>CM054807.1:23437197-23802530 GCA_028984105.1 Lavandula angustifolia | reverse complement strand
CCGAACAATCCATACGTAAGAAACAAGGATTCCATCCGTGGAAGGCGATGGAACCGGAGTGATTTTGACTCGTTTCGTTTCCTTCTCGCATGCTTCACACCGAGTGTCTTTGCCGAATACTATTCAGCCCCTTGCTAGAGTGTTTCTTGCAAGCTTGTTGAGCGTTTTTAAAGCTGAGATGGCCGGAGTCTTCTCGTGCCCTAGCCACCCCGTGCGGTTGTCATTCTTCGCCGCATAAGCTTCAAAGTGTCTGCCCGAGTTCCACCACCCACATATATGTTCTTCGCGCGAACCTCGATAACACCGTTTTCCCTATGGATTTATCAATAACATCACGGTAAAACCAACTAAAAATCACTTATTCGAAAGTTATCACAAAATTGACTAACGAAGAGAAGATTATGCTCGAAGTCCTTCAACATAATGCATACTCTCGAACTTCGCAGCCTTGCGCCGAAAGTGTGCCGTATCCTCTCGTGTAGCCTCCTGGCATTATCTCCAAAACTCACTCGGGGTCCTTCTTATGATATAATTGTTCGGGCCAGACTCCTTGGCATGTCATGTGCCCCTGAAAGCATCCGCCGTCCACATACCTACGGGTCTTTACGCACCCGCAGAACTGTACATTATATTCAAAACCCTTTATTTTTGGATTTGGGTCCTTAGGATGTTAGTTTTCATAACTCCAAATCTCGTCTAACAACCCCGGTGGTTTCGCATATTTTCTTCCACTCGTAGTCAACATATCTCGACCACCGGGACTGCCGGTCAAAGGCGGCCACTTCTCGAGTGCTTCCGGTGTTCGTGAGTCCCGACCTTCCGAACGGTGGACCGCCGACCTTAGCCTTCGGTGGCTTTCTCTTCTTCTCGACATTTGGAGCCTCTTCCGACTATAGGTTCATAATAGTAATTTACCCATACCGAGCCGGACGTGGCGCGCCTTGGAGGTCCATACCGATCCGGCCAATTTTAATTTGGCGTTCCCCCTCGACCGTGCCGGGGTTTTCGGGCACTCGATCTTCTTGTCGAATGCCGACGCAGGGACGAGGTAGCTTTCATCTTCTCGTTTGTTCTTTGCTAGGGGGTTCAAGATATTTGCGGTCATATTCTCCCTCGAACAAATCTATCGCCAGTCTCGCACTTCGAGTGCACTCGCGTCACGTGGAAGCCCTGGCTGAATCCAAGTCCTTCCTTAGCAAAGTTGCTTAATTTATTGGACGCTAGCATAGCTCTAATTTCTTTTCAAGACCCATGTACCTCTCACTAACATCAAGCTCCTCCGCACATCATCACTCTTCTTCTGCCAAGCTCGCCGCGCTGTCCCGAAGTCCCACATTTCTTGCTAAACAGACTTAGTTCAAGATCTTCCTCGAGTCAAGTCATCGGTGGTCAAAACTGAAATCCGATCTTCTTTGATGCCGAGACTCGGCCATCGAGAGTTTATTTCCTCCCCGAGTCTCAACACAAGTCCTTCTGCCTCAAGAAGAACCCGACTCTCCCGAGAAAGTCTCGATTCTCTACTTTCGTGGTATCCAACTCCCCGAAGCGTCTTGCCGAGCCGTTGCACTCATCCGACTCTTGTTCGGCGAAAGCGCCGTATGCGTCAGCGACGTCCATATTCTCATCCGCACTCCGGAATAGTGTCGCGGTGTGCAAAGGTGAAGAGGAAAGTTGAGCTGTTCATGAATTTACCTCTATCCTCTTCGCCCGCCATCATGCACTTCTCTTCACCGATTCATCCGCTTCATGCTCTAAGGCCATGAAAGCCGCTTCATCGTGCCGATGAATCCATAAAGGAGTCGATCTCTTCTCGGAGTCGTCCGAGATTTCGCCTGCCTATGTAGATTGTCTCTCTTCGGGGCGAATTTCTCTCCTCGCTTTCGGTGTCGCGCGTTCGCCAACACTCGAGCTCAGGACAATCATACCGATAATGTCCCCGCTTTTTGCGCTTGTAAAAAGCAATGACTCTTTCTTCTTTGCTTTCGCTATTCTTTGATGGTTCTCGAGTCATCTTTCTTTCGCATTCAGAAGACGTGAGTCAGAGTGTGTTTCGACATATAATTTGACTTACCTTTCGTTTCCGATAGGCTTTAGTCACTTTCTCTCGCGTCGCTCCTTCTCCCTCTCGATACTTTGCGCCGAGCAAGGCATACTCGAGCGAAGCTTCCTTCTTGTAGATCATTGAGTGAAGGTTCGCCTTACTGGCTCGTTTTGCTCGTTGGTCGGAGATGTCTGGGTGCCGACCGATGCTTTGAAAGCATGGTCGATTTTTTGTGTCGCCTTCTACTGCTTTCTTTGAGGTCTCGTCGAACTCAAACTCCTCCGCCCGTAATTCCGAAAAGATATGGTCGGAGACACAACATCTAAGTCGAATGTCGCAATAGAGGCAAAAGGTGTCCAGCCGGTCCGTCCTAAGTTCCAGCTCCCTGGAATCTTCGCATTCATCTCTCGGTTGCTGAATGTCTTTCCCACCCATTCGATAGAGTTCATCGATTGGTAACTGACGTCTCGATCTTCGATTTTGTCACCAGTGCATGAGAGACAAGCTTTCCAGCTTTTGGAGTTCCAACTACTAATTTGTTGGCTTTAATCTCCTCGAGTCCCTCGACTCGGGAAGCGCAAGAGCGTCCCGAAGTTCTTTAGCAGCTCTGCATTCCCGAACCCCGCCAAGATAAGAATCACTAAGTGGTGGTTAGTATAGCATTTCTGCGACTCGATCTAGATTGTGAAGCTTCTTCTCTTCTTCGGAGTGAAGAGACTTCGTCTGGGGGATCTTCTTCCCAGTCCACCATTCCTCCTCCTTAGCTTGGTCCCGAGTCACGACACTATCAATCATAGGAACGATAGGTCCATCTTCAAGCACTTCACCATACTATCATGGGAGGGATGTCGATGTGCTTCCATTCCGACTCGCCATACTCCATAATTTTCCACCGAGAACATGGGTACCATCCTTATACCGACATATCAGCCCATGAAAAAAATATAGATATGAATGTAGAGTGATATGCAAGGGAAAACGTTTTCCCTCGGATCCGTTCGAATGTACTTCGGGTGTCAAAGATAACAAGAGTCAAAGAACTCCCGCTTCCGATACCAATTGTTGGTCCCGAGTGTACGGTCAGTGTAGGGGGGGGTGAATACACTGATTCGAGTTCTCAACTTTCGAACACGAATCCTATTCAGAAGGTGCCGTATCGAACTAGTTCAAGCCAGATGCATACTGTTCCTCGAATCGTGTTAAAGGCTAGAAAAGTAACGACTCACCCGAGATCCGCTTAACCGACTAGGTCGACTCGCATCTACGGTAAGAGTTCGGAGTGCGGAATAGTGTAGGCCCAAATCGCTTTTGTGAGAAAACGTTGTCTCGCCCATGGAGATATAGAGCTCGGTATGAATGGTAAAATCAATGCAACAGCTTAAGAAAGCAAGAAGAGACAGGATTTTTAAAGTGGTTCTGATATCGCTCAAATCCTACGTCCACCGTCCCGAATGATCAGAGGCTATTTATTATCCCCGAGTTAGTCTCGCCCCGCCCTTCCACACTCGGGCAAAGCCGCGTCTTGGTTTTTATACCGATCCAAGTCTCGCTTACAACACTATCAAACTTAAAGTGTTTGACAAACTTCTCCAATAGTGAGGAGTCCTTATACATAAGGATTGGGTTCTGATGCAAACTCCTTCGTCTAAGCTATAGATAAGAACGGTTGAGCTTGGGGGTTAGAGGGATAGGGAATATGAAAGAGTAGCTTCTAGATCGACGAACAATACAAGGTAAGCTATAAGTTCGTGTAACGTCGATGGGATACTAGAGGCTTTATATGTTGGCTTAGCTTGGATTCCCTATGAGCTAGAATGTAGTCTTTCGCGGAGATTGTTCTTCGAGTTTTTGCTAAGACATAGTTCTTTGGGGTTCTTTGCCCGTTGAATGCTTTCTTGATTTTTGCCCTCAGATACGTGCATTCCGTGCATTCTTCTGAATAATCCCTCTATTTATAGAGCGGAGATTGAAATAGATCCGTTGGAGACGATCTTCTTCTCTCTCTCTCTTTTTGGTAGCAAACGGCTCTTTTGGTGTAGGCAACAAATGCTTTTCCTCCTTTTTCGGAAAGTGTTGACTTGCGCTTTTAGCAGTGAGAAGACACGTGTATGCTTGTCTTCGTTGAGGTGGATGTAGCGGTTTGAGACAAAGACAAACTTCGAGATAGACCGAAGCCGACTTCTCTCTTCCTCGTACATGATCCGCTGATTGTCTTTCAAAAGATTCTCGACGGCCCCGAAGACTATCTTGCCGTGCCGAGTCCGACCTCGTATTCGGAGATAGACTCGAAGATAAGTCTACTGATGATCAGCTCGAGTCCCCATGAACTACTCCTTGCCGGAGCTTGGTTCGACCGACTCTCTCGCATATCCTGCTCCCGCGAGTCCAAGATCATCGAGTCTTTCAAAGATACCGCTCTCGCTCGAGTCCAAGATTACTGAGTCTTTCGCATATCTGCTCTCCCGCCGAGTCCAAGATCACCGAAGTGCCTTCGTACCGGTGCCGAGGCAAATAAGCTACCGAGCGCCTTGACCGTAGCAGAGCGTCTATGCGAGTCCGAAACCTCGAGACAAATACAAATACAAAGGAATGGTTCTACCAATCGGATAGGTGGTTTTGGGATCTTCAAATCTTCCAATAGTTCGTAGCACGAGGCTATCGAGCGTGATCCAAGATAGAAGATAAGAGTCATTTCCCATAAGTATGATCATGCTGAGGATTAATCATCACCCAACATATGCTCACGCTTATATTATTTATGTTCTCTTCCTCTTTCCTTTACCTCGCGATGTTCCCGCTTTTTTTTAGAATATTCACTTAGTACGCATGCAGTTTTTTCACCGAATTTATGCATATAACTATCATATTTCTTGCATATCGCATCAAAATTTATGCATACCAAGAACACACAAAACTTTTAGAATATTTTCATTTTATGCATATGAATATCGTATTTTATGTCGACCATTACGTTTGTTTATGCTCACCATCCTAAATATTTACGCATAAACAACATATATTATATGTAGCAAAGAAATTTTAATTTATGCTAACGATTTCCTATATTTATGCTAATATAGATATACTTTAATGCGATGCACAATAATCAAATAAAATCTCGCCGATTAACATCTACTTCCTACCGAAGAGGCTTCAATCAACAAACTCTGCAGAAACACATCAGCTTTGACGTCTATGATTCGACGCACAATGCTTGCATGAACCTCCTTGCCTAATTCTATCGAACAGACTCCAGAACAAGCACGAAGAGCAGAGGATAAAATGAAGTTGTCTCGCTTCCAAACACTACTTAGGCATCCTCCTAACAAGCTCAATCCCTTCTCCCCCATCTTAGCATCCGCATAGCCCGACAATAGCGCATTTGACGCACACAGTGTTCTTCTCTGGGAATTTCGTCGAACACCTTTGCCGCATCATTCAAGCACGGCAGCTTTAACGTAGAAATCCACCATAGCAGCTACCGATGAATACATTAGCTAACCACCCCGATTGCTCAATTGTTTCTTAATTACTTCAAATAACGAATTCTTACCGTTCCATATTCACAAATCTCTTTTGGTTCGCATAGGGTTTCATTCACATTAACAATCATATCTCTACAACACCAAATAATCCATGGGTTTCATAATTTAATTCAAGAATAAGTAAAACAAACCTGAATAGTCGTCGATTCGATGGAAAACGACTCTAAATCTTCGATTTCTTACTCGATTTCGTCTGCTTCTTCTCGCTTGCTCATATGGACGAACCGGATCTTGCTTTGCTCTGTCGATTTCTTCTTGCTGCCGCAGCCAAGGAGGAGATCCACCGGTAAATGATTTTAGGTCGATGTCACCCCTATTCTTAAGGGGATTGAAGGACCCGTTTATGTGGAGGAGTGGATTGGAGATATGGAGAGGATCTTCGATCACTTAGGATGCAGTGATGATCAAAAAGTGGCATGCGCAAAATATCGCCTTGCCCAAGATGCGCGCCAATGGTGGGAATTCTAGACTTCGGACTATGGCGCCAGAGCAGCAACAAAACATGACCTGGGATTTCTTTAAGATCTAACTCTTGAACAAGTTTTTCCCAGAATCTGTCCGAAGGGAAAAGAAAGTGGAGCTGATGACCATTAAGCAAGGGAATAGATCAATCGTGGACTACGAGCGTCATTTCAACCAACTCTCACAGGCTTTACCGATTTGGTAGATACCGAACAAAAGAAGATGGAGATTTTCGAGAGCGGACTGCATGATGAAATAGGCGGCATATTAGCGGGTCATGAGATTTCATCTTTTGATGTGTTGGTGCAGAAAGCCCAAACAATTGCCAAACGCAAGAAGCTTGATGGATCGGCATCTAGACCGCCTGCTATTACTGGGAAGAGAAGATGGGAGGATAACAGGAATCAAGGTCCTGGAAAGAAGCAGAAGCAAGTCGCTCCTAGCAATACCGCAGCTTCGACTGGAAAACCAAAGTGCCCTATCTGTGATAAGAATCACTATGGGGAATGCTTGCGAGGAAAATTTATCTGCTACCGTTGCCGTCAGGAGGGACATGTAGCAATGCATTGCCTCATGAACAACACTACAACCTCAAACAATGGGAAGCGAGGAAAAGCAAGAGTCTATTCCATGGTTGAAGTGGATGATGATGATGACGACGAGCCACGTGACGGTGTCGAAACATTTTAGTACTCAATCAAATAGCCGTAGTTCTTTTTGATTCCGGAGCGTCGGATTCCTTTTATATCGAAACGATTTTACAAAAAAGTAGCCGAAAAATGTGAAGAGGAGAGTGCAACATGCAAGGTCGGGTTTCCCGTTAGCAAGGCAAAGGAAACAAATCGTCGAGTAAAAGGAGCAACGTTGAAGATCGATGATATGATCTTGAAAGCGCATTTGTACATCCCGGAGATGAAGGGCTTCGACGTCATATTGGGATTGGCTCGGAAGCACGATGCGGTTATCCGATGCGGGGGATCGTGAAGTCGTTTTCCCAACACCGGATGGAAATCAATTTTCTTTTTTACTGAAGTAAGAGAAAGAGAGGACCACACATCATAACCGCAATGAAGGCCACCAAGATGATGAGGAAGAAGGATTGTCACGCATATTTGGTGAATGTTACAAGCACAAAGACAAGAGGAGATAACCATAAACGATATCCCGATGGTGAGGGAATTTCTGACGTGTTCCCCCGAGGAACTAAGTGGTCTTCCCCGAGATAGGCAAGTGGAATTCAATATCGATGTAATTTCTGGAGCAGCTCCTGTCTCAAGAGCACCTTACAGAATGGCACCAATGGAGTTACAAGAACTCAAGATACAACTACAAGAGTTGTTAGATAAGGGACTGATAGGTCTAATTCGTACTATCCATATTCCGTGTAATTTGGCATATTTTGTGGCATTTGGAATTGTTTTGGTGTTTGTTTTGCAGTGTTTATTGATGATGTGGCATTTCGACGAGGCGTTGAGGTGGCATTTCATAATCAAAGATATATCTACTCAATTTGGAGAAATCAATTAGGGATTAAGTATAGAAGGAAAAATAAATAAATTTATTTACTTCTATATTTAATTACCCTAATAGAGGAGGATTAGGGAGGGGAATTAATTTACTTAAATTCCTTATGATAACACACGCGGTGAGGGGGATTAATTAAGGAAGAAGAATAATATCTTATCCTTACAAATCTCACGGAGTTGCAAGGTGAAAGGATATATGCGTGTGTTTCTAATCCGAGAAGGTAGGAGAGAGACGTTCCCATTATTTTTCCGAATTCTTCCTCACGATCCAAACCCTAGAGACTTCCGCCACTCTGCAAATATCATCAACCGGTTCACACCAATTACGTCCATTGTCGCACACCGAGGAGAGAATCCAACGCCGCCGAAGGAGGGATCATCCGATCACGAGTCGCCGGAAGCCGAGGAAGTCCGACCGAGGGGTCTTTCAAAATTAAGTTTGTATTTCGCACTTTGATTCGAGAATTGTGTTTAGATTTGGAAAGAACAACATGCTATTGTTTTCGTTTTGCATTCCCGGATTTAACTTGTCTCCGTTTAATTAGCTTGTGGATGGATTCGTAGTCTTTAATTAATCAAGTTTTAATTTTTAGGATATTGTTTCGTGTTTCTTGATATTCCGATTTTTAGTAATTATTTAGAAATTTCGTGCAATTTGATTTATTGAATTTCATCATGTTTTGTGTTCATCGTCCAAGAATCTGCTGCATGCGGCTAGTCCGCCGATATGCGTAGCTAAGTTCTTTTAGGGGCCGGCGAGATGTGAAACACACACCACTATAATTTCGTGAGACTAGGGCTTAAAATTAATCACTTAGGTTCGAATTAATCTAGGTTTAATTAATTGAATTAATTAATTTAGGATTGATCACCCTCGTTATTTTAATTCATAGCTAATTTAGTACTTCCATCGTTTCTCGTGGGATTAGGCTAAATAAGTAGCAAATTGTTCTAGGACAATCGGATTAATTTGGTAGGAGACTATTAGATGTCCACCATACGAGTAGGCTCTAAATTGGGTTCCCTTAGTTCTTAAAGCCGATTAGGTGTTAAATCTATTGATTGCCCACCAACGTAGGTTGCATCTAATTTAGAGAAGTAGTCGTTTCAATGCCCACCATGGCGATTACCGAATAATTAAGGGGGAATAGAGGATATGTCGCTTAATTACTGTGTCCTTCAACTAATTGATTTTAGTGGATTAATTAATTATTAGTGTCGTGATCGATTGTGAGTGTGTGTGAATCATCTTGTTTGGACCCGCTTTTATTATTCATAGTTAATTTCGTGTTACTTCTTACATTTATTTTCGTTGTCTTAGGATTAGGTATTCCCAAAAACTTGCGTGGTTGCTAACCAAAAACCCGATTGATAGGATTTTTAAGTTTGAATTACTCCGTTCCACGTGTTCGATACATGTTGCTTTGTACTCAATTCTAGTTCTAGCAATTTTGTAGGATCATTTGGTGTAAAACAGCGATCACCAAATTGGGCGCCGTCGCGGGAACGGTGTTATATTTAAACTTGTTTTTCCTACTCGATCTTTTGTGCTTTTTAAGTGTTGCATGAGCGAGTCTTCCCG
This sequence comes from Lavandula angustifolia, assembly GCA_028984105.1. Classification (NCBI taxonomy): domain Eukaryota; kingdom Viridiplantae; phylum Streptophyta; class Magnoliopsida; order Lamiales; family Lamiaceae; genus Lavandula; species Lavandula angustifolia. The sequence goes on along the minus strand of CM054807.1, from coordinate 23,793,374 downwards.
CCCTTTTCTACACTTTGATCCGAAAATTGAAAAAGACTGCGAAAAGGAATAGGAAGGCAACAAAGCCTGCAGAAGCAAAGGCGTCTTGATGCGTAAACAGAGTCCGACCGACCGTGATAGAGGAAAGAACCGATGAAGTCGAGTTCGAAATCGGTCCGACAGGCCAGACAAACCCGTTTTCTGAAGACAGCAATTCTGATCTCGAAGAAGAAAGGATGGCTGAAGAAGAAAGAGCCAATCTGAGGATGAACTCAGGTTCGAGGAACTTGGGAGAGGACTTTCCCGGACCAATCCAGATAACTACCACTGAGCAGATAGATGTGAAGCTGAATTTGGTCGCGACATGTCCAAAGTTTTACGGGAAGCTGAATGAGAATCTCTTTTCTTTTCTGGAGGGATTTAATCAGGTCTGTGATCTGCACAGACAAGGACATTTGGATGCTTTCAAGCTAAAAGCATTCCCTTTTACTCTACAAGATGGTGCTCGTGCTTGGTTTTCCTGGATTGAGACATAGGTCAATCACTACCCGGTCTCAAATGCGCCAAACATTCTTGGACAAATACTTTCCTCGACTCCAAAACAAATGTACTCAAGAAGGAGATTTCCGGGATTACTTCAAGAGCTGGGACGAATCTTTTGGAGCTTATTGGGAGCGATTTGGGAAGCTATGTGATAGTCGCCCAAACCATGGTTTTTCTCGAAGTTGATCTACTTCAAATTTTCTACCAAGGAATGACGTGATGAATCAAAACCATGGTTAATGTTGGATTGAAAGGTAGCTTTGCTAACAGCTACTTTACCGATGCAAAGGCAATCATCGAGGGACTTGCCGAATCCACATCTCAATACAAAGGACCAAGAATGCAAAGGAAGTCTGTTAATCTTTCAAGCGGAGACTTCCTAGATGATCTAGATATGAAGGTTGGCATGAAGATGGAGGAGAAGTTCAGTCAACTTGAAGATAAATTGGATAGGCTATTCAAGGAGAGGAATCCTCCCTCTTCCTCCTCCTCATCTGCCCGATCAATGGCGGATCACATATGTGGAGCATGCGGACAACAGTGTCAAGGCGAAGATGTTAATGCAGTAGGTAATTGGAACAATCAAAACAAGGTGCATCCGAATTTGAGGTGGAGGCAAGACGAACAAGTACCACAAGCACCCAGGAACCCTCCACAACAAGCATTCCAACAACCTACTTATCAACATCAACAATACCAGTCACCGCAGCCACAAGGGTTTCAGCAACCCTATAGACCTCCACATCAAAGGCAGTTCCCGCAGCAATTTCAGCAGCAGACTGGCCCTTCTGGTCAGACAGACCAGAGCAGTCCTCTTGAGAAGATGATGGCTGAGATGATAAATTCACAGAAGAATGCCATAGCATACCAGCAGCAGATGCAAGAGGAGTTTACCCAATCTAAAAGGGATACTCAAAGCACCTTTGAGGATTTAGCCAAGCAGATTTCAAAGCTTAATTCTTCTGTTCAGGAAATCAAAGGAAATCAAGGTAAACTCCCATCCCAGACTGAACCGAATCCAAATTCTCATAACTGCAGCAAGATTTTATTGAGAAGTGGAAGAGAGTTATCTGAGCCCACTCCAAGGGCGAATTTCAACGAATCTGAACTGACAAACGGAGAGGGTCCTTCTGCCTGTAAACGACCTGACAAGGTCTCGACGTAAAAAGAGCCGGATGACAGGCGAAGGTCCGACCGCCCGAACGACTCGACGAACTTGCGAGAATGTTACTAAGGAAGTTCTCGCCAACCGCAGAAGGCCGATCTGTCCGGCACGGCCCCGAAACCGCTGTACCTCCACCATTTCCCGAGGCATTGGAGAGGAAGAGAACGCCGAACAAGGACTATATGGACTATGTGAAATTGTTCGGAAAGTCGGAAATCAACATACCCTTTTTGGAGGTCTGTGAAAATTCCCCAATTTGGGAAATTTGTCAAAGATTTCATAGCAGGTAAGATCCTGCAAACTGGGAAAGTATTGATGGATACATCTGTGTCAGCAATTATCCAAAAGATGCTACCCACAAAATGTGTGGATCCAGGTATGTTTACTCTTCCTTGTCTTATGGGGAATGTGATGGTTGAGCGGGCTATGTGTGATCTAGGTGCATCAATTAATGTTATGCCACTCTCTGTGTATAATCAATTATCTGGAGTTGAATTGGTATCTACTGATGTGATTATACAGCTTGCTGATAGATCATGCATTGCACCTATTGGTTTACTTGAAAACATCCTTGTTAGAATCAATGATTTTGTCTATCCTGCTGATTTCTACGTTATAGATACAAATGATAGACAAGTGGAGGGTACTGCGGGTGTTTTGTTGGGTAGACCATTTTTGAAAACTGTGAAAGCTGTTATTGATGTGGATGAAGGTTCTATTAGTGTGCGATATCATAATGAGACTTATGTTCATCATATTGCTACTGTACTTAAGAAACCTTATGATCATGAGAATGAAATGGCTTTTTCTGCTGACGAGATTGAAAGTTTTGTCCAAGATTATCTTGAGACGCATTTGTTGCAGGATAAAATGGAACTCACCTTAATCAAGGGGCCGATCGACCTTGATCTTAAGGATATTAGGGATGAAGAGATCCGAGACAAAGCATCAAAGCACTCTATGCGGCGCCGAAATTTGCTGTCGTCGGCCAGCATGTGCCCGATCTGCCCGGACAAGCCGAATCCGACTGCACCGCCTTCGTTGGTGAAGCCGCCACTTCTCGAGCTAAAGAAACTTCCCAAGCATTTGAAGTATGCTTATCTTGGAGATGATGATACGCCGCCGTAATTATTAGCAAAGAGCTAAATCGAGTCAAGAGGACGCATTATTGAGTTTGAAGAAGCACAAGAAGGCTATTGGGTGGACTTTAGCCGACATCACCGGCATTAGTTCCGACATCTGCACTCATTCAATTCATATGGAGCCCGAAAGCAAGCCTTTTCGAGATCACCAACGGAAGCTCAACCCTAACATGCGAGAGGTGGTGCTTAAAGAGGTACCAAGCTTCTTTCTATGGGTATCATTTACCCTATTTCGATAGCAAATGGGTAAGCCCTATTCACGTGGTGCCGAAGAAGTCTCGGCTTTCAAGTTGTGGAAAACGAGAAGAATGAGCTAGTGCCGAGTGAGATTAGTGATCTGGGTGGCGTATGTGCATGGAGCTACGGGAAGTTGAATGAAGCTACACGGAAAGACCATTTTCCGTTACCCTTTATTGATCGAGATGTTAGAGAGGCTTGCGGGGCAAGCCTACTTCCGTTTTTGGATGGGTATAGCGGCTATTTTCAGATCCACGTGAAGGAGGAGGATCGAGACAAGACCACATTTACTTGTCCCTTTGGCATTTTTGCATACGCACGTATGTCATTCGGATTGTGTAATGCACCGGGCACCTTTCAAAGGTGCATGATGAGCATCTTTTCTGGACTTGATCGAAGATCGTATTGAAGTATTCATGGATGACTTCACTGTTTACGGGAATTCATACATGGGATGCTTGAAGAATTTAGACAAAGTCCTTGCTCGGTGTGTGGAGAAAAACTTGGTACTCAACTATGAGAAGTGCCATTTTATGGTGACCGAAGGAATTGTACTCGGTCATGTGGTTTCTAGCAGAGGCATTGAAGTGGACAAGGCCAAGGTTGACCTAATTGCTAAGCTGCCGCCCCCTACATCTGCGAAGGAGATTTGCGGTTTCTTAGGCCATGCGGGTTTTTATCGACGTTTCATCAAGGACTTTGCAAAGGTAGCTCAACCACTCACAAGACTCCTACAACAAGATGTTGATTTCGTGTTCGATGATCAGTGTAAGGAGGCCTTCAACCTCCTTAAGACAAAGCTCACTACTGCCCCAATAATGCAACCACCTGATTGGAACAAGCCATTTGAGATCATGTGTGATGCATCTGACCGGGCCATAGGAGCAGTTTTGGGACAGAAAAATGGAAGAGAGAGCCATGTGATCTATTATGCTTCGAAGACACTTAACTCAGCTCAATGCAATTATTCTACCACGGAGAAGGAGTTATTGGCTATTGTCTTCGCTTTTGACAAGTACAGATCTTATCTACTTGGCTCCAAAATCGTGGTCTACACTGACCATGCTGCAGTCAAGCACCTTCTGTCTAAGAAGGAGTCCAAACCTCGCTTGATTAGATGGATACTTCTACTTCAAGAATTTGATTGGGAGGTTAAGGACAAAAGAGGAGCAGAAAATCAAGTGGCAGACCATCTAAGTCGATTGATCCAAGAAGAAGATGGAGAATCTATTAAGGAGACTTTTCCCGAGGAGCATTTGTATGCAGTTCCCGAATCTGTCACACGGCTGCTGCTCGGGACGCATGGACCCTTGCTCGATGTTTTACGGCTACGCATGCGGCCTCGGCTCTATCTCGACTATACGGACCGATTCTGCTCCGTATGGGCCGAATGCCTAGGGTAAATTCTCTAAATTTCCTTGGTTTGCTAACATTGTAAATTACTTGACTTCCAAGCAGCTTCCACCCAATTTCACACACGCTCAAAAGAAAAGATTGGAGAGTGAGTGTAAACAATATTTTTGGGATTCTCCAATACTATGGAAGATGGGAGTGGATCAAGTAATTCGCCGTTGCATTCCTGAAGCTGAACAAGGTTTTCTTAGAACTAATATTTTCAGCAGATTTGGAGTGCTGACAGCCATCATTAGTGATCAAGGAAGCCATTTCTGCAACCGCACTGTAGAAGCACTCATGAAGAAATACGGTGTCAAGCATCGTATCTCTACACCCTACCATCCACAAACGAATGGGCAAGCTGAGGTCTCCAATAGGGAAGTAAAAGCTATACTTGAGAAGACCGTGAATCCTTCTAGGAAGGATTGGAGTTTAAGGTTAGACAATGCTTTATGGGCTTATCGTACTGCTTATAAAACTCCTATGGGTATGTCTCCGTATCGGCTTATCTTCGGGAAGCTTTGTCATCTACCTGTGGAATTGGGAGCACAAGGCATGGTGGGGTCAGAAAGAAGATTAATATGGATCTCGCAAGGTTGTGCAAAAGAGAGGAAGTATCGGTTGCAAGAACTTGAAGAGATTCGTCGTGAGGCCTATGACACGGCAATGAAGTTACAAGGATCGGACGAAGGTACGGCATGATAAGCACATCCGTACTCAAGACCTTTGAGGAGGGTCAATTGGTATTGTTATATCAATCTCGCCTCCGTCTCATGCCGGGCAAGCTCCGTCGCGGTGGATTGGTCCATTCCGAATTAAATCTGTCTTGGAAAATGGAGCCGTGACGATCTCTAAGTTAGATTCTAATGCAGAATTTACTGTAAATGGCCACCGATTGAAACTCTTCCATGCTGCTGAACGAATGGAGGTAGTGGATGAGCTTAGCTTATCCATTCCCTCTTATTCTTGATCCGTAAGAAGTCTAGCCAAAGACAATAAAGAAAGGCGCTACCGGAGGCAGCCCGATTTGTTTTCTTGTTCTTATTTCTTTAATTTTATTTATTTCTGTTTCGTCTTTTTTTTTTCTTGTTTTTTTTCCAGATCTAAGATATGAAGCTGTCTAAATGCTTAAGTGTAAAGAGGGATTTGAAGATAGGGCAAAAATTGAGAAGAATTGGAATGGGATTGCATTCTGATTTCTTTTGGGGCCTTGGTGCAAATTTTCGAAATTAGGAGAGGGTAAAAAAAAAAAAAAGTTCCGGAAACGTGACCACGTTTTTCCCCTTTTTCTTTCCTTCCCCCCACTACTTCCGCATTTCTCCCCCAAAATTTACCCTAACTTACCTCCTCCAAGTTTCACTCTTCCTTTCGAAATCTTACCGCATCTCCCACCCGCCAATTCTCCTTAGCCAAGCCGCCGCAATGGCTCCGAAGAAACGAACGAAATTGTCCGCGGGCGCTTCTTCATCGGCACCACCTCCCCCCCCGAACCGTCTAACCGTCGCCCTCCGTGCCGCACGGGCGCATTCGGCGTTCAATCAACCCCACGGTTGCCGGCCCTTTCCTCATTGACGAGGATGAGCCGGAGATAGAAGTTCCAGTTACAAAGACGGCGGCTGTCGGCGTTACTTCCCCTGCTCCCGAGACCGTCTCTGACGACGACGGCGCAGAGCTTGTCGCTGCTGTCTCGGCTGAAGATGAGGATGTCGATTGGGATAATATCGGTGCCGAGTTCCAACCCGAAGACTTGCACAGGCGATTCGGGTTTCTCCGCGAGCACACCCCCTTCATGCCGCCGCCATCATACGACGGCATAAACTGGGCTAATGAAGTGAGGGCTTCTCCTTTGCCGTCGGACGAGTCCGATTACCATCCCACTAGCGAAGAGGACGATCTCTCCTTAGAGCAATTGTCGTTGGCAGATTCCGCACATTCCGACTCATTACCGTCTTCTACTGTGTACGGGAACATGATTGTGCTTCACTTTCCAGACCGTGAGGCCGTGAAAGCTGCTATGACATTCGAGGAGGATCCTTATAGGCACCGTGCATTTACTCGGAGAGGCAAGAATTTTAGGAATGGCCGAGCCCTCAGCCACGCATTCCTTCGCTCCACCTGCGTACACGGTCAGTTTTTCGACTACTTTAGGCGTATCGGTTGGTTATGGTTAACGGAATCACACCACTATCCCTGTTATCATGCCTTGATTGCTGAGTTCTTTAATTCCTTCTCATTTACTTTCACTACTGATGTGTATGTGCCGAGTATTTCCTTTCGCATTGGTTGTGTATTTTATGAGATGTCTTTGTCTGAATGGTCTACTAGATTGGGTACTGTGGTGTTAGAGGATTTAGCTGATGGTACTTATGATTTTACCCCTCGTGGTATTCCGTCTTCGATTGGTGATTACATTGGTCCTATGAATGCTTGGACTTTGATTGCCCCTTCTGATCCTGAGATTTTTCGACCCTCTGTTTCTGATATATCATATGTTACGGACCCGGCTTTGCGTATGTGTCACCAGTTTTTATGTCATAACTTGACTGGCCGTTAGACTGGATTTACAACGGTCACGGACAATGATTTATATTTTCTGTGGTGTATGCATACGGGGAGACGGGTTGATCTTGGGTACTGGGTAGCCCGATGTATGAGTGATCTTGCCACCCATCCGGCTAGGCATTTGACTTTATGCCATTTGTTTGCTACGTTCCTTGCTAGGAACTTTGTGATATTTGATGATTCTCTGCTTACTCAGTTGTCTTCTCCGCCTTTGTTTGATCTTGAGTTGATGGGTTATGCACGCATTTGCTATAGGGATCCTGATGGTACTGTTAGATTTTATCCACCGGGACCTCGCGTCCCGAGTGCTGCCCCCCCTATGTAGCTTTGCAGTACCCGACGATTCGATCCGGGTGTTGAGGGCTGTGGTTTGTTACCTACGGCGGTGCTTTGATGAGTTGGAGCGCACGGTTCTCTCTCGTTTTCCGCCTCCCGGCGATCGGTGATGCCATCTTTCCCCTTTGTTCTTTTCTGTTTATTTGAGTCTGTGTGTCTTTGTGTTTATGTCTTGTTCTTTGTTTAGTTCTCTTGCACTTGCTCGTTTGTAATGATCAAGTGTAAGGAGGGGTCACTATTTTCGTGCGTTTTTGTGTTGTCATGTTCTCCGTCTTTTACCTTTGTCTTTTCTTGTGTGAGGGCACACAAGGGGTTAAGTGTAAGGAGGGGGTGTCTCTACTTCGTTTCTCTTTGTCTCGTCATTTTCTTTTGTGTTGTCGAAGCATGCCAAAAATTGAAGTTATTGATGCACTTGTGTTCTTGATTTAAGCATGTTTGATTGTGCTTTATGCTTCAATATGCGAACTTGTAGTTGTTGTGAAGAGTAGGAGATGGTGCACATTTGTATGTAATTTGGGATGATAAATAATAAGTAAATTGTGGATCGAATTTTACACACACTCCGTATATTAGATTTGAGCCATTAAAGTAGGACACTTCCTACTAATTTCATTGAGAGAGCTTGTTCATGAAGTTGCAATAAACGTGAGTCATTTGTGATAAGTGATAGGAGGCATTAGGAATTGAGCCATTTAACCGCGACAATATTTCCTACCTTGCATTATCCCCTAGTGAGCTAATTTGTGCCTTGTCCTAATCTTTGATTTAGTCAGAAATATACAAACCAAGGCCTTTTTAGCTTCTCTTTTTCCCATGTCATCGTATGTTTTACAAGTTTAATTGAGATTGATCTATCTTTATTTTATTACCTACTAAGTATGCTTGCTATTATATTTGTGGTGCAAAAATAATTGTTGACCGATTTTGGAATTGAGAATTATTATTGGAAAGGTCAATTCGTTCGTTTCAAGCACTCGGAAAAAAATAGGCTAAGTTTGCTTGAACATGATATTGTTTCAAATGCCTGCTTGCTAAAAAAAAAAAAAAAAAAAAAAAAAAAAATTTAAAAAAAAAATGAAACGCAGCTTTAAGGATTGCGATGCAGGTTGATGTGCTTATTCTTATAGTAGGTGTTGGATATTAATTCTTAGTTATCTCGATTTTAGCAAGTAGAACATACATGACATCGTGATTACAATTTGTGGAGCTTAGAACCCCTAGGACCATTACCAATGCAAATTTGTCTATGTCCTAAGCCCCATTACAACCAAAGAAAAAGACCTCCTTGATATTACAGTTGTGACACTCTTTTATCGTGATGGATGAACTATAATTTTTGCATTTGAGTGGCTTGACCGGACCTAGATTAGAGAGTGGTGAGTGAACCGTGAGGATGATCCATGTTTGCTTAGTTTTTTTTGACTAAATTGATATTTGTGTGCCTAATCTTAAATTTGCAACTCTACTTGTTTGATGAGATGCATATTTGCGTGGTTGGACATGTTTTGCTAGTTCATTGAGTGCGGAGATTATGGATATGATTGGTATTGCTTCTTTCGTATGTTGTGTCATTTTATTTTCCTCTTGTCCGTGATTTTTTTATTTTTCTTCTTATTGTGTTTGAGTCTTATTCTTTGTCCGGTGTCCCGTTTTCGTCCTTGTCTTGTTTTCGTTTTTTAGAGTCTTGAGTCTTGGGGGAGGAACGGGATTTGGATAGTACTTATGCTTTTGTTTTCCTTATACTTGAGGGCAAGTATGTTCTAAGTGTAAGGAGGTTTGATAGGTCTAATTCGTACTATCCATATTCCGTGTAATTTGGCATATTTTGTGGCATTTGGAATTGTTTTGGTGTTTGTTTTGCAGTGTTTATTGATGATGTGGCATTTGACGAGGCGTTGAGGTGGCATTGCATAATCAAAGATATATCTACTCAATTTGGAGAAATCAATTAGGGATTAAGTATAGAAGGAAAAATAAATTAATTTATTTACTTCTATATTTAATTACCCTAATAGAGGAGGATTAGGAGGGGAATTAATTTACTTAAATTCCTTATGATAACACACGCGGCTGAGGGGGGATTAATTAAGGAAGAAGAATAATATCTTATCCTTACAAATCTCACGGAGTTGCAAGGTGAAAGGATATATGCGTGTGTTTCTAATCCGAGAAGGGAGGAGAGACGTTCCCATTATTTTTCCGAATTCTTCCTCACGATCCAAACCCTAGAGACTTCCGCCACTCTGCAAATATCATCAACCAGTTCACACCAATTACGTCCATTGTCGCACACCGAGGGAGAGAATCCAACGCCGCCGAAGGAGGGATCATCCGATCACGAGTCGCGGAAGCCGAGGAAGTCCGACCGAGGGGTCTTTCAAAATTAAGTTTGTATTTACGCACTTTGATTCGAGAATTGTGTTTAGATTTGGAAAGAACAACATGCTTATTGTTTTCGTTTTGCATTCCCGGATTTAACTTGTCTCCGTTTAATTAGCTTGTGGATGGATTCGTAGTCTTTAATTAATCAAGTTTTAATTTTTAGGATATTGTTTCGTGTTTCTTGATATTATGATTTTTAGTAATTATTTAGAAATTTCGTGCAATTTGATTTATTGAATTTCATCATGTTTTGTGTTACGTCCGGTAAATCGGTGCATGCTGGCTAGTCCGGCCGATATGCGTAGCTAAGTTCTTTTAGGGGCCGGCGATATGTGAAACACACACCACTATAATTTCGTGAGACTAGGGCTTAAAATTAATCACTTAGGTTCTCGAATTAATCTAGGTTTAATTAATTGGATTAATTAATTTAGGATTGATCACCCTAGTTAATTTAATTCATAGCTAATTTAGTACTTCAATCGTTTCTCGGGGATTAGGCTAAATAAGTAGCAAATTGTTCTAGACAATGGGATTAATTTGGTAGGAGACTATTAGATGTCCACCATACGAGTAGGCTCCTAAATTGGGTTCCCTTAGTTCTTAAAGGCGATTAGGTGTTAAATCTATTGATTGCCCACCAACGTAGGTTGCATCTAATTTAGAGAAGTAGTCGTTTCAATGCCCACCATGGCGATTAGCGAATAATTAAGGGGGAATAGGGGATATGTCAGTTTAATTACGGTGTCCTTCAACTAATTGATTTTAGTGGATTAATTAATTATTAGTGTCAGTGATCGATTGTGAGTGTGTGTGAATCATCTTGCTGGACCCGCTTTTATTATTCATAGTTAATTTCGTGTTACTTCTTACATTTATTTTCGTTGTCTTAGGATTAGGTATTCCCAAAAACTTGCGTGGTTGCTAACCAAAACCCGATTGATAGGATTTTTAAGTTTGAATTACTCCGTTCCCTGTGTTCGATACACGTTCTTTGTACTAATTCTAGTTCTAGCAATTTTGCAGGATTATTTGGTGTAAAACAGCGATCACCAGGGACATATTCGTCCAAGTGTATCTCCATGGGGAGCGCCTGTGCTCTTCGTCAAGAAGAAAGATGGAACTATGCGTATGTGCATAGATTACCGTGAGCTCAACAAGTTGACAATCAAGAACAAATACCCGTTGCCAAGAATTCAAGACCTCTTTGATCAACTAAAAGGTGCAGGGATCTTCTCAAAGATTGATTTGAGGTCCGGATATCATCAGCTGAAGATTAAGGAGAGTGATGTGCCGAAGACAGCTTTTCGAACAAGATACGGTCACTATGAGTTTACCGTGATGCCTTTTGATTGTCTAATGCACCTGCAGTTTTCATGGATTTGATGAACAGAGTGTTTCATCAATATTTGGATCAATTCGTAATTGTCTTCATCGACGATATCTTGTTGTATTCAAAAGATCGGAGACAACATGAAGAGCATCTCAGGATTGTGTTAGAGACTTTAAGAAATGAGAAGCTATACGCCAAGTTCAAGAAATGCGAGTTTTGGCTTAGTCAAGTAGTATTCCTTGGTCACGTAGTGACCGCACAAGGGATAGAAGTGGATCCAGCAAAAATTGAAGCGGTTAGTAATTGGAAAACACCAAAGAATGCAAGCGAAATCCAAAGTTTCTTAGGATTAGCAGGATATTACCGACGGTTTATTGAAGGATTCTCAAAGATAGCAAGGCCACTCACCCAATTAACCAGAAAAGGGATCAAGTTTGAGTGGAATGAAGAGTGTGAGAGGAGTTTCCAAGAATTGAAAAGGAAGTTAACTACCGCACCAGTACTCACTATTCCTGACGGAACTGAAGGGTATGTAATCTATTGCGATGCCTCAAAACAAGGACTTGGATGTGTTTTGATGCAACATGGGAAAGTCATAGCTTATGCTTCAAGACAGTTGAAGACTCATGAACTGAATTACCCTACACACGATCTGGAATTGGCAGTTGTGGTCCATGCCTTGAAGATTTGGAGACATTACCTATATGGAGGCAAGTGCGAGATATATTCTGATCACAAGAGTCTCAAATATCTGTTCACACAGAAGGAATTGAACATGAGACAAAGAAGGTGGCTTGAACTAGTGAAAGATTACGACTGCACAATTCATTATCATCCAGGAAAAGCAAACGTCGTAGGCGATGCTTTGAGTAGGAAAGGGAGTTTGACCGCCCTGTACACTTCCTGAATGATTGAAGAGTTTGCAAAAATGGATATTGAAGTTGTACCGTCGACAGAAGACACTACTACTAAGTTAGCCGGTATGAAGATCCAACCTTTGCTAAGGGATCAAATTCGGGAGGCACAAAAGAGAGATAGGTTTTTGTGCAAGATAAGAAATCAAGTTTTAGAAGGGCAAAATAAGGGGTTTGAGATTGCAGCAGATGGGACGCTGATGTTTGAGAGAAGGATCTGTGTACCAAAAGGAAGTGAAATGATGAGGGAGATTTTAGAGGAGGCACACAACACGCCATACAATGTCTATCCGGGAGGGACAAAGATGTATCATGATTTGAAGAGACACTTTTGGTGGAGGAATATGAAGAGGACTATTGCAAAATTCATACAAAGTTGTATGACTTGCCAACAAGTGAAGTGCCGAACACCAACGGCCATCCCGTTTATTAAAGCCACTTGGATATACCTCAATGGAAGTGGGAAGAGATATCCATGGACTTCGTGGTAGCATTACCAAAAACTCAAAAAGGAAATCACTCAATTTGGGTAATTGTGGATAGACTCACGAAATCGGCTCATTTTCTTCCGATGAAGATGACTGATAATATGGATCGGTCGGCACATATTTATATAGATGAGATTGTAAGACTACATGGAGTACCTACCAGTATTGTATGTGACCGCAACCCGAGGTTCACATCAAAATTTTGGAGGAGTTTGCAAGCCGCTATGGGTACTAAGTTGAAGTTCGATCACCCTACCATCCACAAACTGATGGACAGTCTGAAAGAACTATTCAGACTTTGGAAGATATGTTGCGAGCATGTGTCATGGATTTTGGAACAAATTGGGAGAAGCATTTACCGCTAGTGGAGTTTGCTTATAATAATAGCTATCAAGCAAGCATAGGAATGGCACCTTTTGAAGCATTATATGGAATGAAGTGTAGATCGCCACTTCACTCGGGATGAGGTTGGTGAGAAAAGAATATTGGGACCGAGATTGTAGAAAGAACCGTGAGAGTCATTACAAAGATTCGAGAGAGAATCAAGATTGCTCAAGATAGACAGAAGTCCTAGGCTGATTTGAAGAGAAAGGATATACAATTCGAGAAAGGTGACAAGGTGTTTCTTAAGTTGTCACCAATGAAAGGTGTAGTGAGGATTGGAAAGAGAGGAAAACTTAGACCTCGATACATTGGACCGTTTGAGATAATCAAAAGAATTGGAAAAGTGTCATACGAGTTAGCACTACCTCCAAGTTTGACATCTATTCATAATGTTTTCCATGTGACGAACTTGAGGAAGTATGTGCATGACCCAAGCAACATAGTCAATTATGAAGGATTGGAGCTGAACAAAGATTTATCATATGAAGAGACGCCGAATGCCATCTTAGACCGGAAGGTTATCCAACTTAAGAACAAGGAGATACCATTAATTAAAGTTCTTTGGAGTAGACATGGCACCGAGTGAGGCGACATGGGAAGTAGAAAAGGACATGGAGTTACGCTGTCCAAATTTCATAGACAAAGGTAATTAATTTTCGAGGACGAAAATTTTATAAGTAGGGGAGATTGTAACACCCCGAAATTTCTAATAATAATAATAAAGTGCATTTACATTTTTTTTATTCATAATATCTTGTGGAAAATCCTATATGTCGCTCCTTAGAATATCGGTATGCATGTATTTTGTATGTGTGCAATTATACATTAATATGTTATTAGAGCATGACTTCGTTATATCAACAAGTAGAGGTTTAAACACGATAATATATATGCACGTTGCAAACTCAATTATTTGTGTTTAGTGGGAGACAAAAACATTTATTTTTCTTTTATTACTTTTAAATTGTTGATTTCCTTTTCTCCTCAAGTAGGGATAATTGTCTCCTCTTTCCAATTATAACAAGCCAACAAATGAATTTCATCAAACGTTACTTCATCTTCTTAAATCATCATCTTCTTCTTATTTTTCTTCTTTCTCATATCATCTTCAAATTTTCACACAAGATTTTCATATTACACTTTTCCATTCACAAGGAGTCTTATTGCAGGTATAATTGTGATTTCATTAAATTTCATGTGTAGATTTAGATGTAAGACTTCTAGAAATGTTTTAGTTTCATTGTCTTGTCTTTCATTTATCTCATTCTTCTTGCTGCCGAGATTTTCAAGGTCAAATTCATGATCGTTTGTTTCTTGAAAAATTCTAGAAAGATTATAGAGATGAATTATAGGATGTCTTTAAGATCTCTGTAAATTTTCATGATTTATGGATAAGTATTTACATTTTTACCGAATTTCGACTTTTATACTTCCGAGAACTCATGTTTCCGGGATAGGGCTTTGTAAACAATTTATATCTCACTCTACGAAAATGATTTTAACTTGATTCTTTTTCCTAAATACTCTAAACACGTAGTGTTGTGTAAAAATATTTATTTTGTATTTTTATCGTATTTATAAGAAAGCAGTTTATTATATATATTCGGGTAGTGAGACAGAGTATGCAATTTCGTATTTTGTTTTTGGGGAAACATATTCTGTATTTTCTGTAGTTTTTACTTATCCTTATGGTTTGAAATTTATATATGATATGTATCCGTATGTCTCCTAGATGTGTATAAAATCTTAGAATTTTTAATGCATGTTTGGCCCCTTAAACGTATGGATGAATTACAGTAGGTCAGAAATCGATCATGGTTGCACAGAAATTATTGTTTTGGTTATAACTTTTAGATGACTTATCATTTTTATGTGAAACAAACTCTGGTGTGTTTTAGACTCACTAAAGAATTTATATGTAGAAAATTAGAATTTTTGTAACTAATTTCTGTTCTGTGGAATTTTTTCTAATATATATGAAATTACATGATATGTATGAGTTAAATGTTTTGGTATTTGGTCACTTCTTTTTTATATTAGCTTTCGGTTTTTAATGAAGTGTTTGATTTTATTTCACATATTAGAGTGTTGATGTATAAATAAATATTATATGGTATAACTTGTTGTTAGGCTACTGTTTTGGAATTTTATTTATAGCATGATATTTATTTTTCCATATAACATGCTATTTATTTTATTTACATTACATGTGGTTTTATGGTTTGTATGATGCATGCACAACATCATATTAAGAAAAATTATTTCATGCATATCACGATTTTAAGATTCGATATTTTCATCTTAGGATTGGCGAGACGGATTTAACCCCTTGATATACATCATTTTCATTTGCACAAAAAGGTTAAGGTGGGGTTTTTACTTTTATCCTTATTATACACTATATCGTTTTTCTCATGCGTTATTCAAGATCAGTGAGCCTTTGGGCAAATCATAGCAGAATGACCTTCGGGTGTATCACAACAGTATAACCTTCGGGTTAGCCTTCGGGCAAATCATAGCAGAATGACCTTCGGGTGTATCACAACAGAATAACCTTCGGGTTAGCCTTCGGGCAAATCATAGTATGTCTAATTTCCCATGTTAAATCCTTTATAGTTTATAATTTGGATAATGTTGACCCCACTGAGTAGTCGTATTCACCCCATTATATATTTACATTTTTCAGATCATGGACCGGCAGATGTTTGAGGTGGCTGATGGTGATGGTCACATGTGAAAAGATTTTAAATCATTTTCTTCCGCATTAAATTATTTTGCTCAAGAACTATGCATTTATTTTTCCTGTTTTATATTTTGTAAACTAAATGACTCACATGTTTTTATTTTAAGATTTTCCGCATTTATGAATGCATTAGAAATTTTAGCTTTTATAAATTATTATTATTATTATATATATATATATATATATATATATATATATATATATATATATATGTATTGAGGAAATGAAAAGTATTCACGAGGTGACGCTCCCGATTAAAAAGCATACGAGAATTGGGGCGTTACATTGATTCCAGTGTTGTCTTACCAAAATAAAAGGTTGATCCGAAAAATTAAAATTTAGTGATTTAATCGACCTCTCGAAGTAAGGTCGGTTAGTATCCTGTATTAACACTTTGATCAAATCTATAGAGTCAAATCTTTTGATTCATTAATCTAACCTATGTCCAATCCTTGATCTCCAAAATATCGACATTAGGTGAGGTCGACCTCACCCAATTTTTTTTGTTTTAGAAAACTAATAATAGTAAATAAATATTGAAATTAATTTAAGAATAAAAGTAAGATTAAGACATTTTCTAAAATCAAAAGTCTCACACGACATTTGCCGCATTATTAGAACAAAACAATGTAAAATATCTAAGTTCAGTCAAAGACGTTATATTGCAATCCAGCTGAAATTCTTGAATTCACAAGTCTATCAATGAATCAACTCAAATTCAATATTAATTGGTTCAAAAATCCTATTTGGAAGAGAAATACTTATTAGATGTAATTTAAAAAATAAAAAAACGACAAAATCCTTGAAATGGAAAATTGGGGTTGCTTACATGAAAAGCTTTAGGAATTGCGAAATTGGTAATATGAGGGTCATTAGCTTGTTTTCGAGATGCTGCTCGGCTAAAATTAGAATTAAATTGTAACGCCCCAATTTTCATAACTTAACAAGGGACGCTACTTCATACTTAAATGCATATTTCAACTATTTCAAAATATTTTCATTCAATAGAATCGTTGCAATACTTAAATAAAAATTTACTAAGTCTAACATTTCAAAAAGTAATAA
The DNA here is from genome assembly GCA_028984105.1 of Lavandula angustifolia. Taxonomy (NCBI): domain Eukaryota; kingdom Viridiplantae; phylum Streptophyta; class Magnoliopsida; order Lamiales; family Lamiaceae; genus Lavandula; species Lavandula angustifolia. The sequence continues at coordinate 23,776,706 of CM054807.1, read as the reverse complement.
CGAAAAGTTCATAAACTAAAAACAATAATGTTAATATGATAAATTATCCTCGTGACCATCACCACCAATACCTCTACGCATTGACCGAGCCATTTCCTGAAAAATGTTATAATGATAGGGATGAGTACGACTACTCAGTGGGGAAATACATTTATCCAGACTATAGATTATATCAAATATAAACATGAATAACTAGATCATGTAACATGAACTTGTAATTTGGCCACACAGACCACATGAACTTCTATTGGCCACACATACCACTTTCTTACATGTCTGTCGTCAAAACATGAAATATCGAATACAATATATAATAAAGATAAATGTAACATTCCCCCACCTTAGCTTTGATTTGATGAAAAATTATGAAAATCAGATGTTTAAGTCCTGCGCGCCAATCCTAATATGAAAATTAAATCTTAAAGGCTCGTACATGAAATGTCATGCATGAACCAACAATTTCAATAATTCATGAATACAGATATATCATAATAATCAAACAATGTATATTATACGTAATCTACTTATTAACATGCATTTTTAACGATTTCTCTTAGTAATAATCTTAAGTATATTAAACACAATCTTATTTCTATTGCAAATTCATTTGTGCATCGAGTAATTCAGCAATTCATGAAATAAATTAATGAAATCATAAAAGTTTTGTCCTAAAAATTATAGATCTCTAACATGAACAACATATTACCTATTCATCATAATAAAACTTATCATGATCAATAATTCATTTAATAGTAAAGTGAAAACTTTTATTTTTCAATCTACTTGCATGTTGACAAAATAATCTAGCACATCAAGAAATAAATTAACAAATAAATAGTAAACGTATCCTAAAAATTCTATATTTTTAACATGAATGACCTAACATGTAGTATATCCCATTAAAATTCAGCATTGTTGAAAACAATATAAAGAAAACATGAAAAATAATTTTCCTATCAAGCTCATGAATATGCTGTCAAAAACTGGCAAATTACAAATAACAATTTTAAGCAAATACTTATCTTGCATGTAAAATTCTACAAAAATAATAGACTATAATAGACATACCTAGAAAGACGATCCTAAATGTTCACGACGAGATGATGACGGAAAGATCTGTAAATAATTCTTGAAACAAGTCGCGAGATATGTTTGAGATTTTCGAAAATTTTATGGGATGCTATATTATGAGCGACTAAGGTATTTATAGGCCTAGATTAAATTATATAATGATACCTAATCATAAGAGGTATCAAATATATTTTATTCATAATTATTTTCGTATTTCCTTTATATAGAATTTATTCTATCACTTACCATATAAGAGATTCAATCATAGATAAATTAGGATATGTATATATCACAAATATAATATCTATTTTATTCACAAAACATAATTTCAAATTATCTACTAATAACTTTTTTGAAAGAAATTATCTACTAATAACTTAATACAACATAAAATATTATATCTTTTCATGAATCCTAGTAGGCTTAGAAAATCCAAAATAAATAAATATTATTCTTGCCTAATAATTCTAACATGATTTCTAAATAAATAAATAAATAATATAATCTAATATGATATAAACAAACATATTCAAAATTCAAAATAAATTTACATAACAAAAATGATTTAACGAAAAATAACATAGATGCTTTAATTTTCATTTTAATTTGCATGAATAGATATAAAGTTTATTTTATAATAAAAATTTCGGGGCATTACATAAATATTTATAGCTTCAATTATTTATTTATTTATATTCAAGAACAGGGTCATCTCGATACGACCGGGTCACAACGGATCAACTTAAAATTGAGTTTCTCGAGTGCAACTCAAATTTTTCACTGGTCAGAAGGAATCGGGCTTACTCGGGCTGGGTTCAAAACAGTGCCCTATTCATAACTTTCCTATAACTTCAAAAACTCCACCCATCTGAGTGGAAATAAGTTTTAATTCTATGTGCATAACATTATCAACAGTACTAATACTCGATTTTAATAAATAAAATGTGAAAATGATTTTGTAAATCAAAATGTTTTTTTCAGCACCCAAAATATATAAATTAAATATATTATAGTCTACTATTTCGAATATTTGGTAGCCCGATCACAAACTTATGGTTCGCTCAAATAAGTTACCTAAAATAATAGAGAACACATATTACTAAATTTCTTAGATTTGTATATCTAGTTTACTAAAATATAATTATATATCAATTGCATATAATATAATATAGGGTGTGGATTTTGAAAGAATTCATATTTACATAGGAAATACTACCAACTTTTGTATAATTCTCTTTTTTTTGTGTGTGTAATCTTATGTTTTTATGTATAAAGTTATGTAGCTTTACACATTTGTTATTCTGCATAAAACATATAAGTGTTATTTATAAAGGAATATTTCACAACATATTTTGATTAAAGTTATCCAATGAGTAAATCAAGGTTTTTATGCAAATTAATTACAAGTTCCTACATGATACATATAATTAAGATTTGTAAAAGCGGATCTTAAGATTACTTTTTTTAAGGCTAGGAAATACTTTGTTACCCACTTGGACTGCTACATAATTATTTAAAAAATTATATTACACTAATTATATATGACGGACTTATTGGATCTATTAGATTTGACAGACATGTAGAACACTAAACCCTATGTGGTATAAATCCCACATTACTTCACTAAGGCATGGAAAGTTTCAAATATTTTTCAAAAAAAGATTTTAATTTGCATAAATGAATTAAACGCCATCGATGTGAAAGAGAAAGAAAGGCCACTGGCATATTAAAGTGCGGTGCAACATGTTGCAGAGCTGGTCCGGCCACTGCTGCCATAGTTATGGCACTTTTGGTTGATAATGATGCCTGAACGACGCCGTTCCACATGAGCCACACACTACGAGGACGATATAGATAGGTGGGCCACGTTGCATGACAAAACTTTTTCTGTCAAACATTTTCACTAAACCTATATTAGCTGGAGATTATAAAATACTATATCGACTAGTTATAATTATCAAGAATTATAGATAGATGAAATAGTATGTAATAGCTCCATTAGGTTTATTGTTAAACGTAAACAGCCGAGCTCGTGTTTGGGGCATCTGCTAATTAATTTACTAGCGAATTTTCCACGTCCTTATGAAAATGTTCATATTACATAACTGAAATTGTTTAGTAAAATTGATCTTCACATTTTAGTGGGATTCGAGAAAAAACAACATTAGACTATTAATTAAGTAATCTTAGATTCCACCTAAATACTTATTTGGAATCTTTAATTGGTGTTTTCTTAAATGACTGAGCGAAATATGAAATAAGACGGCTAATTCTCATAAAAATATATTTTTTTTAATATATATATATATATATATAAAGTACAATATTTAAAGTGCGGTACAGCTTGTCTTTAAGTGCATCACGTAAAGTGCGGATATATTTTACCTTGAAAGTGCAATACATTTTGTCTTTAAAGTGGAGTGTTCACACGTTCACACGATAAGGGTTGTTCACACGGGAACCACTCCCTTTCATATATATATATATATATATATATATATATATAGATTATTAAACTTGATGTTTCCACAATAATATATGTACGGTTAAACCCCGATAAAGTAATAACCTTGGGATTGAGAAAAATATTTATTTAACGAAGTTATTACTTTATCGAACATTATTTTAGTGTATTGACCCATATTGGGACTGTAATAAATTATTATCTTAATGAGTTTATTACTTTATCAAATATTATTTTATCAAAGTTTAACTGTATGCATGTCACTTTTTTAGACTTTCCACCCACAATTCTTCGTAGAAAAGGACTAATGATAAACTTTGGCCATTAATTGTCAAATAGAATCAAGCAGAAAAGAAATAACAAGAAAAAAAAGCTTCCATACGACATCACATCTTCCATACGACATCACATGGATTTGAAGTTGAGGCCGGCATTCTGGCTATTTAGAGAATTAGAGCTGTCAAACTCTACGAGAAATTAATCGGACGGAAATGAGATCAAGCCAAATCTTTATGAAACACCCGTTTATTAAATTGTATATAGTTAACCAATTTTATGAATAAGACGCCGTTTCGGTAAACAACTTAAATAAGGATCCATTGGAAAATGACTTATTGTATAAGAACTATCATACAACTCCTTAAATTTATTAAATTGATTGAATTCGGATACACATATTAATATAACTTATACAATAATAATACTACAAAAAATGCTAGGGTAAAAAATTATAAGAGTCAAAATTCGACAGGCATGATCTCTGCATAAGTTCCTTACAAGGTATCCATAAGTTATAAATCTTAATTTATTAAAATAAGTCAAAAGTAACTAATGAAGATGAATAAACTATTTCGAAAACCTCTCAAAATACATACAAAATAATTTATTATTTAGAATACATTAAAATAAATTATTTTCAAACTCTTTCAAATGGGTGAACTGGAATTGAATGAAAAATAGATTTAAAAAAAAAAAAAAAAAACAGTAAAGATAAGAGATCGTACCCAATTTGAGTTGGGCACGGCTCATCATAATTTGTAGTGAGACCCATTATCATTGTACCACAAAATTACTTTCTGGTTTATAAGAATAAAATGGCAGGCTTAACCCAAAACTTATGGGTTATTTGGCCAAAAGCCTACTTTACTTAACTATGCCATTTAGGCTCAATTTATATTAGGTGTCAAACCTTTTAGTTTAGTCGAACGCTAAGTCGCTAAGTACGAATAGCTCAGATCACTTCTCAAGTCATATTGTAGGTGATTAAACTAATAGTTGCTATTAAAAAAAAGGAGAAATCTTTATCTATCAATTTACAACATTTATACAAATTTAATACCCTCACTTTTAAAAAGTTATGTTTGGTAGAGCGGGGCAAAATGAACCCGGTTTGATGGGAAAGCACGGGGGTACTGCAATTGAGGCTTGGGCTGGGCTTGAAAAATAGAGGTCTAAAATGATCGAGGCCTAAAAAAGCCCGCCCCATAAAACTACCGGGGCTATCGAGCTCGGGACCTAATGCGACGTTACTTATGTTGTAGGTGTTTGCGTAAGATAAGAAGCTAATTCGGAAAAAGTCATCTAAAGACTTCCAAGAGGGTTTTGCGCTAATTGAAATGAACACTGACGATAATTTTGAACTAACTGGTTGTACTAATGCTCTCTAGGCCGGATGCGGGATTGATCAAAAGTCAACTTCACTACAAAAAAAGTGTCTTTTACCGACGGAAAATTCCGTCGCTAAACACTAAAAAATCCGTCGGTAAATCATTTACCGACGGAAATCAAGCCGTTGTCATAGAGCTTATCGATAGCCGACGGAATTAGCAATAGAATCTCCGTCGCTAAAATTTTCGATGATTTTTTTTTTATTTTAGCCAATGGCCGACCCGCCGGCTATCGGAGTTGGTGGTCGGCGGCGGTCGAGATGGTTACAATAGCCGGTGGCAATCGAGCGATGACGGTGGGTGGCGGCGAGAGGTCCTTTGTTGGTCCAAGATAAACGCTCGGGTGTAGAGGGGGGGTGAATACACTCGAAAACTTTCTCAAGTTAAGTAGACCAAGCAAGGCGTTCCGGATCGCGTGGACGAGTGACTAGGCGGCGACGTCGAATCCGGTACCGTTCGGTAAGAGTTCGGTAGAGTGCGGAAAAGTGTAGGCCCGATTCAGTTGAGTTTGAAAACGTTTTTATTAAAAGCTGTTTCGGTGCATTCGATTTAAGCTTTCTTTGAAACTCGTTGTATGATTTTGTAAAACGGTTTTCGTTATGAATAGTAAATCAATGCAACAAGTAAAAAAGAACACATCAATTTTAAAGTGGTTCGGATATCAAACAATCCTACGTCCACTGTCCCGAAAAGATCAGGAGGCTATTTTATTATATTGAGTTAATCTCAGTCGGTTTGTGCACTTGACAAACACTGGCATTGAGGATTATACTGAGCAAGTCCCAGTTTACAAGGATCAAACTATAAAGTTTGACAAACTCTCCAACGATGAAGGAGTTATTTACAATAAGAACAGTTCAAGATATGAACTCCTTCGGGTCTAAGCTATAGATATTTTCAGTGGAGCTTAGGTTAGAGGGAAGGGAACAAGAAGGTGGCTTCTAGAGTGATGAACAATGAGGAATAATCTCTCTGGGTTCGTGTTCGATCACTTAGATATTAGAGGCTTATTGATTCTATTCAGCTTGGTTCCCTAGTGTAAAGAGGTCGCCTTTCGCGTCGTGTGTTTCTCGGAAGTTCTTACGGAAAGCTTGAGTGCTTGGAAGTTTATTAATCGTAATTGCTCGTTCTTGTTGTTCTCTTCTTCGATTTGATTTTCCCTCTATTTGTAGAGGTGAGCCATGGATAGATCCGTTGGAGACGGACGATCCGCGTGCCACTCTCTTTTAGGTAGCTAACAACTCTTTAAGGAATCTTGCGAGTCTTTTCCTCCATTTACGGAAAGTGGTTGAATTGCGGCTTTTACCGGAACTTTGATAGCTAGCTGCTCGTCGTTGGTCGAGGTGTAGAAATCGGTTGAGACACACGAGACTTCTAGGCGGATCTTGAAGGCGACTTCTCCGATAACCTCGGACGACTCTGCCGATTTAACATATGGGGTCATCGACAATCAAGAAGACTCGTCGGGCCGTTGTTGAGTCGACACGGGTTCGATAGTATACTCTGTTTGAGTCCAACTCTACGAAGGTTGACTGCGAGTTCGGTGAACTCCTCTCTGCCGAGTCCGGTTCTGCGGCTCCTTTCGGTATGTTGCTCTGCGAGTGCGGCACTGCCGAATCCGAACACCTCTCGGTATCTTTGCTCTGCTGAGTCCGAGGTGCGAGTCTTCACACCATGGTGCGGGCGGATAGTCTGCGAGGGATCGGCGGGATAGAACTACGAGCTCGAACCATGCTTGAAGGAATGTCTCGCGAGTGCGAAACTCTCGGAGACTAAGGCGTTACTATTACAACACAATGATTCACCAATCAAATTAGGGTTTTGGGATCATCCAAATCTTCTAAGTATCTAAACAATATAATCCTTGAATCACATCCCAACAATTTCCCCCTATTTGATAATGCTAAACCTAACACTACAAACTATCGAGATACAAACTCCTTTCAAATATTACAAGTAGAATCGGTGGAGTTGTACATCAAGTTCTAATCTACTGAGGAATACAGAAAAGTTGTATCGGAGCCTATCAAACAGTTTTCCAAAACAACACTTTCCCCCTCTCAAATAGAGTCTATCAATCTAAGCAAAACAGACAAACACATGATGAGTAGTGAGTGTATGAGTCAGTAATCACTTAGGTGATTCTGAGTGTTAAATTTTAATAAACAGGCCATAGAGACAATGAGATGTTGTCAGGCCACACAGTAAAGATGTATTATATATATGGAAAGTCAGTACATTTACTTCTCTTGCTATCTATCAGAAACAGACAAGAAAGCTAACATGAACTATCTTCTGAACCTCTGAATCCTTGCCTTGAAATCTTTAGACTTGTCTTCGGGAGGAGGAGTCCATACATCCGAAATGTATCCTTCTCGAGCTTCCGAATCTTAAGCACATCTTCAGGAAAGTTAGGATTGAGTTCCAAAACCAAGATAGCTTTCCTGACTTCTCCTTCAATTACTCATGTGTAGAGAGAGCCATCAAGTTTCAGAGTCTGCCTTGTCTGCCAGAGCCTTCTGAACCAAGTCATAAATCTCTGTATCGCATTTGAATAGCCAGTCAGCAAATGCTTGGTTCTTGTGGGACTCAGGCCAGTATCTCCATACATAATATCTTTTAATAAACTCGGCCTTCAGTATCTCCCACCTCTGAGTCTTCTCCCACGGCATCCACTAGTCCACCCTAGGCCATCTGTGGATTTTCTGATCAGTGGGTCGCCTGCCTCGCCTGTACTTATATGGAATTTCAGTATCTTTCGGCGGAGGTGGCCTAGGCTTCAGTCGATGAGCTTCCCTGCCTCAGCAACCTTCTCCTTGGCTAAAGCTTCTTGCCACCTGAACTCTTCAATTTGGTAATATTGAGCTCTCTTGTCCAGGGCAATGATGCTAAATTTGATCATTTCATCAATAGTTGGCTCAACTCTTCGTCTTTCTTGTTGTTGTTGCTGTTGTTCAGATTCTTGCTGCTGCTGCTGTTGAGAGTCAGTTGCAGTCTTCTCAGTTTTCTTAGCCTCTTTCTCCTTTTCCTTTTCTCTATCGGCCTCATCGCCGATCTTGATTTTCCCAGGAGGAGGCCTAGTACCAGGTTTCCTTCCTGAAACTTTTGTCTTGGCCTTAGCCGGAGCCTTCTTCGGCTTGTTCGCGACTTCAACTTCAGCTAGCTCCCTTGCTAACTTCTCGTCAGGATCGATCTGGACTTGCTCACCTGGGCTAATGGGGTAGGGACTTTCAGAGGCTTATTTCCCTTTCCCGCCACTGGTGGAGGCAGAGGAGTATCTTCCTCTTCTGAATCCTCCTCAAGGAATTCAACAACTTCTTTGATGTGCTCGGCAGAAGTCTGGGTTGCTGATCCCTTAGTTTCCTTCGGTCTTGAGCCACTTGGGCCAGTCTTAGCGCGCACTACATCACCAGCGCTAGAGACACCCTGGGCCAAACCTTTGTCTGTTCCTGAGGGGTCAGTGGGAGCTGATTGGCTTTGAGTTGCTCCCGGTACTGACTTCTTCCCCCTTACTGTCCTTTCCCCCTTTTTGGCATCATCAGCTGCGCCTGGGGTCGGGACTGGAACAACATTGCTAATCAAGCCAGAGTATGCAGCAGCTAGCCTATCCAAGGCTTTCTACATACCCTCGAGTTGCAGGTGGAGATCGTTCCACTCTATTATGAGATCATCACCATACTTGCGGTGAGAGGAATCGACCAACTCCTGGATCGCTTTGAGCTTGGCATCTATCTACTCTTCACAGGCCTGTTGGATTGAACTAAGTCTGAGCTCATGGGCCTGAGTCAGTGAAGAAATGTTGTTGAAGTGCTCTGATTGCGCTGCCTTGAATGTTTCTAGAAGTGAGTTATGTGCAGCTGCCAGCGATGCCTGCTGTTGTTCAAACTCAGCTCTTTGAGTGGCTAGAGAGTTAGTGAGTATGGCTGAGAAATCAGGAGCGGTTGTATTCTAAATTGATGTCCTCTGCTCCTTGATTTCCTCACTCTGAGCTGTAGTAGTCTTCTTCTAACTCCGGTGGACGGCCTTTGCCAGATAGGCGATTCCCGAGCCCCTTGGCCTTTCGGTGCCTTGGCCGCCGTCCGAGATCGTCGGCCTTTGGAGGCGGGCGCAACCTCAAACTTAGACCCCGAGCGGAGGCGTTGCGGGTCCCTAGCACGAGAGGGTTCCAACTACCGCTTTGTCCCGGAGAGAGGGAGGCGACGGGTAGGTCGGTAGAGGGTTGATCTCCCTCCTCCCGGTTAAGTACCCTCGGCGAGGCTTCTCGGGGCCTACATCATCTGGTAGGGTCCCGATCATTGGGATCGAGAACCCTACGAGGCGCGGGTGGCCGAAGGAATGCGGTCGTCAAGGATGGCCAGCATTGCCGCCCTTAAATCTTCGAGCGAGCTGATATCCGTAGGCTCAGAGTAGCCTATCTGCTTGCGGATTTCCAGCTCCTCGGTATTCATGTTGGTCCCGAGTGTACGGTCAAGTGTAGAGGGGGGGTGAATACACTCGATTCGATTTCTCAACTTCGAACACGAACAGTCCCTTATTCGGGATGGTGTCGGATCGAAATAGTTCGGCGGACCAAACGGCTTTTTCTGAATCGTGTGCGGCAAAGAGTCTGACTCTACTGAGACCTGCTAGCTGACTGAGTCAGAAATTTAGTATCTACAGTAAGAGTTCAGCGTGCGGAAATGTGTGTAGGCCCAAATCAGTTGAGTGGTGAAAACGTTTTATGAAAGTCTCGGTTCGGGAGATATTCGATTCGGTATCTTTGAGACAGTTGATTGATTTTAAGAAATGATGTTCGGTATGAATAGTAAAATCAATGTAACGAGTAGTAAACGACACGAAGATTTTTAAAGTGGTTCGGATATCGCTCAAATCCTACGTCCACTGTCCCCTAAAGATCGGGGAGGCTATTATTTATCCCGAGTTAGTCTCGGTCGACTTGCGCCTGGGCCAAAGCCGCGTCTTGGTTTTTATGCGATCCAAGTCTCGGTTTACAACGATCAAACTTAGAAGTGTTTGACAAACTTTCTCCAACAGTAGGAAGGAGTCCTTATACAATAAGGATCGGGTTCAAAGATGAACTCCTTCGTCTAAGCTATAGATAAGAACAGTTGAGCTTAGGGTTAGAGGGATAGGGAATATGAGAGAGTAGCTTCTAGATCGACGAGCAGTGAAGGTAAGCTTTGAGTTCGTGTAACGTCGATTTGGATACTAGAGGCTTTATATGTCGGTTCGGCTTGATTCCCTTTGAGCTAGAATGTAGTCTTTCGCCGGAAGATTGTTCTTCAAGTTCTTGCTAAGACTTTGTTCTTTGGGTTCTTTGCTCGTTGGCCGCTTCTACGGATTTTTGGCTCGTGGTTCGTGCATTCGGATACATTCTTATTGAATAATCCCTCTATTTATAGAGCGGGGGATTGAAATAGATCCGTTGGAGACGATCTTCTTCTCTCTCTCTCTTTTTGGTAGCAAACGGCTCTTTTTGACGTAGGTAACGGTGCCTTTTCCTCCTTTTTCGGAAAGTGTTGACTTGCGGCTTTAGTAGGTAGGATGACACGTGTATGCTTGTCATTTGTCGAGGTGAATAAGGTGGTTGAGACGGAAGGACTTCGAGGCTATTAGAAGGCGACTTCTCTCTTCCTCGTATATGACTATGCTGATTGTATTTCAAAAAGATCCGACGGTTCGGGGAAGATTGTCCGCCGATGTTGAGTCGACCTTGTATTCGGTAGATAGACAGTGAGATAAGTCTCATCGAAGATCGGCTCCGAGTCCAGTGAACTACTCCTACCGAGTTCGGTTCAATCGACTCTCTCGATATCTTGCTCTCGCTGAGTCCATGATCATCTGAGTCTTCTACACCGGTGCCTGAGGCGAGATAAGCTGCGAGCGCCTTGACCGAGAAGCGAGTGTCTACCGAGTGCGAAACCTCGAGAGACAAACAACATATACAACGGAATGGTTCACCAATCGAGATAGGGTTTTGGGATCTTCAAATCTTCGGACAAGTACGAGCACAAGGCTACCGAGCTTAAGATCGGTATCTAAGACCGAATCATTTCCCACTAAGAGTAACAAGGCTTGAGGATGGAATCATCACCCAACAATTTCCCCTTATTTGATGATGCCAAAACCTATCATCTATGCTAAACACTAACTTTCTCGAGAACGAGCTCCTTACATAATTACAAGAAGGATCGGTGGAGTTGTGCGGTAAGTGCTAGACTGCGAGGGAGACGAGTAGAACAATTTCCCCACTTTACAACAATTTGCCCCATGCAAGAATTTCCCCCCATGAGAAACAATAACTCTATGAAAGTCTAGTCTATCGAGAATCTAACCGAGCAAAACCGACGGGTAAATAAACAAAGTGTGTGTGTGTCGAGTAATCACTTCGGTGATTACGAGTGTTAAAGCATAAAGCAAACACGGCTATTTAGACAACAAGTAGTTGTCAAAGCCAAAAGCGGTTGTATATATCCGATAGTCGGTTAAGTACAATACAAATCTTGCTAAGCTAAGAAGAGAACTAAGGAGGAGAACCCTTAAACTGCTTGAATCCTATTCATGAAACCTTGAGATTGATCTTCGGGCGGTGGGACTCCATACATTCCCGAATGTGTTCTTCCTCGGCTTCAAGTATTCGGCGAAGTCTGCGGGATCATCTTGTTCTAGACCTCCGTTCATCGCGGCATTCTTCACTTCTTGTTCAATCACTCCGAGATGGATGAGTCGTCTTGTCTTCCGGGTGGAGGAATGATTCTTGCTTCGGGAACGCCGACTACTACCCCTTCGCATTACTGCTACGTGCAAATATGGGTAAAGATCGGGTTCGATATGACCATCCACTCGACGTAGGCATCGGCCTTTAGACATTTCGGTAAAGGAATCTCCGAAATAATTTCTCTTGATAAACTCAATCTTGGCCGATTCCCATCTCCGATTGGACCGAATAGGCATCCATTCGTCCGATCTCGGCCATCTATGTGTTTTCGGATCGTTGGCTTCTCGAACCTACGTATTGGTAAGGAATGTCGGCTTTCGAAGGAACTCTCGGCTGGCCTCTTGCTCGTACGAATTCCGAGTGCCTCGAGTGCGCCAAATGTATCCTCTCGCACGGCGGCCTCTAACTGTCTAGCTTCCTCTCCTCGGTAGAGATATCTCTCCATCCGAGCGAATATTGCTTCAATTTATGCATCTTGCTCTTGAGGCTTCGAGGGAGCTTGTTCGGAGTCGGCGGAGGTGCTGGATTTGTTTTTGGACGTACCTTGCTGCTTGAGTGCCTTTTTGCTGTTGTTGTTGCCTCTCCCTATCTTCATCATCCTCGATTCCCGAGTTTTTACGGGAGGCAACCTAGCGGGGCGCTTTCTTCTTTCCACCGCGTGCTTGGTGCCTTTGTCTTTCCTTTAGCGAGACTTAGACTTTGGCTTGTTGGCGGCTTCGACGATCGGCAATCTCCCTAGCGAGCTTCTCATCGGCCGCTATCCGAGCCTCCTCCTCGGCGAAATATATCTCTTGGTTTTCTTCTTTCTTTGGAGGGGTCGGGAGATCCATTACTTTCTTACCTCTTCCCCTGAACAGGTGGAGGTAGAGGAACCTCTTCTTCATCATCCGAGTCCTCTTTTCGTTCGAAGCATACTCTGCAACCTCCTTGATGATATCGGTAGGAGTGCGGGTTGCATGAGTAGCATCGGGATCTTGAGCCACTTGGGCCGGTCTCGGTGTGCTCGCAGTTGGGACACCCCGGGCCTCACCCGTCCGAGTGCGAGTGCGAGATGACTTCAGTGTAGCTTCCCCCCCTTAGAAGATTTTGTAGATTTTGTGGTTTTTTGTAGGAGTAGGCTTCTCGGTACTCTGTTTCTTGCCTTTTCTTTGGCTCGGTACTCTTTTTCTTCCCTCTTTTACTTTCCCCCTTTTTGGCATCATCAATAGCAGCCGGGGTAGGGATAAGTACCTTTTTCGGAAGGTCGTTGAAGGAGGTTGATAGCGGCCGAATTTGATCCTTAAAGTGCGTCGGTTGCCTCATGCGGCTCGTTCCTCTCGGAAGTTAGAGCTTCATCGTATTGCTTGTAGGAGAGTTCAGGTTGCAGCCTTTAAAATCATTCGGCTTCTCGAGAGTCTTATCCTCCAGGGACCGGGTGAATATTATCAAGTCTTATGTCCGTGGCACGGGATTGTTCATTGAATAGCTTCGGTATGAGCGAATTTGGAAGGCTGAAATTCCTCAAGTAGTTTGGCTTGGCTCTCTCGAAAGATCCCGAGATGAGATTCAAATTTGTCTTGCTGCTTGAGCCGAGTGCTTTTGAAATAAGCGCGAGAGACATCGAGGGCGGCGGATTGAGATATAGAAGACTTCAGCCCCGAAGCTCGGTAAGCGGTGGCTTCGGCGAGTCTTCTTCCACACGTTGTAGACTTGCCTTGGCGAGGGCACGGTTACGAGTGCCTTGGCTTTTAATAGCCTTCGCCACATACTTGGAACGTCGACGATGCGAGGCCGGGCGCTACCTCGAATGCGGGACTTCAACAAGAGGCGAGCGGGCTCGTGGATCTTTGAGGTACCGCCGTCGACTTCGCGAGGTCCAAGGATGCCGGGCGGACGCGGAGCTTCTGCGAAGTGAGTGTATCCTTGTTGCGGGGATTTCCCTCATCGGGCTTTCCGGGGGCTCGAATCATCGGGGTGGGTCGTCATGGTCCGACCCATCCGAGGTCTTTGGGCCGGAGGCAAGCCGTCGATCATGTATCATAGCCGGCATCGCAGCCCCTCGATTGTTCATTGAGCCGAGGTCTTCGGGCTCGAGAATAGCCTTATCTGTTCTCTCGGTCTCAATTCTTCTTCATGAAGGCTGGCTGACAGGAGTAGTGAAGAACTAAGCGTTGTAGACGAGGCCACTCCCCGATGTCGCGGCAACATGTGGAGCCTTGCTGATTTGGCAATTTGCAACAGTGTCGAGTAGTCGGCAAGCTCGGAATTAGTTGAAGAATTTCTCGGGATGCTCTGGATAGAATCACCGATGCTTCCATCCCGATTGTTTCTTCTTCGGACGCCGTCTCGGATTCCAAGTCGATTGGAGACGTCGAGTCTCGGCGAGTGGCGTATCTGCTGAGTGGAGGAACTGCGAGGGGCTATCAAGGCGTTGAATTTCTTCACTTGTGAGCTTCGGTAGCCTCCCCTTGTTCCATCTCTATTGGTTCTTCGGTGGAGACTCCCTTCTCCCAGCGATTGAGTCTTCTCGAGAAGACTAAGATTCATCTATCGGCCTGCGGGGTTTGAGTAGTTTCTTGAGTGGCCTGTTCGGCGGGGGCTTCGAGGTTCGGGGAGGCACATCGGCGGCTTTCCTCGGTTTCTTAGCCGGTGCCTTTGGGGTTTTTTTGCTGGACGCGTTCTCCTTTTCGTTGGAGTAGCCTTACGAGACTCGGTCTGGCGAGTCACGGCGAGGGGCTCGACCCGATTTGCTTTGAAGGGCCGCGATCCCGTTGTGAAACCGAACTTTCTTTATGTTGAAGTACTCCTTGTCGTCATAGGTGATCCGCTCGAGCCACGTAAGTCTTCAATCATAACCGACATCTTTAGCTTTATAAAGTAATTTGCCTTTTGCGCTCGGCGTACGCGTGGGCTTGTCAAACTTAGGCGCTTGAGCCATAAATTCCCGGATGAAGAACTTCGGTCCAGTTGACCTTGGCACAATCATAAATTGCCATCATCAAGTGGATCTTAGGTCGAGAGACCTGATTGAAGGAGCCAACTTGGCTCGTCAGCAACTGCGTGATGATGTAGGCCAATGCTCTGAACTGTGGTAGCATTGCATTCTTCGGGAAGGCTGCTCTAAGGTTGTAGGCTTGCCACAGAATACCGTCAGGTATTCGTCTACTGAGTCGTCGTTATAGCCTATAGTACCGATGCCTTCATATGGAAGATTGAAGCTCTTCTTCAGTGCTTGCTTGATCGATATCCGCTTCAGAATCTTCGACGCATCGCCAATAGCGTGAACATCGAATCTCGCCACAATATCTCCTCCGACGGAATCAGAGTTCAGATATATCTCTGCCACTTGTCGAGGAAGGAAGTAAGTGGGCTTCCTCGATAGAAATTCTTCCAGACCAGATCCTCTGAGGTATGTAAAGACTTCATCCATGTATTCGAGCTCGCAAGCATCGAATTCCATGACTGGTTCGCACCAGACACGGCCTTTGCTGAGGATCTCCTCCATGTTGTCAGGAGCAACTACAGAAATACCCGCCATAGTACCTGTTACAAGAGATTTATCTGTATCGATTCTTAGTTAGAATGGACGGTTTGAGAGATTTTTTGGATTTTTCGGATTTGAAAGATTTGAAGTATGCTAATGGCGGTTTGAGAAGATATGATCAAATATATATATCAAACGTGAAGATGAACAGTTATTTGATCAAAGGTTGTGATTAAACTGCTTTATAGAATGGACGGTCAAGATTAGAAGATATATTATAGGTAATGATCACATATGCCGCCTAATTCAAAGCCAGTTGTAAAATAGCCTAAGTAGTAACTGTGAAAAGACATGCATTAAATGCGCGCAGAGTTCAGTAAGCTTATGTATAGAATGTCGTGCATTAAATGAAATCCGTTAATAATAAAGACAAACCAAGAGATATTAATATCATGCTTTGAATCTTTGTCATAAATGCAAGGTTATCGTAATATAAATTACTACGAGTAGAGATACGAAACCTGTCGGTGAACATAGTAGTCAGCGATACCTCGTGTAGATGGTTTACGAATCTCTACGTGCGAATACATTCAATGCCGAGAGTGAACATTCCCCCTTCCTTGAAATGGTCCTCTCATGGAACCTTCTTCTTGACCGGGGTCGGTAGGGTCCAACAGAACCTAGCTCTACCGAAAGTTCTCCGAATACGGATTCGGCTAGAGGCTTGGTCGGTATGTCGGCCCGTTGCTTGTCGAGTATGGATCTTTTCCATCCCGATATCCTTCTTTTCGACATGGTCACGAATGAAGTGATGTCGATGTCCACGTGCTTACATCTCGTGTGTAGTACGGGATTACGAGTGATTGCAATGGCACCTGGTACTATCGCGTGAAGATCGGCACTTCATTCCGAATGACGTCATAGTCTCTCATTGGCTTGTCTCGGCCAAAGGATTTGGGCGCAACAACTTCCGGCAGCCATGTATTCAGCTTCAGTAGTAGACGTAGCTACTGAGTGTTATTTCTTTGAAAACCATGAGATCAGCTTGCTGCCAAGGAACTGACATGTTCCTGAAGTTGATTTTTAGTCAATTCTACATCCTGCATAGTCAGCATCAGAATAGCCAGTTAGTTCAATATTATCATCAGCTGGATACCATAAACCCATGTCAGGTGTTCCTCGGAGATAGCGGAGAATCTTCTTTGCTGAGTCCATGTGGCTCTGCTTGGGATTCGCCTGAAATCGAGCACAGACACCTACAGCATAAGTTATGTCAGGACGAGTAGCTGTTAAATATAATAATGAACCAATTATAACACGATATTCGGTTTGGTCTACTGATACTCCCCCTTTATCAAGATCTATCTTCATATTCGTATTCATCGGGATCTTGATAGATTTGCTGGATGTGCAGCCAAATCTTTTGATGAGGTCTCGAGTGTATTTGCCTTGGTTGATGAACGTTCCCTTTTCAGATTGCTTGACTTGAAAACCAAGGAAGTAGTTTATTTCTCCCATCATTGACATCTCGAACTTATTCTTCATCATCTTTTCAAATTGTTGACACATGATGACATTCTTTGATTCGAATATGATGTCATCCACGTAGATCTGCACAAGTAATAAGTCTTCTTCCAGTCGAATGCTTTGAATAGAGTGCGGCTCATCGTGCCTTTACCGAAAACCTTTACGAAGAAGAAACTCGGACAGGGTAACGTACCAAGCCACGGGTGCTTGTTTTAACCCATACGAGCCTTTACGAGTCTATATACTTGATGTCCTCTGCGAAAGCCGGGCGGTTGTTCCACATAGACTTCTTCTTTCTGCACGCCATTCAGGAACGCAAACTTCACATCCATTTGATAAACTCTGAATCTTTGATGTGTTGCGTAGGCTAGGAATGGTCTAATTGCCTCCAATCTTGCAACTGGAGCGAAAGTTTCATCGAAATCTATTTCTTGGCTTCGACGGTAGTCTTTAGCCATGAGCACTTGCTTTGTTCCTTACTATAACGTTGTTTTCATCTTACTTGTTTTTGAAGACCCATTTGGTTCCAATGACATGTTGATGACGGGGGTCCGTCTACAAGCTCCCACACTTCGTTTCTCGTAAATTGATTCAGCTCCTCTGCATAGCTATGATCCGGGCCGCATCCTTTAATGCATCCTCAATGGTGCGAGGCTCTTCGGTAGACAAGAAGCGGGAAAATAATGCGCTTTCTCCTTGACGAGAATCTGGATCTTTTCTTGACATTGGGCGAGGATCTCCAATGATTAGATCGGCAGGTGTGAGCATCGAGCCACGATCTACGAAGTTTCGGCTCTTCATCCGAAATTTGTTCAACACGAGATAGTAGGTGAGTTAGGCATTTCGGTTGTAATATTACGAGATTGAAGAATTTCGGTGATAAGAGTATGGTCTCTTCGAGTCACCGAGTTCGGGGGCATTCGGCTCGGGGAACATTACTAGATGTTCCCCACCGAGTTGTTATTCTCGGTAGTGGTCTCGGTTACCTCTTGGGTTTCTTCATCGACACGAGTTACACGGGATTGATTACGTTCGGGAGAATCAATCTGCTTCGCCTACTTGCTCGCTGGTTGAGATTCAATAGATTTGTCTTCGGTTTCTTCGTCCGAATCATCACCCCAACATAGCTGGATCTTTTCGGGTTTGTCCTTTAAGCTTAGATCCCGTAGCTGTCTACCGATGTCCTCGGATTCGAGAATTTGAGTTATTGCTCCTGTCTTGGTATCAAACTCGTTAAAAACAACATGAGGGCTTTCCTCCATGCAAAGAGTCCGATAGTTGAATACTACGAAAGCTTTGCTTGACCCGAGAGTATCCTAAGAATACTCCACGATCGACTTGCTATCAAAAGTCTTGGTTGATCTTTCCCATTATTGTGGATAAAGCATGAACAACCAAAGATATGGAAATAAGATAGAGAAGGCTTCTGCCGTTCCATAGTTCATATGGTGTCCTCTTATGCGGCTTTGTCGGTAGAGATCTATTCACGAGTGTAACACGCGGTATCCGTTGCTACGCCCGAAATTTGGATGGGAGTCCCGAATCTGCGAGTAGAGTTCTAGCTGCTTCTTTGAGAGTTCTGTTCTTTCATTCAGCAACTCCATTCTGCTGAGGTGTGCGTGCAACTGAAGTCTCATGCTCTATGCCTTCTGCTTGGCAGAACTGCTCCACCATACAATTAAGGAACTCAGTTCCTCTGTCAGAACGGATTTTGACAATCTTGGTGTTCTTTTCGACACTGAGCTTTTTCAGAAGCTTTGGTAACTCTGTTTTGACGTCAGACTTGTTGGCAATAAATATGAACCATGTGTAGCGCGAGTAGTCATCTATGACCACTAAAGCATACTTCTTGCCTCTGATCGTCACTGGAGAGACTGGACCGAACAAATCCATATGTAGCAGCTGAAGGATTCCATCAGTGGAAGGAGATGGAACTGTTGGATTTTGATTCTTTGTTTGCTTTCCCTTCGGGACATGCTTCACACCGAGTGTCTTTGCTTGAATATTTCATTCGGCAGTCCCCTTGCTAGAGTGTCTCTTGCTAGTTTGTTGAGCGTCTTGAAGTTGAGATGGCTGAGTCTTCTATGCCATAGCCACCCCGTTCGATTATCGTTCTTCGCCAGCAAACAAGCTTCAGGTTCAGCTGAGTTCCGGTCGGCACCACGTAGATATTCTTTTTTGCGCGAACCCGATAACACCGTTTTTCCCCGTAGATTTATCAATAACATCACGAAAACCAGCTCGCAAATACCACTCTATTTGAGTTATCACAAAATTGACTAACGGGAGAGAAGGTTATCTTTGAAGTCCTTCAACATATGATACTCTTGGAACTTTGGCGGTTCCAATGCTTTGAATGTTCCATATCCTCTAGTATAGCCTTTTGCATTGTCTCCGAACTCAATTCTGGGTCCTTCTTCAGTGATATAATTCTTCAGTAGACTCCTTTGGTATGTCAAATGTCTTGAGCATCCGCTGTCCACATACTATGGGTCTATGCGCACCTGCAAAACAGAATTATATTCAGGTACCCTTTATTTTTATTTTGGGTCCTTAGGTGTTAGTTTTAAAAACCCAAATCTGTCTAACAACCCTGGTGGTTTCAAACATCTTCTTTCCGCTAGAGTCAACATATCTGACCACCTTGGGTGGTCACGGGTGACTTCGAGGCTTACGAGGTTCGGGGAGTCCTAATCTTCTGAGCTGGTGGACTGCTGACCTTTGCCTTCTGTGCGGCTTTCTGTTTCCTTTTCTGACCTTTGGATCCTCTTCTGACTATAGGTTCATAATAATATGACCCATACTGAGCTGGATGTGTCAGTTTTGGAGGTCCATACTGATCGGCCAATTTTGATTTGTTGGTTCCCCCTTGACTGAACTGGGGTACTTTGGCTTTGATCTCTTTGTCAGAATGCTGCTGAGTAGGATGAGGTGCTTTCATCTTTTGTTTGTTCTTTGCGAGGGGGTTCAGTATATCAGCATTGATGGTCTTTCCTCGAACAAACCTATCGGCAAGCCGTCCCTTCCGAGTGTCTTTGGGGCGGGACGAGGAAGCTCCCTGGCTGAATCCAAGTCCTTCCTTACAGTGCTTTGGCTTGTTGCTTGCTAGCATAGCCTCCAATTTCTTTTCAGCGCCCATGTACCTCTCAGTCATCAGGCTCCTCCGGGCGTCATCACTTTTCTTGAGGCATCATGTTCGGTCCCGAAGTCCCGGCGTTTTGCTTGACGGACTCGGTTCGATATCTTTACGAGTCAAGTCAAGTCAAAACTCGAAATCCGATCTTCTTGATGCTTTGAGATTTGGCCATCGAGAGTTTATCTCCTCCCCGAGTCTCAACACAAGTCCTTCGGCCTCGGTAGCAACCCGACTCTCCCGAGAAAGTCTCGATTCTCAACTTTCGGGGTATCCAACTCTCGAAGAGTCTTGCTTTGAGCTGCGGACTCATTTGAATTTGTTCATCTAGTAGATCTTCATATGCGGTTATGATGTCCAAATTCCCATCCGCACTTGAAACGATGTCGTGTGTGCGGTGTGAAGAGGAGTTGACTCGGTTCATGAGAATTTACCTCATCCTCTTCGCCCGCCATCATGCACATTTCGGTCGATTCATCCGCTTCATGCTCTAAGGCCATGAAGGCCGCTTCATCGTCGAGATGAATCCATAAAGGAGTCGACCTCTTCCGAGTCGTGCGAGATTTCGCCAGCTATGTAGGATTGTCTTTTACGGGCGAATTTCTCTCTCCTTGCCTTACGTGCTTTGCTGCGTTCAAGCACTACTGAGCTCGGACAATCATATTGATAATGTCCCGGCTTTTTTGCGATTGTAGCAAGTGATGACTTTTTCTTCTTTGGTTGCACTATCCCTTGAGGGTGCTTTGAGTCATCTTTCTTTACGCATTCGAAGATTGTGAGTCGGGAGAGCGTTTTGGTGTATATTCGACTTACCTTTTGTGTCTCGGTACGCTTTAGTCGGCCTTCTACGCCTCTCTTTCTCCCTTCGATACTTTACGGCGAGCGCAATATACTTCGAGCGAGACTTCCTTCTTGTAGATTATTGAGTGAAGGCTCAGTCTTACTCGTCGTCTTGCTCGTCACGGGAGATGCTGTGCTGACTGTTACTTTGAAAGCATGGTCGATCTTTGTGTCAGCTTCAGCTCTCAGCTTTCTTTGAGATCTGTCGAACTCAAACTCCTCTGCCTGTAATTCTGAAAAGATATGGTCAGGAGAGACAACATCTAAATCAGAATGTCACAATAGAGTGGCAAAAGGTGTCCAGTGTCCGTCCGGTAGTGCCCTCAGTATCTTTAGATTCATTTCTCGGTTGCTGAATGTCTTTCCCAGCCCGTTGATGGAGTTCATGAGATTCGTGAATCTGACATTTAGATCTTCAATTTTGTCACCAGGCATGAGAGAGAGGCTTTCCAGCTTTTGGAGTTCCAGCGCTAACTTGTTAGCTTTAATCTTCTGAGTCCCCCGACTCAGTAGCGCTAGGGCATCCCAGAGTTCTTTTGCAGTCTTGCATTCCTGAACCCTGCCAAGATAAGAATCACTAAGGGAGGTCAGTATAGCGTTTCTGGCAACATGGTCTAAGTTGTGAAGCTTCTTCTCCTCAGGAGTGAAGAGACTTCTGTCTTTGGGAATCTTCTTCCCGGTCACCATTCCTCCTCCTTCAGCTTGGTCTTGAGTTACAACACTATCGATCATGGGAACGATAGGTCATTCCTCAAGCACTTCAGTCATGCTATCGTGGAGAGAAGTCAGATGCGCCTCCATTCTGACTCGCCATACTCCATAGTTCTCTACCGAGAACATGGGTACCATCCTTATACCTGACATATCAGCCATGGAAGATAAAGATATGAATGTAGAGTGATATGCAGTGAAAACGTTTTCTCCGGATCCATTCGAATAGACCAGTCTCAAAGTGACAAGAGTCTTAAGGAACTCCCGCTCTGATACCAATTGTTGGTCCCGAGTGTACGGTCGGGTGTAGAGGGGGGGTGAATACACCGATTCGATTTCTCAACTTCGAACACGAACAGTCCCTATTCGGGATGGTGTCGCGATCAAATGTTCGGCGAGACCAAACAGTGTTACCGAATCGTGTGCGGCAAAGAGTCGACTCTACGGAGACTCGCTAGGCGATCGAGTCGAAATTCGGTATCTACGGTAAGAGTTCGGCGTGCGGGAAATGTGTGTAGGCCCAAATCGGTTGAGTGGTGAAAACGTTTTATGAAAGTCTCGGTTCGGCGGATATTCGGTTCGGTATGCTTGAGACAGTTGATTGATTTTAAGAAATGATGTTCGGTATGAATAGTAAAATCAATGTAACAAGTAAGTAAACGACACGAGAGATTTTTAAAGTGGTTCGGATATCGCTCAAATCCTACGTCCATTGTCCCGAAAGATCGGGAGGCTATTATTTATCCCGAGTTAGTCTCGATCAACTTGCGCACCTGGGCAAAGCCGCGTCTTGGTTTTTATGCTCGATCCAAGTCTCGGTTTACAACGATCAAACTTAGAAGTGTTTGACAAACTTTCTCCAACAGTGAAGGAGTCCTTATACAATAAGGATCAGGTTCAAAGATGAACTCCTTCGTCTAAGCTATAGATAAGAATAGTTGAGCTTAGGGTTAGAGGGATAGGGAATATGAGAGAGTAGCTTCTAGATCGACGAACAGCTGAAGGTAAGCTTTGAGTTCGTGTAACGTCGATTTGGATACTAGAGGCTTTATATGTCGGTTCAGCTTGATTCCCTATGAGCTAGAATGTAGTCTTTCGCTGGAAGATTGTTCTGCAAGTTCTTGCTAAGACTTTGTTCTTTGGGTTCTTTGCTCGTTGACTGCTTTCTGGATTTTTGGCTCTGTGGTTCATGCATTCAGTACATTCTTCTTGAATAATCCCTCTATTTATAGAACAGAGATTGCAATAGATCCGTTGGAGACGATCTTCTTCTCTCTCTCTCTTTTGGTAGAAAACGGCTCTTTTTGACGTAGGTAACAGTGTCTTTTCCTCCTTTTTCGGAAAGTGTTGACTTGCAGCTTTAGTAGGTAGGATGACACGTGTATGCTTGTCATTTGTCGAGGTGAATAAGGTGGTTGAGACAGAACAGACTTCGAGGCTATTTGAAGCTGACTTCTCTCTTCCTCGTATATGACTATGCTGATTGCATTTCAAAAAGATCTGACAGTTCAGAAGATTGTCTGTCGATGTTGAGTCTGACCTTGTATTCAGTAGATAGACAACTGAGATAAGTCTGTCAAGATCGGCTACGAGTCCAAGGAACTACTCTGCCGAGTTCGAGTTCAACCGACTCTCTCGATATCTTGCTCTCGCTGAGTCCAAGATCACCGAGTCTTCTACACCGGTGCCGAGGCGAGATAAGCTACGAGCGCCTTGACCGGAGCAGAGTGTCTACGAGTCCGAAACCTCGAGACAAACAACATATACAACGGAATGGTTCACCAATCGAGATAGGGTTTTTGGGATCTTCAAATCTTCGGACAAGTACAGAGCACAAGGCTACTGAGCTTAAGATCAGTGTCTAAGACCGAATCATTTCCCACTAAGAGTAACAGTGCTGAGGATGGAATCATCACCCAACAATTCAGTTGTTCGCATGATTGGTATTGGATCAGGCGATTAAGAGTTATCCAATCCTGGAACCTTATCAGCATTTGAAGCCTGGCCTTTTGAGCTATATTCACCAAGTCAGTGTGACTTGTGATTTCTGGTATGGCCTTAGAGACTTCTCGGGTGGCTCTATCCTGAAGAGCTTCTGCCTGAAGCCCGATTGTCTCAGCTTCTGTGCTGGTCTCCATGTTGTCTAAGTCAATGGGAGACATAGTCATCTCAGCAGATGGAATGCTGCTGAGTGGTGGAACGTCGAGCGGGGACAGAGAGATTGGTGTTGTCGGCTCTGGTTCTGTCCCCTGTTCCACTGAGACTTCCTTCTCAGCAGAGACTATCTTCTCTTTTGAGTCAGTCTTCTCTTTCGAGTCAGATTTCACCACTAAGATTGTCTTCTCCGACGAGTCAGAATCGTCTCTCAGTCTAATTGGAGGCATGATCACAGCTTTCTCAGTAGATGTTTTCTTTTTCTTCTGAGGAGTCCTCTGAGGAGTAGAACCCTTAGTAGGAGTGGAAGTCTTCCTCTTCCCTTTCCTAATTTCAGCAGGCCCTGCCCCAATCTACTGAAGGGCCGCTGCTTTGCTGTGAAAGCGGATCTTCTTGGGATTGAAGTATCCCTTGTCCGCGTACGTGATATGATCATCTCCGCAGAAATCCTCGATCATCACGGTCAGTTTCATTCCGTATAGTAACTTTCCCTTAACACTGAGGCTATAGTTAGATTTGTCAAATTTTGCAGCCTGTGTCAGGAATTCTCTGAGGAAGAATTCAGTCCATTTGATATTTGCTCTATCATAAATCGCAATCATCATCTGGAGCTTCGGCCTGGATACCTGATCAAAGGAGCCCGCCTGACTTGTCAGGATTTGCGTGACGATGTAGGCCAGGAGACGATACTGAGGCAACATGGAGTTCTTGGGGAACGCCGCTTTGAAGGATGTTGGCTCCCCACAGAAGATCTCCAAATATTCGTCTATCATGTCATCCTTGTACCCTGCTGCACTGATTCCGTTGTTCGGTAGCTTAAAACTCCTCTGAAGAGCCTACTTGATAGACATCTTCTTTATCTCTTCATCAGCTTTGGAGGGGTCAGCCACGTGATGGATTATAAATCTTCCAATGATATCACCATCTACCGCTTCTGAGTTAAGGTATAACTCAGATATCTGACGGGGGAGGAAAAACGCCGGTTTCCTCGACAAGAAGGCTTCAAGGCCTTATGCCCTGAGGGCATCAAATACCTCTACCATGAGATCAAGCTCACACGTCTTGAACTCCATGATGGGTTCACACCAAACACGATCCTTCTCTAAAATCTCGATTATATGTTTTTGGTCCCGAGATAAACGTTCAGGTGTAGAGGGGGGGGGGGGGGAGGGTGAATACACCTGAAAACTTTCTCAACTTACAAACGAGAACAGTCCTATTCAGGAGAGTGTCTTGCTGAACAAGTTCAGTAGACCAAGCAAGCTGTTCTGGATCGTGTGGACGAGTGGACCGACTATGCTGAGGCACGCTAGGCGGCCGACGCTCGAATTTTGTACCGTTCAGTAAGAGTTTAGTAGATTGCGGAAAAGTGTAGGCCCGATTCAGTTGAGTTTGAAAACATTTTTATTAAAACTGTTTTAGTAGGTTAGTGCATTCAGAGTAAGCTTTGCTGAAACTCTATTGTATGATTTTGTAAAACGGTTTTCAGTATGAACAGTAAATCAATGCAAAAGTAAAGAGAACACAGCGATTTTAAAGTTGTTCGGATATCAAACAATCCTATGTCCACTGTCCTGAAAAGATCAGGAGGCTATTTTATTATACTGAGTTGGTCTCAGTCGGTTTGTGCACTGGACAAACACAAGCCTTGAGGATTATACTGAGCAAGTCCCAGTTTACAAGGATCAAAGTATAAAGTTTGACAAACTCTCCAATGATTACAAAAAGAACAGTTCAAGATATGAACTCCTTCGGGTCTAAGCTACAGTTCAAGACAGCTGGCTGCTCGTCATTGGTCGAGGTGTAGAAAACAGTTGAGACACACAGACTTCTAGGCAATTACTGAAGCTGACTTCTCTGATAACCTCGGACGACTCTACTGTTTAACATATGAGATCATCTGACAATAAGAAGACAAGCAGGCCGTTGCTGAGTCTGACCTTGGTTCAGTAGTATACTCCTGCTGAGTCCAACTCTACTGAAGGTTGACTCTGATTTCAGTGAATTGCTCCTGCTGAGTCCAGTTCTACTGACTCCTTTTAGTATGCTACTCCTGCTGAGGCCAACACTACTTAATGTGAACACCTCTCAGTATGCTGCTCCTGCTTAGTCCAACACTACTGAGTCTTCACACCATGGTACTGAGGTGGATAATCTACTGAGGGATCAGTAGATAGAACTCTGAGCCTGAACCATGCTGAAGGAATGTCTACTGAGTCTGAAACTCTCAGAGACTAAGGCGTTACTATTACAACACAATGGTTCACCAATCAAATTAGGGTTTTGGGATCAGCCAAATCTTCTAAGTATCTAAACAATATAATGCTGAATCACATCCCAACATCCTTGCGTGCACGCGTGCGCACATGTGTAGTAGAATTCTTAATAGGTAAATGTGTATTTTGATTTATAA
Organism: Lavandula angustifolia; assembly: GCA_028984105.1. Lineage (NCBI taxonomy): Eukaryota > Viridiplantae > Streptophyta > Magnoliopsida > Lamiales > Lamiaceae > Lavandula > Lavandula angustifolia. The sequence continues at coordinate 23,750,545 of CM054807.1, read as the reverse complement.
AGTGGAAGAAAGTTTGACAAAAATTCGATGTGGGATGCAGAGTTTCAGTTTAAGGATAGAATACCAACGTAATTTTCCTTTGGTAAAACCGATGAAATAATCCATCGCTAAATTCGTCGGTAAATGCTGATGTTATGAGATAGTGATAGAAAAATCAGTCGATATTTATCGCTGGAAAATTCTGTTGGTAATTTCGTTGGTAAACCTGATACATTAAAATTTCATCATTATTCCGTTGGTAAAAACCATTTTGAATTTGCATCGGTAATCCGTCGGTATAAGTAGACCCATGTTTTGCCCATTCGTAAATCCGTCGATAAATACTAAAAATTTGGTAGTGCTTTAGGAACATGTCAATTCCTCGACAGTAAGCTGATGTCTTGTTTCTCCAAGAAGCAACACTTAGTAGCCACGTTCACTAGTGAAGCTGAATATATAGATACTGGAAGTTGTTTTGCCTAAATCCTTTCGCTTCGACAACAACTCAGAGATTATGATTCTCTACAATATGAAGTGTCATCTACTGCGATAATACCACTGCTATTGCAATCACTCATAACCTTGTTCTTGAATACAAAGTTTCCATCTTACTGTTTTTACTGAAAATCTATATTTTTTGTTTAGCTGGGTTTGCAAATGATTTTAGAGTGTGGTTCAGATGGGGTTGTAAATAAATAAAAAATTTTGGTTCGATTTGGTATTCGTATTCGAGATTTTGATTTTCTAATTTGAAGATAAATATTCGATCAATTCGATAATTATTCAAATACAAATGAAAAAATTATAATATTCAATCCGATATTCGTAGATATTCGATTAAATATTTAATTATTTATATATACTTTGTCAAATCATTAAATATTTATGTGTATTATTTTTTTCTTAATACATAAAAACATTAAACTCTACATTAATTAAAAGGACTTTTGAAAACATCGATGCTCCAGCGAGAACAATCGTAGTTCTCAATCTTTTAAGCAATCTTCAAAATCGACGGTAATAGACACACCCATTTTCCTAACAATTCACTCATCCTCCTCAACTTGTGTGACAGAGAAACCAAACATTTTTTTTTATCTTCTTTCAAAACCTTCGTTCCCTTCTCCAGCGGAAACCTGGCCACCATAGCCAAGATATTTAAGCTCTTCATATATGTCTTCAATAGTAAATTCGACAATGGGTTCAATACAAGATGTGACAACAGGGTGCGAGAGGGTTGCGTAGGTTGGCACGGTACAACGACAACACATAGATTTTCGAGTAGTGATGGGAAGCGGCGACGCTTGCCGCGTGAATAGAGCTAATGGAGCAGAGTAAGGACTTTGATGAGCATTTAGGATTTTAAATGAGGGAGTTTGCCGGCGCCAATTTTTTAGATATTGTTGGCCCAGAGACGAGCCTTCAAGTGTAAAGGGAGGAGGGGGTGAATACACTTGAGTCCAAGTTTCAACTCAAACGCGAAAGTCAGTCTGGTATTGAATTTGCTTGCTAAATAGATTCAATTTTCCAAGTTAGTTAGGATACTAAATATTGCTCGCTGACTGAAGTTAGTAAACAGTCGGTTTCAATACAAGAAATTATGCGGAATAATGTAGGCTCGATTTTTAATCGTCTCTTCTAAAAAATGTTTGTTATTGAAAGTTGTTTTAGTTATGCTTGTGCGTTTCTTAAGAGGTTTATAGAAAATCCGAACTTGTATGATTTTCCAAAACAGTTCGTATGTAGGATGAACAGTAAGCAAAAAAGCAATAAGCGATAAACGAATTTTTAGAGTGTTTTGGATACGCAAGATCCCACGTCCACTTTCCTATTTCCTGAAGGGCTTGATTAAATTATACTGAGCAAGTCTTATTAGATTCGTTCACAAGACAAATTACTGCTAGTTATAGTCCTATTAACTTAACAAGGGTGTCAAACACATAGGTTTGAGGGTTTTCTCCAACTATGAAGAAGTTCTTACAATAAGAACATTTCATAAATGAACTCCTTCGGTTTTTGAGCTTGTGATAAAAAAATGTAGGGTTAGAATATAAAGAAGGTAACTAGATTACTTTAGATAGAAGAACTATATCAAATGCTACCAGTTCAAGAGTTCTTCGCTTTGTTTGCTTTAAGTATGCTAGAGCTTGTGTGCTTGAATGTTTTGTGTTCCCGATGTCTTCAGCTAGGGGTGTAACGGTTCGGTTCGGTTCGACTTTTTATGTATTTTGGGAACCGAACCAAACACATAGAAATGGTTCGGTTCGGTTTGGTTTGATGGATTTTTCAATATCGGAACCGAACAGAATCGAACCGCTTATAAATGGTTCGGTTCGGTTCGGTTCATCGGTTAACTTTTTTATTTATTTTTTAAATCTTAAATAATGCAAGAATAATAGTTTATAAGATGTCACTCATTCTGAACTCATAAGTATAGAGTTGTTACTCATTTCTCTTCATTTGTATAGAATAGAATTGATCTAAACATAAATCTAATATCTAAATCCAACAATATTCTCATATAAGAAAGACAAATATTAATTAAAAAAATTAAAAAAATAGGATATTAGTTCAGTTCGGTTCGAACCGTTCAAAAATTCTTGAAACCGCGAACCGAACCGAATGTAAACGGTTTCTAAAAAAATAAACCGAACCAAACCGCGAAACCGAACCGAACCACATTTTAATCATATTGGTTCGGTTCGGTCCGACCGGTTTCGCGGTTCGGAGCGGAACCACTTACACCCCTATCTTCAACACATGAATATCGATCTCTATTTATAGTCTTCACCTATGAATAGATCCTTTGGGGAGGACCTAGACACGTGGCAAGAACGACAAGCAAAACTATTGGTCCCGAGATAAACGTTCAGGTGTAGAGGGGGGGGGGGTGAATACACCTGATAACTTTCTCAACTTAAAACGCGAACAGTCCCTTTCAGGAAGATGCCGTGCGAACGTGGTTCGGTGGACCGGATAAGCTATTCGAATCGCGTGGCGAGTGGACCGACTTCACTGAGGCCTGCTAGCTGACTTAGGTCAGAATTCAGTACCGTTCAGTTGAAGTTCAGTAGAGTGCGGAAATGTGTAGGCCCAAATTCAGCTGAGTTAGAAAATGTTTTTAAGAAAATTGTTCCAGTATATTAGTGCAATCTTTTAAACTTTGCTGAAACACAGTTGAATGATTTTAAAAGATATTTTTAGTATGAACAGTAATCAATGCAACAGTAAAGAAAACACACAGAACACACACGATTTTAAAGTGGTTCGGATCCAACAATCCTACGTCCACTGTCCCGAAAAGATCAGGAGGCTATTTTATTATACTGAGTTAGTCTCAGTCGGTTTGTGCACTGGACAAACACTGGTCTTGAGATTTATACTAAGCAAGTCTCAGTTTACAAGGTATCAAACTTAAGTGTTTGACAAACTCTCCAACTATGAAGGAGTTCTTTACACTAAAGAACAGTTCAGGGATGAACTCCTTCGATCTAAGCTATAGATATGGTCTGTTGAGCTTAGGTTAGAGGGAAGGGAACGAGAAAGTGGCTTCTAGAGCGACGAACGGTTAAGTATAAAACTCTGGGTTCGTATTCAGTCGCTTGGATACTAGAGGCTTATGATCTGATTCAGCTCGGTTCCCTTTGAGCAGGTATGTCGCCTTTTGCTTGGAATAACACTTTGAAGTTCTCGCGGAAAGCTTTAAGTCGATTCTGAGTTGCTCGTAAAATGCTCGCGTGTTCTTCGTTTCTTAGGTGAGCTTCGATTTGAAATCTTCCCTCTATTTATAGATGAGAGACATGGAAAGATCCGTTGGAGACGATGATCCATTTGTCTCTCTCTTTTGGGTAGCTAACGGCTCTTTCAAAGTATGGTGACATAGTCATTTCCCTCCATTTCTGGAAAGATGTTGACTTGCAGCTTTAATCAGAAAGTACACAGCTGTCTGCTTGTCATTGGTCGAGGCTGAAGAAAGTAGGTGAGACAAACAGACTTCAAGGCAGATCTGAAGCTGACTTCTCTATACCTCGTATAACTCTGTTGATTTGACTTATAAGATCTCTGACCGTCAGGAAACTGTCTGGCCGTTGCTGAGTCTGATCTATGTTCAGTAGCATACTTCGCCGGAGTTCGGCTCTCTCAAGATCAACTCGAGTTCGGTGAACTACTCCGGGCTAAGTTCGGTTCCATCGACTCCGTTCGATATCTTGCTCTCGCCGAGTCCAAGATTACTCGAGTCTTCTTCTCATGGTATCGAGGCCGATAGTCTGCGAAGAATCGGCAAACCGAACGCCCGAACCATGTCGGAAGGATGTCCACCGAGTCCGAAACTCTCGAGAGACGAACAAATACAACTGAGTGGTTCATCAATCAAAGTAGGGTTTTGGGATCATTCAAATCTACTGAGCACTAGGCTACTGAATCATCTCCCAACAAAAATAGTCGTCTTCATTTCAACATTACTGTAGAAATTCTCTCTTTTTCAGAGTAGGGAGGCTGACTGTAGCTTTTGTGTCAGGACAAGTTCAGTTTTGTCAGCTCTTTATTGGTCGAGGATTGATGATAGGTGAGGCTTCTTTCAAACTCCAAGGTTGATGCTGAGTTGACTTCATCTGATACCTCGGACACTACCTGAAAAGTTTTGTTGACGTTCTCCAATGTCTTAAGTGGTTGGCCATTGCTTCTTCTGACTTCTTCACACCAAGATGTAGACTCTGTAAGAGCTCTACTGAATCTTCAGACGGACAACAACTCATACTGAAAGAATAATCTACTGAGTACAATGTAGCAACTGAAAACCTATATAGCTTACTGAGCTCCTAACATGCTGAGCTCAACTGAGCTACATATCTATTATAGAATATCGGTTCATCACTCAGCTAGGGGTTTTGGGATCGTCAAATCTTATATTATAAATCATAATTGAACAAAAATGAAGTTTGAGAGCTTATTGATAGACTTAGGCATCAACATGTTATAGTAACTAAATTGGTTTTCAAAACAAGCGAGATGAAAACAATATCTTCGTCCGCAATAAAGCTAGGCTGGTAGCAAAAGTTAGTGTAAAGTTGGGGGAATAGACTTTGAAGAGACATTGTTGATCCAGAGACGAGTCTTCAGGTGTGGAGTGTTGGGGGGGGTGAGGCTGAGTCCAAGTTTTAACTCAAACGCGAAAGTCAATCTTCGAATGAGTATGCTACTGATCGAATCAGTTAGCCAAATAAACTTTCTGATCGAGTGGGTAGAGTGTTTCGAAATACCGAACACTGTCTACTAAGTTCATTAAGTCTATATAAACTCAGTAGATGAATAAGTGCGGAGTGTGTATGCCCGATTTTATATCGTCTCTTGTAGAAAAACGTTATTATTGAAAACGATTTAAGTTATACTTGTGCATTGATTCAACTTTACTGAAAATCTGACTTATGAATTTTAGTAAATCAGTTTTATGCAGGATGAACACTAAATCAATGAAACAGTAAGTGCACAGACAATTTTTAAAGTGATTTGGATACCCAAGATCCTACGTCTACTATCCTGAATAAATCAAGCAGTCTTGTATTTATTATACTGAGGAAGTCTCAATCGATCGCTACGCAGGACAGATACTCTAGTTATAGTCGTAGTGACTTTGCAAGTTTATCAAATATGGGATTTGAGTTTCTCCAACTAAGAAGGAATTCTTATAATAAGAACATGTTTTGTCCCGAGACATGGTTCAGGTGTAGCGGGGGGGGGGTGAATACACCTGAATGCAAATTTCTTTCTCAAACGCGAAGTCAGCTCTAGTTGAGTTTGCTACTGAACAGAGTCAGATTGCCAAATATGCTTCAGATCGCGTGGGCAGAAAATCTTCTACCGAGTTCAGCTCTACTGACTTTAGTCATTCGAACAATTGTTCAGTATCAGAGTGTGTGCGGAAGAGTAGGCCCTATCAAACATCTCGGTTAGAAAACACCGATTTTATGCTGAGTTTTATGAAGTACAGTTTGTATGCAGTATGAGCAGTTATGGAAAACAGTAAATCAACACAGCAATTTTTAAAGTTGTTCGGACACACTGGGTCCTACGTCCACTGTCCTGAGCAAAGCAGGATACTTGTTATATTTATATTGAGCAAGTCTCAGTTGGTCTGTTCACTGGACAGACACGAACCTTGAAATTTATACTGAGCAAGTTCTCAGTGATCTGTGCGCTGGACAGATTCTCCACTTATAGTCGTAGTGACTTTACAATGGTTCAAACTTGAAGAGTTTGTGTCTTCTCCAACTAAGAGGAAGTTCTTACAAATAAGAACAGTTTCACAAGGATGTGAACTTCCTCGAGGTTTCTAAGCTAAAGATATTACAATGAGTTTGCTTAGATAAGAGAAGGGGAACAAATAATACTCTAAGTGATGAACTAAAAGGGTTCTTCAATGGATTCTAGTTCTTCACTGGATTCTGCGTTGAGATTGCTAAGAGTTTGTGCGTAGATAGCTTGGGTTCCCGGTGTCGACTCTGCATGGCGACTTCTCTTATTTATAGTCGTCGATGGTGAATAGATCCATTGGAGGTAGGTCTAGCCACGTGTCGAAACGACAAGGAAAATGGCTCCTTTAATTTGAACGTTGTTGAGTAGGTGCACTGTAGAGATTCACATCTTTTTCAGTCTGAGAGCAGCTTTTGTCAGAGCAGTTGGTCGCTGTCGGCTCCTTATTGGTCGAGGTAGATGGGAAGGTGAGACTTGTCAAACATCAAGGTTGACTTCCTCTGAATCCTCGGACCTTCAACTGAAGTGACTTTTCTACTAACATTCTTCTGAGCATTCAGTGCATGGGCACGAATTCCTGAGCAGATTCAGCTGGTGGTTGCTGTCCTTCTGACTTCTTCGATCCTGAGTTCTTCAGCTGAGTGAGGTCTTCTACTGAATCCTGCAGCTACTGAACTCTATCCTACTGAGTTCTAACAACTGAACTCGACTAGGCTATTACAGAAACGAAGGTACAATATTCAGCTAGGGTTTTGGGATCTATCAAATCTATAGATTCATCCACTGAATCCTTATCCCAAGAGAACAGTTCAATGAATATGAACTCCTTCGGTTTCTAAGTTTATGATCAAACAATAGTGGCTTAGAATAGAGATTGGGAACAATGTATCTCTAGAGAGAAGAACTATAACGGATGTTCTATGTAGTAAGTTCTTCGCTTAGTGAGCTTTAAGTTCGCTAGAGGTTGAATGCTTGAATGCTTGGTGTTCCCGGTTGTTGGTTGTTTCATCATTTGAAGCTCGATCTGTATTTATATTCTTGACTCATGAATAGATCCGTTGAAGAGGACCTACACACTTGTCAAAAATGACAAGGAAAACGACCATCTTTAATTTGAACGTTACTGTAGAGTTTCTCTCTTTTTCAGTCTTAAGGGCAGCTTTTATCATTGCAAGTACATGCTGGCAGCTCCTCATTGGTCGAGGTAGAATGATAGGTGAGGCCCATTCAAAATCCAAAGCAGATACTGTACTAACATTCTTCTGAAAAAGTTCAGCTTTATGCCGATTCCTGTCCACAGATTCAGTAGGTTCTAACTAACCATACCGAGTCTTCAATGCTGAGTTCGTCCGGCTGACAAGGATCTAATCTACTGAGTCTATCCTACTAAACTCTAGCTAGCCTACTGAGTTCCTAACATGTGAACTCAACTAAGCTATTACATTATCTGGTTCATCATTCAGTTAGGGGTATTGAGATCTTCAAATCTTTTCATAACGAATCTCATCCCAATAGATATTTTCTAGAGTTGTGAGATCGGAAGGCGTTCGTCTATTCTTACTGTACGCAACACATCTACGTTTTAAGGTATACCAATTGGATATGAAGTGCATGTTCTTGAATGGCATAATGAAAGAGGAATTTTATGTTGAACAACCACCTGTCTTCGAGCAAGGAGACCAAGTACATATAAGCTCAAGAAAGATATATATGAATTAAAACAAGTAGATAAATTAAAGATATTTTCTTCCATTTTTTTTTTTGGATTTACTTTCCCGCCAAAATAAAAATATTTTTCTACTTTTTCGGATTTAATTTTCTTCCAATTTATTACAAAATTATTTTGTTCAATGCAATTATATATTAATGAGCAATTTTATTTAATATAATTATATAATTGTATATGCATGGAAAAAGAATGAAAATATTTACATATTCATTTGATCTATTTCCAAACCTTTCGATAATGGAAATAATATTACTGGGTATTATATCATAAAATGATGTTGCTAATTCTTAGAGTCAAGAAATGAAGGGAGGTTTTAATAAAAGAATTTGGAGATAGACATGAAAAAATAAATTTTGATATGTAGGAGAAAAGAAAATGAATATTATTAAGTTTTGCATTAAGTTCTCTATATTTATATACTTATTATATTTAAAATAAGTGATATTTAAATCAAAATTGGAAATGATTAATTTGTCTTTTTGCATTTAAAGGATAATAAATATAGCAATTGATCTGTATCAATTTGATTCAATAAACTTTATCGTATTGTATTTATAATTTAATTAAATCAAAGAACATAACCGACAACTCTAATCATTGGTTCTGGTGTTCCTCTTGTACCTTCCTCGTAGCTACGTTTGATTAGAACTATTACTAAGTTGTTCCTTACTCAACAACTTATTTACACCATAAGGAGCGTAAAACGCCGGCTGGTTCAGCATTATTATTATTTGTATCTATTTATATATACTTCAATTAAAAAACTCGTTCTTAATATCACTCTCCCAAAATCCTTCATTTTTTTTTGTTCTAACATGTTTTCCTAGAATGTAAGATTACAAATTCGAAATTATGTAATAAAAATTAATAAGTGAATTAGTGCGCAACATTTTCTACTAAGAATTCATTTGATCCAAGCTACATTTTATCTGGCCCCTTTCTGATAGTAAAACTTATAATCAGAGCTGCAGTTGGGATTAAATTTAAATTATTAGTTGACTGTTGCCAGTTAGGTACTATATCATCTATCAACAAATTTTATACTATTACAAATTCATTTATTTATTTGTTCTACTGAACGAGCAATTTTCTAATATATTGACCGTGTGACACCTACATATTTGATTTTGTTTCTTTATGTGGAAATTCTCAAATACAACAATTATTGAAGAGGAATTTGAACTTTCGATCTCACAATAACAATGAAGCATACAAACACGGATCCAAGAGCCAATGCGTGACAGAGTGCTTCCCTATCCAAATTAGATATCCACAATCCCATATCTTTTATAAAGTTTTGAAAATTTATTATTTGACTCTTCACTCCCTAAAATTCTTAATCATGAGTCAGCTCGAACATTTAAATAATTTTTTATATAGTTTATAGATTATTACACGAGATTAATTGGCAAGCATTTTGGGTTATGAGCGAATCTCCTCAATCATTTCATTTAATTAAAGAGTGCATATGGCCTAAAAAATTATACTTAACTGCGTTCCATCTTCCTAATCATTCACAAATTTTACTTGAGGCCAAAAATGCCCCTTTTATAATTCAATGATTTATTTATTCACAACTTTATATCATGCTTTAAGAAATCAATTTAATTTAATTTAATTTAATTTAATTTAATTAATGTTGGGATAAGGATTCAGTAGATGAATCTATAGATCTGATAGTCTTGATAGATTTGGATAGATTTGATAGATCCCAAACCCCTAGCTGAATATTGTACCGTCATATAGTCTAGTCAAATTCAGTTGTTAGAACTTAGTAGGACAGAGTTCAGTAGCTGCAGGATTCAGTAGAAGACCTCACTCAGCTGAAGAACTCAGGATCGAACAAGTCAGTTGGACAACAACCTCCAGTTGAATCTGCCCAGGAATTCGGGCCCATGCACTGAATGATCAGAAGAACGTCAATAGGAAAGACACTTCAGTTGCAGGTTCGAGGATTCAGAGAAAGTCAACCTTGATGTTTCACAAGTCTCAACTACCAAACTACCTCGACCAATAAGGAGCCGACAGTGACCATCTACTCTGACAAAAACTGCTCTAAAAACTGAAGAAGAGGAGAATCTCTACAGTGTACCTGCTCGACAACGTTCAAATTAAAGGAGTCATTTTCCTTGTCGTATCAACACGTGTCTAGATCTCCCTCCAACGAATCTATACACCATCGACGACTATAAATAAGAGAAGTCGTCATGCAGAGACGACACCGGGAACTCAAGCTTTCTACGCACAAACTCTTAGCAATCTTAAAGCTGAATCCAGTGAAGAACTAGCGTCCATTGAAGAACACCTTTAGTATATCACTTAGAGTTTCAGTCTGTTCCCCTTCTCTTACCTAAGCAAGCTCATTGTAATATCTTTAGCTTAGAAACCTCGAGGAAGTTCACATCCTTGTGAAATCGTTCTTATTTTTAAGAACTTCCTCTTAGTTGGAGAAGACTCAAACTCTTCAAGTTTGAACCCTTGTAAAAGTCACTACGACTATAAGTAGAGAATCTGTCTCGCGCACAGATCACTGAGAACTTGCTCATTATAAACTTCAAGGTTCGCGTCTGTCCAGTGAATAGATCAACTGAGACTTGCTCAGTATAAATATAACAAGTATCCTGCTTTGGTCAGGACAGTGGACGTAGGACCCAGCGTGTCCGAACCATTATAAAAATCGCTACGTTGATTTACTGTTTTATTTAACTGACCATACTGCATACAAACTGTATTTCACAAAATTCAACATAAAAATCGGTGTTTTCTAACCGAGACGTTTCATAGGGCCTACACTTCCGCACACACTCTGATACTGAACGACTGTTCGACTGACTAAAGTCAGTAGAGCTGAACTCAGTAGAAGATTTTCTGCCCACGCGATCTAAAGCATATTTGGCTATCTGACTCAGTTCAGTAGCAAACTCAGCTAGAGCTGACTTCACGTTTGAGAGAAATTTGTATTCAGGTGTATTCACACACCCCCCCCCCACACCTGAACCACGTCTCAGGACCAACAATTGGTATCAGAGCTCAGTGTTCTTAACTGATCATTGTTCTTTGAAACTAGTCTATCTCGAACAAAGATCCTAGAAAACCCGTTTTCTCTGCATCTTGCATCTCTTCATAGCATCCTATACACTGTATTTTTCAATGGCTGATATTTCAGGTATTAGGACTGTGCCATTGTTCTCTACTGAAAACTATGCAATATGGCGCGTAAGGATGGATGCGCATCTAACTTCGCTGCACGACAGCATGACCGATGTTCTGGAAAAAGGCCCCATTATTCCGATGGTCGACTCAGTCGAACTCATAGTAGATGGAGCAGGCGGTGCCAGAACTGGACCTAAAGTTGCGAAGGACAAGAGCCTCTTCACTCCTGAAGAGAAGAAACTGCACAACATCGACCGAGTCGCTCGCAATGCTATACTCATGACACTCAGTGACTCTTATCTTGGGAGGGTGTACGACTGCAAAACCACTAAGGAGCTATGGGATGCTCTCGCAGTGCTAAGCCAAGGAACTCCAAAGATTAAAGAGAACAAACAGGAGTTGGAGCTGCAGAAACTCGAGGCATTCGCTATGCTTCCAGGGGAGTCCATAGATGATTTCAGCGCGCGATTTATGAATTAGATCAACGTCATCAACGGACTGGGGAAGATATTCAGCAACAAGGAGACCAACACCAAAATTCTACGGGCTCTTAGCAGGCCCAAGTGGTATTCTTTTGCTACGTGTATGAGGAGAACTGACTTGAATTCTGTTACTCCTGACTATATCTTTTCAGAACTTAATGCAGAGGAGTTCGAGTTCAATCTCCCACACACCCCCGGTGCTGAAGCTGAAGTGCCAATGGATCATGCTTATAAGGCATCAACTATCACTCCCGGAGCAAGTCCCTCAGCAATAAGCCAGTCAGCTGGAAGCTAAGTAACTATACCCAATGCTGACAACTTGGCTGAGAAGTATGCTCTCCTCGTGGTGAAATACCAGAAGGAGAAAGCCATGTTCAGACGGAAGATGAAAAAGGCTTCCCAGAACTTTCAAGATAAGAGAGATAATAATCACTCGAATAGTGAATCTAAATCTCTACCTGATTGTAGGAATGCTAAAGCTACCCAAGTAGAACATAAGGATACACCCATAAGGGAAGCCAGTCAGCTTGAAGCTCAGTGACTATACCCAATGCTACAACTGCAAGAAACCAGGACACTACCAGTATGAATGTCCTGAACTCTCAGCAGCAGAAAGAGCTGAAAGGCAAGCCAAACGCGACAAGTTCGTGAAAAAGAGGCAAGCGTACATAGCTAGAGAGTTGTTTGATTGCTCAAGTGAAGATGAACTGTTCATGGAATCGTCCGACGATGATGCTGCATTCATGGCAATTGAAACTAAAGAAGCTGAACCGTGTCTGATGGTCGGAGAAGAGGCTGAGGTAAATTCTGAACCCATTATATGCCCCTCTTCACCTGGCACACACGACATAAGCTCTGCTGCAGAAGAACCGTTAGCCGTGGTTCTTGCGTACGAAGATTTGCTGGAAGAGCAGATTCAGATGAGCCAGCAGTTCAGCAAGACCATTTAGGAGATGGAAATCCTGAAAGCAGAAAATCAGAGTCTTTCAATGAGAAGTCAGGACTCTACTGAGTCTGAAGGACTTGTTCAGAGACTGAAGGAAGAGATTAACTCTCTGATGATTAAGTCTCATGATCAAGAAGCATAGATCTCAGTGCTGACCAAAGACATCTCTGAGAAATAGACTGAAATTGCTAATCTCAAGGAAACTCTCGCACAAGCCAAATCTGAACATGAAGCTCTAAGGAAGAGTGATGAAGTGTGGAGAACCTTGATGATAGAGCAGTATATTGGAGCAAAGGAGAAGTTGGAGAAGCTTCTACGGGCACAAAGACCATATGCCACCAAGGAAGGACTTGACTACACATATGAAGCCTCCACTTCAGGACATAAGAGATCCAACAAGCTGACTGATAGGTTTGTCCAGGGGGTAACTCAACATGCTGAATACACAACCCCTCAGGCAAAGAATAAGCAGAAGATACAAGCACCTCAGTCTAGCAACAGGAAAATGACCCATGGTTCAAGCCCCAAGACACCAAGGTCAAACTCAAGGGGAACCAAGAAGGTCAGGTGGGCTGAACAGTATGACCACCAACTACTGACTCACCCAGCTCAGTATGGATCTTATTACTATGAGCCAAGAGTCAAAGGCCCAAAGGTTCATAAGAAGAAGAAGAAAGTTGAACCATAACAGACTAAGAAGTCAGCTACTCCGAACTCAGTGGAGCAGACTACTGACAACAAGGGCAAGATGAAGTCTGAAGCCACCAGGGCTGTCAAACAAGTTTGGATCCTAAAATCTAACCATTAAGGACCCAAGCTGAACCAAAGGGTATCTGAATCTATTTTTGTTTTGCAGGTGCAACAGGACCCTTGGATTGTCGACAGTGGATGCTCAAGACACATGACACATCAGAAGAGCCTACTGACCGACTATATTCAGCAAGATGGAGCCAGAATTGAGTTCGGTGACAACTCCAAAGGCTACACAAGGGGATACGAAACACTGAAAATAGGAACTGCAGTAGTTCCTATGGTATCTTATGTTAAAGGACTTCAACATAATCTCCTTTCTGTCAGTCAATTCTGCGATAACTCCATTGACTTTTAACGCAGGTTTTTGTGATGTTCTTGACAAATCTACAGGAAAAACTGTGTTATCAGGGTCGCGGCGAAGAAACATATATTATGCTTAATGGAATACCGCCGAGCTTGAAGCTTGCCTGCTAGCACACACGGGGTCAGATGACAAAACAACATAGTTGTGGCATAGACGATTGAGTCATCTGAACTTCAAAACAATGTACAATCTAGCTCGCAATGCTAAAGTCAAAGGACTGCCCAACAAAGTATTCAAGAGACACAAGAATTGTGAAGCATGTCTGAAGGGAAAGCAAATAAAGTCAAGCAATCCACCTATTCCGTCGCCTTCGACTGATGGAATCCTTCAGCTACTGCAAATGGATTTATTTGGGCCAGTCAATCCAGTGACGATCAGAGGAAATAAGTATGCTCTTGTGGTCGTTGATGACTATTCGAGATATACTTGGGTGATATTCATCGCCAACATGTCTTACATCAAAGTTGAGCTGCCCAAACTACTGAAGCGGCTGAGCGTCGAAAAGGATATCAAGATTCACAAGATACGCTCAGATCGTGGAACTGAGTTTCTAAAATCAATGGTAAGAGAATTCTGTGAGGTTGAAGGCATTGAACATGAGACATTAGCTGCACGCACTCCTCAACAGAACGGACTTGCAGAAAGAAAGAACAGAACACTTAAAGAAGCAGCAAGGACGCTACTCGCAGACTCAGATCTTCCATTGAAATTCTAGGCAGAAGCTACTAACACTGCTTGCTACACTCAGAACCGTTCACTACTGACTCAGATGCACATGAAGACGCCTTATGAGTTGTGGAAAAGGAGAATTCCTTCTATTTCGCATTTTCATATCTTTGGTTGTCCGTGCTTTATCCACAATAATGGAAATGACCACTTAAAGGTCTTTGAAAGTAAGTCAGACCAGTGAGTTTTCTTAGGATACTCCAGGGTCAGCAAAGCTTTCAGGTTTTTAACTACCGGACCCTTTGCGTGGAGGAAAGCCCCCATATTGTATTTGATGAGTTTATTTCTGAGTACAGGAAGTCATATTCTCAGTCAGAAGCTGAAGAGGCCAGAAGCAAGCTACAGGATCTAAGCTTAAAAGACAATACTGAAAAGATCCAACTTTGTTGGGAAAATGATTCAGATGATGATCTTCAGCACCCAACAACAAGCAATGTAGCTGAGGAGATAGATTCTAACAAACAGAATCAATCCCAGATAATTATGGTCAATGAGGAAACCGATATTGTAACTGAGACCTATACTAAGAATAACAACTCAGGGGGAACTTCTAATGTTCCTGAGCTGAATGCCCCTGAACCTGGTGACTCAGTAGATCCAACCCTTGTTACTGAATTACTTCAGACACAGAACAATACTACTGAAATTCCTAATACTCCTACTGTTTGTACTGAAACAATTTCAAATGAAGTAACAAGACGTCGTCGCTCATGGCTAGATGCTCACCCTTCAGATCTTATCATAGGATATCCTTCAGCTAGCATCAAGACACGATCCAAATTCTGTCAAGGAGAAATTGCCTTGTACTCATGCTTCTTGTCGACTGAAGAACCTTAGACTATTGAGGACGCACTGGATGATGTTGACTGAATCACCGCCATGCAAGAAGAGCTGAACCAATTTACGCAAAACGACGTATAGGAGCATGTTGACAGACCTCGACACCAGCACGTAATAGGAACGAAGTGGATCTTCAAGAACAAGCGTGATGAAAATAACGTCATCGTCAGGAACAAAGCTCGACTCGTTGCCAAAGGATATTGTCAGTTAGAAGGGATAGATTTTGATGAAACATTTGCCCCAGTGGCCAGATTGGAAGCTATTCGTCTATTCCTAGCTTATGCAACACATCAGCAGTTCACAGTCTATCAGATGGATGTGAAATCAGCTTTCCTGAACGGCGTAGTAAAGGAAGAAGTCTACGTTGAACAACCGCCCGGCTTTCAGTAGGGATATCAGGTTTCCAGACTTAAGAAAGCTTTGTATGGGTGTTGGGAGATGATTCAGTAGCTCCACAAATTGTTGGGAGATAACTTAGTAGCCTAGTGCTCAGTAGATTTGAAGATCCGAAAACCCTACTTTGGCTGATGAACCTTTCTGTTGTAATTTGTTGTTCTGTCTCTAAGAGTTTCAGACTTAGTAGACTCTCTTCATTTTGGTTCAGGCGCTCAGTTCTGTCAGCTGGCTCTTCAGTAGAATTTTAGCCTCAATACCAGAAGAAGAAGACTCGTGAATCTTTGGACTCAGCGGGAGCAAGATATGCGAAAGGAGTCGATGGGCCCGAACTCAACAGGAGTAGTTCACTGAACTCAGAGTTGATCTACAGTAGAGCTGACTCAGCTGGAGTATGCTACTAAATATAGATCAGACTCAGCAGCGGCTAGACAGTCTTCTGATTGTCATGATATATTAAGTCAAATAAGCAGAGTCATACGAGGTATAGAGAAGTCAGCTTCAGATGCACCTTGAAGTTTGTTCTGTCTCACCTACTTTCTTCAGCCTCGACTAATGACGAGCGGCCAGCTGTCTACCTTCTGATTAAAGCTGCAAGTCAACTACTTTCCAGAAATGGAGGGAAAGGACTCTGCCACCATACTTTGAAAGAGCCGTTAGCTACCTAAAAGAGAGAGACACATGGATCGTCGTCTCCAATGGATCTATCCATGTCTCTGCTCCATAAATAGAGGGAATATTTCAAATCGAAGCTCACGACACCTAGAAAACGAAGAACACAAGAGCATTCACGAGCAAACTCGAAAACGACTTCAGCTTTCCGCAAGAACTTCATAGAGTAATCTCAAGCGAAAGGCGACACACTTGCTCATAGGGAACCAAGCTGAGCCAGATCGTAAAGCCTCTAGTATCCAAGCGACTGAATACGAACCCAAGTCTATACTTAACCGTTCGTCGCTCTAGAAGCTACTTTCTTGTTCCCTATCCCTCTAACTTAAGCTCAACAGATCTTATCCATAGCTTAGACAAAGGAGTTCGTATCTGAACTGATCCTTATTGTAAAGGACTCCTTCATAGTTGGAGAGTTCGTCAAACACTTTAGTTTGATATCTTGTAAATTGAGACTTGCTCAGTATAAATCTCAAGACCAGTGTTTGTCCAGTGTACAAACCGACTGAGACTAACTCAATATAATAAAATAGGCTCCTGATCTTTTCGGGACAGTGGACGTAGGATTGTTGGATCCGAACCACTTTAAAATTGCATGTGTTCTGTGTTTTTACTGTTGCATTGATTACTGTTCATACTGAAAATATTTCTAAAATCATTCAACTGAGTTTCAACAAAGCTTAATCGATCGCACTAATATATTGAAACTGTTTTTTAAAAATGTTTTCTAACTCACCTGAATTTCGGCCTACACATTTCCACACTTACTGAACTTCAGCTCAACGGTACTGAATTCTGACCTTAGTCAGCTAGCAGGCCTCAATGAAGTCAGTCACTTTGCCACGCGATTCAGAACGACTTATTTGGTCTACTGAACTTGTTCAGTACGGCACTCTCCTGAAAAGGACTGTTCGCGTTTTAAGTTGAGAATTTGTTTTCAGGTGTATTCACCCCCCCCCTCTACACCTGAATGTTTAATCTCGGGACCAACAATGGGTTAAAACAAGCACCCAGAGCTTGGTACGATACCCTCTCAGACTTTCTACTTTAGAAAGGTTTTCAGAAAGAAACAGTGGATCGCACCCTATTCAGTATCTAGTCAGGCGAAGAGATCCTACAGGTGCAGATCTACGTGGACGACATCATCTTTGGATCAAGGAATCTGACTATGTGTCAGAAATTCGAGCAGATGATGAAAGAAAAGTTTGAAATGTCGATGATGGGAGAGATGAATTATTTTCTTAGACTTTAAGTCAAGCAATCAAAGAAGAGAATATTCATCAAACATGCAAAATATACTAGAGATCTCATCAAGAAGTTCGGTTGCGAATCCAGCAAGTCAGTCATGATACCCATGAACACCAATCTCAAGATTGATCTTGACAAAGAGGGAGTATCTGTTAACTCTACTGACTATCGTGCTATTATTGGTTCTTTATTATATCTTACTTCCAGCAGACCTGATATAACTTATGTTGTAGGTGTATGCGCGCGATTTCAGGCGAATCCTAAGAATAGTCACATTGATTCAGCGAAGAGAATTCTTCGTTACCTGAAGGGAACACCTGATGTTGGATTATGGTATCCAACTGATGATAACCTTGAACTAACTGGTTATTTTGATGCTGACTATGCAGGTTACCGAATCGACAGAAAGTCACCCTCAGGAACTTGTTAGTTCATCGGTAGCAAGCTCACATCATGGTTTTAAAAGAAACAGCACTCAGTAGCAACGTCCACTACTGAAGCTGAATATATGGCTGCTAGAAGCTGTTGCGCACTGATACTGTGGCTTCGACAGCAACTAAGAGACTATGACATTCATCAAGATGAAGTGCCGATCTACTGCGACAGTACCAGTGCTATTGCAATCACTCAGAATCTAGTTCTACATACAAGATGCAAGCACGTGGATATTTGTCATCACTTCATCATAGATCATGTCGAGAAAAAGGATATCAGAATGGAGAAGATCCACACTGATAAGCAAAGAGTTGATATCCTAACCAAACCTCTAGCTGAGACCAGATTCAATGATCTCTCAGTAGAACTAGGTCTTTTGGATCCCACTGATACAATTCACTAGATGATCCAGAGGAGTACTGAGAAAGGGGGAACCCATATTCAGTACAGCTGAATACTCAGCATTCGTCAAATGTGGTATCAGCTGACATGTTACGAGTATTAAATTCAGCTTTTGGTGATTCAGCATGTCATAACATTTATTTCCCGCCATTAATGTTCATCGTATTGCCCTGATTATGTCGTTTTCATTAAATACACGACATTCCATAAACCTGACTGCGACGCATTTAATGCATGTCATATCACCATACCACTTAGGCGTTAGAGATAAGTAGGCGAGATTATAGGCAGCACAGACTGCACAGTAATCATAACCTATTGTAACATTTAATCTGAGCCGTTCACTGTTTTAAACCTGATTAATCTTAGTCGCTCAGCTGAAACCGCCCTAGATTCAAATCTGTGTATATATATTCACTCATCTCTAACCCGCCTTACTTTTCCGCAATTAAAGAAGAACTAGTGCTCTGCATTTACCCAAATACTTGCATTTAGACATCTATTGATTTCTAGCAGTCTTTCTTCGGTAAGATATTCTTATACTGAATCTGCGACTATATCTCTTTTTGAAGTACTAATATTTGTTTTTGCAGATCTCAGTTACATACAAATGGCTTTGACACCGATCACAGACGTCGTCATTCCCGTCGACATGGAGGATATATTATTCAGGAAGAGAGTTTGGTTCGAACCCGTTCTGTCTATCAGAACGTGCGTGGTAGACTGTATGGCGCCCGTCTTTGATGCCTTGGAGAGGTCGGGTCTGCTTCCGATTCTCTCACGTGCTCCGCGCCATCTACTCCCTTGTCAGGTCGCGGAATTCTTTCTCAACTACCTCGAAGACGACGACTCCAATGACATCGCTTCAGTCATTGTGAAGAGAGAAGTCCTCGCCAATCAGTAGGAGGATAGGGCTTCACAAATTGATATCTCGAAGAGCCTTCATGCCAGTTTTGGCCTGGTCGACAAAGGGTCCTCAGTCGCTCGCTACAAGGAAGCGGAGATCAATCAGTATCTCTGCCATTTTAGCGGCCTATCAGAATGCGTGTTCAAGGCAGCGTTCCCCAAGAACCAGCTGCTGCCTGAATACCGTGGGTTGGCGTATGTGGTCAACCATATTCTGACGAGTTCTGCAGGCTCGTACGACCAACTCAGTAGGATTCACGTCCAGATGATGATGGCTATAGTGGACGCAGCCAAAGTTAACTGGAATGCATTCTTTCGGGCTGAGTTCAAGGCTCAGTCGCAGAAATTTGTAGATGTTGAGGAAGGAATGTAGTTAATCCAGAAGGGGAAGCTACTCTATGGGACTAAGGTCTCTATTATGATTGAAGACGAGCTACCTCAGAACGTCTCATTCGCTAACTCGTTCTACTTCAATGTGAAACTGATGAAGTTCACAACGGTTGCCTCAGCCGTGAAATCGATTGGGAAGGGACCCGCAGCTAAGCGTCCTCGGGAAATTGCTCAGTCCCCGGCTCCCATTCAGGCGAAGAGACCGAAGACGCTGAAGAAGCCTGTCTCTGAAGTGCCACCCTCCTCTCCTATCTCTATAGAGGACTCAGGGTCTGGCAAGCACAATATTACCATAAGGGATAAGGTTTAGACGGTCTTTAGAGAGGAGACTCAGCCGGACATTCAGGCTGACACCCAAATAACTGAGGTTTCCTCTGTACCTCTCTCAGTACTTAACCCCGTCTGAAGGCCACAGATGAGGTAGCTGAAGAGATACCTGAGATCGGGTCTTACCCCGATCTGATGGATATCACGATCCGCGCAAGGATACTGATGCGGATCCGATTCCTGGAATAGGACCTGTTGGAGGAGACCATCAGGGTCAGGTCCCTATCCACCTTGCTCGAGGAAGAGCAAACTCTAAAGGAGGAAATTGGCAACGAGGAGCCGGCTGACATTTCCTCACTGGAGGACCTCCGTGCAGTCATGTTGATGTTGCTGCACAATCGGACTCAAGGAGCTGAGACATCCTCCACTCAACCTCCTCCATTTCCCCCTCCTTCACCTCCTCATGACGATCAGTCACAGCTGCCTAAGGATGCAGATATGGGTGGATCTGCTGAAGGAAACACACCCAAGAACAATCAGCCACAACCGTAGACTACATTAGGCCCGATCGTTCGGACTACATCCTCATCTCAGCCCCTGAAGTGCAGATATCAATCTGTTGAGATCAAGGACATCTCAACAGACTCCATCAACAAGGTCATCAAGCGACAGACCCATAAGAACAGGAACCTCGCCGATGATGTGAACTAGAAGTGGAGCAGGTTCACGGAGGCCCAGATTAAGTCGCTGACCGATTTGACAGCCGAAGTGCAGAGGATCAGCACCCCCACTACTGTGAATGTCGATGAAATCCTCGCGAAGTAACTGACTGCTCAAAAGATTGACCTGAACACTCAGTTCCAATCCATATTACAGTCGCTAGCCAAGTCCTTTTCTGAGGAAGTGGCGGCTGTAACAGGCCGCGTCCAGAAAGCGGTGGAAGAGCGTTATGCATTTACAGCTGACAGTGTAACCAAGGCACTGACTCAGCAGCATGCCTCCTACAAGACGATAGAGGAGAATACATCTGCCGCTGTGCATGACTACCTCACCAAATTCGACAAGTCAAAGGATGCTCTGCTGAAGGTAATTGATCAAGAGCATGACAGTCGGTGGGAGTCTTACACTGATGTCGCCACTGACATCGCTACTGAAATGACAACTATTAAGGATTCAGTAGCTGATTTGACCAAGAAGGTCACTGCCCTGGCCACCCTCCTAGATGATGCCAAAAAGGGGGAAAGGTCGAGAGCTACTCAGCTCCGATCAATTCTGAAGGCTGAAGATCAGCAGTAGGGCGGACCGAGCTCAACAGCTGAGAAGGCCATTGTGCCGGCAGCTGAAGGAGCAGCTAAACAATCCATAGCTGAGGTGGCCTCTTATCTTGAGAATCTGCCTGTTAAAAGCTCGCCACCTCCAGCTCCAGCACCTGAGCAAGATGTTAAAGGTAAGGACAAGGTGATAGATGATCCTAGCCCTCCCAAATCTCAGAAGAAGCTTAAGTTCTACACGCGAGAAGAACAAATTGCTTTCGATGAGAAGCTTGCGAGGGAACTAGCTGAAGAAGAGGCTAAGTAGATGCCTGCTGCAAAGAAGAAAGGAGTCCAGATCCGTTCTCCTGCTTCGGCACGAACGAGATCGACTACCACCAAGCAAACTCGTTAAGCAGCAAGAGCTCAGCAGACAAGAGCTCAGAAGACAAGGCTAGAGCAGCAGCTGCTAGAGCTCAGCAGACAAGAGCTCAGCAGTCGCAGAAGTCCAAGACTGACCAGCACGGTGGAGCTTCAGGTTCTAAGTCCAACTCACAATCGCCTGCTGAGTTAGAGGAACAACCTCATGTTCCCTCCTACGTCCCTTCCAAAGAGCAAAAACAAGAGATGAAAGAGATTTGGGGCACAATGGAGAGGGTTTTGGACAGAACAATTGAGGCTAGGCAGATCAGTGCAGCGTGAGAGAGGATTTGCCTTGCTCATCTGGAAGACCTCAGGCTGAGGACTGAGAAAGAAGCCAGGGAGAGGGTACCGGTGAAGGATAGGAGTATCCCTCGTTCCTCCCGCTTCTTCAGGTGCAGAGAGCTCCTGAGTCAGGTGAAGCGCATCATCTACAAACGAACTGACGACTGGGTAGCTCTCAAGCACAACCAGCAATGGGAGCAGATGAAGGTGGAATTCATCAAAAGATTCCATGTGTGGAGGATTGGTAATGTAGATCCTTCTTCAGATCAAGATTCTTATTTCAAAGATCTACTGACCACCATGAATCCAACCCTCCTAGTTGAGATTTAGACTCTACTTGACCAGATGGGTCAACCGCTGAAGGCACCTCCCTTTCGTACTCTACCTCCTCCTATGACGCATGAAGGCAATCTTTGCAAAAAGGAGATAGAAGAAGAAATCGAGAATGCTATCTATAGCAGAGGTCTGGAAGAAGCTGATGAAGATGACTTAGCTGAGATCAAGGCCTTGAGGAAGCGTGTCTACAAGAGCTATGGCCTTGAGCTCCCAGAGAAGAAGTCAGCAGACTTCCGGGCAAGGATGCAGCAGTTCAAGAAGCAGAAGCCCAGCTGATCTTCTCTTCCTAGTCTAGCTTCTAGTGATAGCTTGTCTTTGTAATGTAAATCTCTTTATCATATATAACAATATCACATTTTTGGCCCTGGCAATAACTCATTGTCTTTAAGGCTATTTTTACTTTTCAGCACGACTGATCACTTAAATGATCAGCTTCTAACTTATCTTATCTGACCTATGTGACTTATGTGCTTATCTGCCTTAGAATCTTTCCCTACTGATTAACTATGCTCTTCTCTGATTATTTGCTTATACTTAGGGGGAATAACTCTTTTATGATTTGATATGAAAAGGGAGAAATCAGGGGGAAATTATTTCTTTGTGGGAACTTTCATCTTAGGAAGATAACTGATAAATGCTAAAATTACACTTGATGATTAGCTACTATATGATCTATTCTGAACCTAGAATATTTGTATCAACCTTGTGCTGAAATTGTTATGATCTGAAATTCTGATACATGTCAACATGTTATATATATGTTAACTATAGCCATATGCTCTGATACTTTCAGCTATTCTCAATTGTCGTAGTTTGGCTCTGATACATAACCTCATGATCATAAGTTTACTCTGATATTCTTTACATGTGACTGCTCTGATTCTCATTTTCTTTATCTTAGTCAGCTGTATTTGTTGACTGGAGTTTTCCCTTGTAATAGATATTCTGTTCAGTAGCTATTAGTCTTAACCTTAGCATGTTTTCTGTGATAGAAGATGTAATAGGTTTTGCATCATCAAATAGGGGGAAATTGTTGGGATAAGGATTCAGTAGATGAATCTATAGATCTGATAGTCTTGATAGATTTGGATAGATTTGATAGATCCCAAAACCCTAGCTGAATATTGTACCATCGTATAGTCTACTCGAGTTCAGTTGTTAGAACTCAGTAGGACAGACTTCAATAGCTGCAGGATTCAGTAGAAGACCTCACTCAGCTGAAGAACTCAGGATCGAAGAAGTCAGTTGGACTGCAATCTCCAACTGAATCTGCCTAGGAATTCGTGCCCATGCACTGAATGATCATAAGAACGTCAATAGGAAAGACACTTAAGTTGTAGGTCCAAGGATTCAGAGGAAGTCAACCTTGATGTTTGACAAGTCTCAACTACCAAACTACCTCGACTAATAAGGAGCTGACCGAGACCATCTACTCTGACAAAAGCTGCTCTGAAACTGAAGAAGAGGAGAATCTCTACAGTGTACATGCTCGACAACGTTCAAATTAAAGGAGTCATTTTCCTTGTCGTATCGACACGTGTCTAGACCTCCCTCCAACGGATCTATTCACCATCGACGACTATAAATAAGAGAAGTCGCCATGCAGAGACGACACCGGGAACTCAAGCTTTCTATGCAAAAACTCTTAGCAATCTCAAAGCTGAATCTAGTGAAGAACTAGCGTCCAATGAAGAACACCTTTAGTTCATCACTTAAGAGTTTCAGTCTGTTCCCCTTCTCTTACCTAAGCAAGCTCATTGTAATATCTTTAGCTTAGAAACCTCGAGGAAGTTCTCATCCTTGTGAAATCGTTCTTATTTGTAAGAACTTCCTCTTAGTTGGAGAAGACTCAAACTCTTCAAGTTTGAACCCTTGTAAAAGTCACTACGACTATATGTAAGAATCTGTCTCGCGCACAGATCACTGAGAACTTGCTCATTATAAACTTCAAGGTTCGCGTCTGTCCAGTGAACAGACCAACTGAGACTTGCTCAGTATAAATATAACAAGTATCCTGCTTTGGTCAGGACAGTGGACATAGGACCCAGCGTGTCTGAACCATTATAAAAATTGCTACGTTGATTTACTGTTTTATTTAACTGACCATACTGCATACAAACTGTATTTCACAAAACTCAGCATAAAAACCGGTGTTTTCTAACCGAGACGTTTCATAGGGCCTACACTTCCGCACACACTCTGATACTGAACGACTGTTCGACTGACTAAAGTCAGTAGAGCTGAACTCAGTAGAAGATTTTCTGCCTACGCGATCTGAAGCGTATTTGGCTATCTGACTCAGTTCAGTAGCAAACTCAGCTAGAGTTGACTTTGCGTTTGAGAGAAATTTGTGTTCAGGTGTATTCACCCCCCCCTCTACACCTGAGCCACGTCTCAGGACCAACAATTAATATGGCACTTAATTGATTATCATTAGTGGGGGTTGATCAATGTACCGAAAAATCATTATACATCACATACCGCATTGAAAATATATCGAAAATACCGACTTTATTGCTATACCGTGATTTTCGGTATGGTAAGATCCCATACCTGCATTTTTCAATAATGGTATGATTTTTACATAACGAGGTATACCGATCGTTACCAAACCGTTGGTGTATTTATTGTTATTAGTGTCAAGTATTTCTAAACTTTATTATAATTTTGAAACTTTATGTAATATTTATTATTTTATATTTATCAGTAACAATAACTATGTAAAAAATATTATTAGAAATAAATAAAGAAATATGATTAGTACTCCACACACGTAATATATATCTAGATGTAGATGGGTGGGTGGGTGTCTGTGTGTAGAAGGGGGGGGGGGGGGGTGTTAATACACCTGAGTCCAAGTTCAAACTCATACGTGAAATTTAGTTTGATACTGATTTTGCTTACAGAATAGTTCAGTTCATCAGTAAGCTTTCTGATCGCGTAGCAGAGTGGTTCAAGATACTAAACACAATTTAATGACTCCAATCAGTCCACAAGAGACTCAGTACAAGAAGTAGTGCGGTTGACCTTATTTTACTCGTCTCTTTATGAAAAGTGTTTTTACTTAAAACTGTTTTAGTTTATGCTTGTGCGTATTTTAAGAGGTTTTACTGAAAATCCAGACATATGAATTTTTCAAAGCGATTTTATGCAGGATGAACAGGAACAAATAAAATAGTAAATAGACATGCAATTTTTAAAGTGGTTCTGATATGCAAGATTCTATATCCACTGTCCTGAATTACGAGGAGATCTTGATTAAGTTATACATAGCAAGTCTCAGTTGATCCGTGTACTGACTTTACAGGAGTTCAAACACGAGGTTTGAGATTCTCCAACCAAGAAGGAGTTCTTACAATAAGAACAATTCGAAGATGAACTCCTTCATATTATAAGCTTATGATCTAACAATGTATGCTTAGAAAATAGAGAATGAGAGCTATGGTACTCTAGAGTGAAGAACTATATATGATTTTTATGGTTGATAGTTCTTCTCTTTGTATGCTTTAAGAGTGTTAGAGCTTTGATCACTTGAACGCTTTGCTCAGTATAAGCAAACAAGTGAGAATCTGTCCTAAGAATAGAGAACTCAGGCTTGCTCAGTATAATTAATACAAGAATTCTTGATTAGTTCAGGACAGTGGACGTAAGACCCAGCGTGTCCGAACAACTTTAAAAATCGCTTTTCTTGATTTTAACTATTGCATTGATTAACTATTCATTCTGCATTCAACTGAGTTTTAATCAAACAACATAAAACGGATTTTCACTGAGATGATTTTAAGGGCCTACACTTTCGTACACAACTCTTGTACTGAACTACTGTTCACTGACATAAGTCCGTAAGACTGTACTCAGTAGGAGAATCTCTCCCAACGAAATCGAGAAAACATATTTGGGTAACTAACAAGTTCAGCAGCTAAAGCTGAATTTCCCATTCTGAGTTTGAATTTGCATTCAGGTGTATGCCCCCCGCCCCCGTCTACACTTGAAGCTCGTCTCTGGACCAACAATTGGTATTAGAGCGGTGTTCTTCTTGATCATCGTTATCTGAATACTGGTCTAACTCGAAAAAGTACTGAAAATAGTTTTCTCTGCACTTGCATCTCTTCATAGCATCCTATACCATATTTCTCAACATGTCTAATTTCTAAGGTATAAGGATGGTACCCATGTTTTCGGCAAAAAACTATGCGGTATGGCGGGTAAGGATGGAGGCTCATTTAATATCACTGCATGACAGCATGGCTGACGTTCTGGAGAAAGGACCTATTGTTCCTATGATCGACAACGTCGAGATTGTAGTAGAAGGAGCAGCAGGTGCCAGAACCGGCCCAAAGGTTCCAAAACACAAGAGCCTCTTCACACCTGAAGAGAGAAAGCTGCACAACCTCGATCGAATCGCACGAAATGTGATACTGACAACTCTCAGTGACTCGTATCTAGGAAGGGTGCACGAATGCAAGACAACAAAGGAGCTAGGATGCTCTAGCTGTGCTAAGCCAAGGAACTCCACAAATAAAAGAGAACAAACTGGAGTTAGAGCTGTAGAAACTCAAAGTATTTACCATGCTTCCGGGGGAGTCTATTGATGATATCAGCATCAGATTTACAAATCAAATCGACATCATCAACGGACTGGGAAGCCCATTCAGCAACAAGGAGACCAACACAAAGATATTAAGGGATAGCAGGCCCAAGTGGTACTCTTTTGCTACATGTTTAAGAAGAACTAACCTAAACTATGTTACTCCTGATTAAATATTTTCAGAACTTAAGGCAGAGGAGTTTGAGTTTAATCTTACACACACCCCCGGTGCTGAGACTGAAGTGCCAATGGATCATGCTTACAAGGCATCAGTCAGCATACCAGGAGCGAGTCCCTCAACCACAAGTCAGTCAGCCGGAAGCTCAGTGACAATACCATCTGTTGACAACTTGGCTGAGAAGTACGCTCTCCTTGCGGTGAAATACCAGAAGGAGAAGGACAAGTTCCGAAGAATGAAGATGAAAAGGGCTTCCAAGAGCTATCAAGGTAAGAGAGAGAATGATCACTCGAAAAGTTAATCTAAATCTCTACCTGAATGTAGGAATACTGAAGCTGCCCCCGCTTGACATAACGAGACACCCAAAAGGGAAGACCATAGCTTAGTATGTTGCAACTGCAAGAAGCCAGGACATTTCCAGTAAGAATATCCAGAACTCTCGACTGCTGAAAGAGTTGAAAGTCAAGCCAGCCTTGCTAATAGAGATATCCTCATTATTAGAGCATTATTGCTCCATATTTTGCTCTGATACTATGCTTAGATTAGCTTGTAATATTATTTTTAGCATAGTCAGTAGTAGTTGTTTGTAAAAAGTTTTGGAATCATCAAAAAGGGGGAAATTGTTGAGATGAGATTCAGTATGATAAGATTTGAGGATCCCAAAACCCCTAGCTGATTGATGAGCCTTCAATATTGTAATTGCTTAATTGAGTTCAGTTGTTAGGAACTCAGTAGACTAGAGTTCAGTAGATGTGCGTTCAGTAGAAGATTTTGTACTGAGCTGGAGAACTCAGTATTAAGGAAATAAGTTCGACAACTATCGGCCAACTGAATCCGCAAAGGATTTCGAGCCTGCAAACTGAATTAATCAGAAGAATGTCAATAGAGGTTACATCTGTTGAAGGTCTGAGGATTCTGAGGAAGTCAACTCATCGTACCCTTGGAGTTTGAACAAGCCTCACCCACTCTCTTAGCCTCGACTAATAAGGAGCCGACAACGCTTTACCTACTCTGCCATAAAGCTGCTCCTAGGCGGAAAAGGAGGAAATATCTACAGTACCTCTACTTCAACATTCAATTCATATGGCTGTTTTCCTTGTCTTATTCGACACGTGTCTAGAATCCCTCCAACAAATCTATTCACAAATCGAAGACTATAAATAGAGAAGAGTCTTCATGCAAAAAGACAACGGGAACCAAAGCAATCGAAGCTCACATACTCTCTAGCGAACTCACTGCAATATTCAGCGAAGAACTTGCACTTAGAATTAGATCTTCTTTAGTTCTTCTCTCTAGAGAAATACCTATTCCCTTTCGCTATCTAAGCATGCTAATTGTGATATTCAATAGCTTAGAACATCAAATGAGTCATCTTTTGAACTGTTCTTATTGTAAGAACTCCTTCTTAGTTGTACAAACTCTAACCTTAAAGGTTAAGAACCATAAAGTCACTACGAGTACAAGTAGATATCTATCTTCCGTACAGATTGACTGAGGCTTGCTCAGTATAAGCAAACAAGTGAGAATCTATCATGTCAACAGATCAACTAAGGCTTGCTCAGTATAATTAATACAAGAACTCCTGCTTAGTTCAGGACAGTGGACGTAGGACCCAGCGTGTCCGAACCACTTTAAAAATTGTTTGTCTTGATTTTAACTATTGCATTGATTAATTGTTCATTCTGCATTCAACTGAGTTTTAATCAAACAACATAGAACGGATTTTCACTGAGACGAATTTAAGGGCCTACACTTCTGCACACAACTCTTGTACTGAACTACTGTTCACTAACATAAGTCAGTAAGACTGTACTCAGTAGGAGAATCTCTGCCCAAGCATCGAGAAAACATATTTGGCTAACTTGCAAGTTCAGTAGCAATTTTCAGCTAAAGCTGACTTTCGCGTTCTGAGTTTGAATTTGTATTCAGGTGTATTCACCCCCCCCCCCACACACACCCACACACACCTGAAGCTCGTCTCTGGACCAACGCTTACTGAATAGTTCGGTTCGGTTGTTAAGCTTTTTTATTGTATGGGCAGAGTGGCTCGAGATATTGAACACTGTTTATTGATTTCAGGGGTTCAAGCTTTTGGAGCAACTCAGTACAAGAAGTAGTGCAGAATAGTGTAGACCCAATTTTAGTATTCTCTTTATAAAAAATGTTTTTACCTAAAACTATTTCATTTTATGCTTGTGTGTGCGTGTTTTAAGTGATTTTACTGAAAATCCAAACTTATGAATTTTTCAAATTGATTTTATGCAAGATGAACATGAACCAATAAAATAGTACACACACAATTTTTAAAGTAATTCAGATACGCAAGATCATACGTCCACTGTTCTGAATTATCAGGAGGTCTTGAATAGATTATATTAGCAAGTCTCAATCGATATGTGCCCTGGATTTATCTCTAGTTATTGTCCTAGCGATTTTACAGTGGTTCAAACACGGGTTGAGATTCTCCTACTGAGAAGGAGTTCTTACTATAAGAACATTTCGAAGATGAACTCCATCATATTCTAAGCTTATGTTCTAACAAAGTATGCTTAGAGAATAGAGAATGGGAACTATGGTATTCTAGAGAGAACAACTATATCTGATTTCTACGGTTGAGAGTTCTTCGCTTTGTATACTTTAAGAGTGCTAGAGGTTTGATCACTTGAATGCTTTTGTGCTACCTGTTGTATGTTCAATGCTTCAAGAACGATCTCCATTTATTGTCTTGACCCATGGAAAGATCTGTTGAAGATGACCTAGCCACATGTCAAAAGCAACAAGGAAAAAGACCATCTACAATTTGAACATCATTGTAGAGATTCTCTCTTTTTAGCCTGAGGGCGGCTTTATGTCAGGATAAGTACAGCGTCGACAGCTCCTCATTAGTCGAGGTTGATTCGCAGGTGAGGTTTGTTCAAACTCTAAAACTGATGTTGAGTTGACTTCTTCTGATACCTCAGACATTTTAACTAAGTGGTCTTGTACTTACATTATCTGAAGATTCAACTTGTAGGTCGGTCCTTATGTACTAATACTCAACACACCTTCTGTAGATATTGTTGTATCCTAGTGAGTCTTCAAACACTGAGCCCGGCACCTGTTCAAAAGAATAATCTACTATGTCTAAGCAGCTACTAGACTCTATCTAGCCTACTGAGCTCCTAACAAGCTGAGCTCAACTCAGCTATTACATTATACTGGTTCATCATTTATCTAGGTATTTTGAGATCTTCAAATCTTATATTAAGACATCACCAAACAATACTTAATTTATTAAATAATATCCACACACTTATTATATATCTATAGATTTAAATTTATCTTGATATTAACTTCGGAATACCACTATATATCAGTCTACCCCCAAGATTTGATTTACCATAAATGTCATGTGTACCGTATTTTACAATATATTGAAGGTCGGTAAGGTATAACCGACAAGACGGTAGGGTACACTGTAAAATTAATTTCAACACCGAATATTTTTAGTGTATCGAACATCTGTATACCGCACGATATGGTAACAGTATGAAAAATCTTCATAGCGATATGTTCAATAAGGTATACGGTATGTGGAAAAAAAAACTCAGTATACCGTACAGACCCACCCTTAATCATCTTACTATATTTTCAGAAGAGCAACTCAATTTTCTACGTTGGAGGAAACTAGTACTCCCTCCGTTCCATTATAAGTGGGTCGCTTTCGTATTTGAGAAGTTCCATTATAAGTGGTTTATTCTAAAAAAACATAAAGATTGTGTGGACATAAATTTAATTACAATAAAGTCAAACAATAT
Organism: Lavandula angustifolia; assembly: GCA_028984105.1. Taxonomy (NCBI): domain Eukaryota; kingdom Viridiplantae; phylum Streptophyta; class Magnoliopsida; order Lamiales; family Lamiaceae; genus Lavandula; species Lavandula angustifolia. The sequence continues at coordinate 23,719,757 of CM054807.1, read as the reverse complement.
ACACCACAAAATACAATTATTGTAATTTCTGAGCTGAAAAAAAGTGAGTCACTTATAATAGAACAGAGTGAGCAGCTGTCTTTAAGGTGCGTACAAAAAATTTAAATCTTGTATATTAATTTACAAAGAAAATCTAAACTTGCCATCATTTCTGATTACCATATTAACAATCGGGAGGATCATGTAACAAATTATAACAGTCGAAATTACAACAGTTGTTGTCTATAAGATACTACCAAATTAATATTATGAGGCCGATAATACTTATATTATTAGTTGGTATAGAATGTTAGGTACTCAAACTCAATGGTCCGTAATTTTTCATAATCTTATGCATCAGCTGCCGAGGGGCAATTTAGTAAACAAATAGATAGAATGGCCGCGTACAGCGCGTCGACAACGAGGTTTGCGCCACCCGTTTAACAAACGTTAGAACAACACACTCTTTCCACACACCACCACCAAATTATTAGTTTGTTTATTTTAAAACTAAAAACATTTTCTCCCCATTTTCTGACCGAATAACGTTAACTATAACCTATCGCGTCGTAAAAAAATAAATAAATAAAAGTTATGATTAAATTATCCTTTATAAATACTTACACATTTATCCATCACATCCCACAAGACACAAATCCAAAGAAAAATTAGCCAAAACACTTTTAGTTCCTATCTTCTCCAAATTAATTTGTGTATCCGAACATATTTGCCAACAGCTTGTTCAATTGTGAATTATTCAAAGGATGTTCAAAAAGAATTTTATTAGAGGGCGGAGAGCATGGGACGTGCTCCGGCTGGCCTTGTTATGGGCTCGAAGAAGCGGAGTTTTCAGAAACAGACTCGTAATAAACATGAGCTTACTTCACAAGGGTATCAAAAAGCTCAGCCACTCCCTCCGCCAAGCGCCATCGAGGACGCTCGTCTACGGCGAACGCCAGTTGTCGTTCGAAGACACTCCGGTGATACACGTCAAGATGCACCGCCCTTCGTCGCTTAGATTCAAGTTGCCTCAGATGCCATGTATCAAACCTCACGTAGATTTCGAGTTTGATGATGATTATTGTGGGTACGGTGGCGAGATGGATGATGGTTATCTCGCCGCTGCCGAAGAGGAGGAGGCGGTGGCGAAGGAAGTGAACGATGAGGATTGCGATGAGGGGATTGATTTGAAGGCCGAGGAATTTATAGCTAAATTTTATGAGCAGATGAAGCTTCAACGACAAGTATCATATATGCAGTATAAGGAAAACACATCGAGAAATGGGGTGGTTTGATTGGTGGGGCGGTCCATAAATTACCTTTTCGAAATTCAAAATTGATTTTTATACATTTTATGATATCTTGCTTTCGGGCATTGGATTAATTTCCATATATTTTTGGATTTAATTGTGTCAATTTTTCGTGGCATTTTTGCGGATATATTGATGTTTGTGGGTAATACTCATATAAAGCTTGAATAAGAACTCCCTGATTACCCCCCCCAATCGACAGATGCCACATACTACTCACAATCTGTGATATTCCAAGTTTTTCTATACATTTTTAAGAATTCTTGATCCTTTAAGATTAAGAGATTCATACCCTGTAAACATTAAGTAATTTAAATTCAAACAAAAATCTAAGTTTTCAAAATAGAATTTATGCCACATTATTGAATAAATATCTCCTATATATATAAGTTTGAGTCGTACTCGTATATAAGTACTGTTACACGCGTTTATACATAATCGGATTTGCAACATGGGTATAATTCAAAATGCATAGGCAATATTAATTATTATAATAATATATATGTACATGGATTGGCGACAAAGAAAAGGAGAATTAACTAGTAAACATGTCGACCATTTCCTTCTCCCACGTTTTTCAAGGCAAGGATGATATGGTTTTGGCCAAACATAGATAAGGAATTATAAAGCAAGATTAGAAGGTAGAATTGTAATAAAAGACGCATATGCTATTGACTAAAGCCCTTTCCCATTTCATTTTGGTATTCCACGTAGCCTAGAAGAAGTATGAGGTGGTTTATGGATTGGTAAAGGCTGTTGATGAACTGGCTTAAGAAAAAATAATATTTCCAGTCTCACCAAGCTGATTCTTTCTTTTTACTTGTGGCGTTATTGATTTACTTGGATGTGGAATGGTGTTCATCGAATGTGATCGTCGTGGTGGAATCCAGATGGGGATTCTTTGCAGACAAGACGCATATATTACAAATATCTAGTGGATAGATAGTTTACTGATATATTTGAAGTTATGAATTCAGTCAGAGAGAGAAATATGTTGGCCTCAAACTAATGCGTATGGTTTTTTTGTTATACGAACAAAAGTATCAATTATTCGAAATAAAAGTATTACTTATTGTGTATAAAATTATTAACTGTTCTAAATAAAAGTATCACTTGATGAATGAATAAAAGTACCATTTAAATTGTTCTTAAAAAAAGTATTACTTGACATAAAAAAATTATCAATAATTCTAAATATATTATAAATGTATTCTTTGTTATTCATAAATGTATGATTTGTTATGAATAAAAATATCACTTTTTCTGAGCAAATGTATCATTTGTTCCTAATAAAATTATCATGATTCTAAATCTATCATTTGTTGTGAATAAAAGTATTTTTAATATTAGTAAATGTAACACTTGTTCTTAATAAAAATATCAATAAATATTAATTGTTCATTAGGTCAACATCCAGAATTGGGTCAACAGATTTCGTGAAACCCAATTAGTCCCCACATTGGGATAGCCACAAGATGACCTCTACGTCATAACTTGTAAAACAAACTTAATAATCTTTGTTTTTGTAAAATAAAATTTGAATATTATGTTTTAAAATAATTTATTTATCCTCATATTGTAATGTTATAAAATAGAAAATTTCATATAGGAAGACTTAGATAGAAAATAAGAAGAAATCATAGCCCTCCATTTTCTTTGATCAATGGAAGTAAAATATAATGAAATTTAGGATTTTGTTTTATAGATTGTTAATGAGTAAGGGCTCACTACGGGTAAGCGTATATTTTTGGATCTCATGTTTCTTAATGTTTACCATTTTCCAGTACGTTCAATTCCTCCCCACCTAATTCCTTCTCATATCTCTCTCTTTCCGAGACCCATAATTAAATCTAATAATAAGTTGGTGATTAATCAGTATTAACATTTTCTTATATTGTCATTTTTTTCATCAAAATAAAAATCCATTTTCATAAATATCATTTTGCATTTCATTATCATGCCATGTTCTATTTAATACTATCATTAAATTTCACTGGAAGTTGTAGGAAATCTTAGTTTCCATATTGTTACATCGTGGACCTATTATCACGAATATCCTTTCATATCTTTTATTTATTAACCATATTCTCACGAATATCCTTTCTTATCTTTTATTTATTAACCATATTGTAACCATATTTAGATAGATAGAATTTGTTAGAGTGATTTACGCACTTTATGTACTATATATTTGTTTGATAGAGAATGAGAATATTATCTTTTTCCGCTCAATACTTTTCTAAATATTTGTCATGGTATCAGAGCAGATTTTTGTTCTTAATATATCGATGCTATCAAACCCCTAGATGTGCTTCATCCTTCAAGTGTTCGTCCGACTGATTTCTTCCCAGTCCTTCACGAACGATTGATTCTCTTATATATCAGATATTCAATTCTCCCCTTAGATTATCTCCTCACGAAAGATGTCTAATCCAAAACCCCTTGATCCAACGTCCCCATATTTCTTACATGCCTCAGACAGTCCTGGACAAGTTTTCGTTGGTGATGTTCTACGTGATGACAACTAAGCATATTGGGTAAGTGAAATGAGTACAGCTCTATATGCAAAGAATAAATTTTGCTTTGTAGATGGTACTTTGAAGACGCCAGGCGAGGATGATGCCAATTTCACAAATTGGAAACGGTGTGATTCTATGGTCCGTAGTTGGCTTCACAGTTCTATAGATCGCGATCAACGCTTCAACATACAACACGCCAAAATCGCAAGAGAAGTATGGGAGGATCTGCGCGAACATCTTGCCAAGAAGACTAAATCTCGTGCCTTTGAGCTTCGAGAAAGGCTGATTTATACTCGCCAAAATGGTAATTCAATCTTTCTTTATTACGGTAAATTACGTGGTTTATGGGATGAAATTGAGGCTGTCTCTCCTATACCACGCTGCACATGTAAAAACTGTACATGTGGACATGGAAAATCACTAACCGAGATGTTGCAACGACAAAGACTCCACGAGTTTCACATGGGTCTTCATGAAGTTTTTGGTACCATTAAAACACATATTCTGAGCATGAAGCCGGTTCCTACTATCAGTACAGCGTATCTGTTGGTCCCGAGAGTGAGTTCAGGTGTAGAGGGGGGGGGTGAATACACCTGAATCCAAATTTCTCAACTTCGAACACGAACAGTCCTATTCAGGAAGATGCCGTACTGAAATGATTCAAGGCGACAGCATAACCGTTTACGAATCGTGTTAAAGGCTAAAAGTCTGACTCGGCTGAGATCTGCTAACTGACTAGGTCAGAATTCAGTATCGATCAACAAGAGTTCAGTGCGCGGAATAGTGTAGGCCCAAATCAGTTTTTATGAGAAAACGTTTTAAGTCTCAGTTCAGTAGATAAAAAGTTCAGTATACTGAGACAGTTGATTGATTTTAAATAAGATGTTCAGTATGCACAGTAAAATCAATGTAACAGTAAAAGAACGTAAGTAAACGACACAGAGATTTTTAAAGTGGTTCGGATATCAACAATCCTACGTCCACTGTCCCGATAGATCAGGAGGCTATTTATTATACTGAGTTAGTCTCAGTCAGCTTGTGCACAGGACAAAGCCGTGGCTTGGGGATTATACTGAGCAAGTCCCAGTTTACAATACTATCAAACTTAAAGTGTTTGACAAACTTCTCCAACAGTGAAGGAGTCCTTATACAATAAGGATTGGGTTCAAAGGTGAACTCCTTCGTCTAAGCTATGGATATATCGGTTGAGCTTAGGGTTAGAGGGATGGGAACAAGAATGTAGCTTCTAGAGCGACAAACAGCTGAGGTTTAGCTTTAAGTTCGTGTCACGTCGCTTGGATACTAGATGCTTTGTTGACGGTTCAGCTTGGTTCCGTTATGAGCTTAAAGGTAGTCTTTCGCCGGATATAACTCTTTCGATTCTTGCGGAAGACTTAGGCTTTTGGAATTCGCTCGTTTGAAAGTTCGTGTGTGTGTTCGTTTCTTCGTTAGCTCGTGAACTCTCTCTCGTGTGTTTCAAATCTTGAATGATCCCTCTATTTATAGAGAAGAGATTGAGAAAGATCCGTTGGAGACGATCTTCTTCTCTCTCTCTCTTTTTGGTAGCAAACGGCTCTTTTGGCGTAGGTAACAGTGCCTTTTCCTCCTTTTTCGGAAAGTGTTGACTTGTACCTTTAGTAGGTAGGATGACACGTGTATGTTTGTCATTTGTCGAGGCGGATAGAGCGGTTGAGACAGCACAGACTTCGAGACAAGATGAAGTTGACTTCTCTCATCCTCGTATATGACAATGCTGATTGTCTTTCAAAAGATTCGACGATCCCCGAAGACTATGCGCCGATCTTTGAGTCCGACCTTGTATTCGGTAGATAGGCAATGAGATAAGTCTACGAAGATCGGCTCTGTGTCCAGATGAACTACTCTCGCCGAGTTCGGTTCGATCGACTCTCTCGCATATCTTGCTCTCTGCGAGTCCAAGTATCACCGAGTCTTCTACACTGGTGCTGAGGCAATAAGCCACTGAGCGCCTTGACCAGAGCAGAGTGTCTACTGAGTCTGAAACCTCAGAGACAAACAACATATACAGCGGAATGGTTCACCAATCAGATAGGGTTTTGGGATCTTCAAATCTTCTCAACGATTCGAGTACATAAAGCTGCGAGCTTGGTTCGGTATAGAAGATAGAATCATTTCCCACCGAGTGAAACAAGTCTTTGAGGATAGAATCATCACCCAACAATTTCCCCCTATTTGATGATGCCAAAACCTATCATCTATGCTAACACTAAACAGACGAAACAAATCTCCTTACAATTTTACAAGTAAGATCGGAGGAGATATTCCATCGGTTCTAGACTGCTAAAAAAAGGGCAAAAATAATTTCCCCCATTACATAGAAGCAATACTAGCAGAATCTAACAAAGCAATAAACTGACAAGTAATAAAGAAGGTGAGTGTGTGTCAGTAATCACTTTAGTGATTCTGAGTGTTAAAGCATAAGACAAACACGGCTATTTAGACAACAAGTTGTTGTCAGAGCCAAAAGAAGATTTGTATATATAAGAGTGATTCGAGTTTAGTACATTACAAATCTTGCTAGACTATGAAGAGAGAATACTAAGACTATGGGCGCTTAAACTGCTGAATCCGGTCCATGAATCCTTGCGATTGTGTCTCAGGCAGTGGCACACCATACATTCGGTACGTGGTCTTTCTCAGCTTCAAGTATTCCGCGAAGTCACCGGGTTATCATCTTGTAAGAATCTTTGATCGGCGGCGTCCTTCACTTCGACTTCAATAGTCGCAACATGAATTGAGTCATCCATTCTTCTTGGAGGTGGAATGATTACGGTTCCGGGAATCGAATCTCTTTCCCTTACGAAATGGCATTATACAAGTGGATGTAGAGATCCGCTTCGGTAAGCATCATCCATTCGGCGATAAGCTTCACTCTCTAGACTTGTTCGGCCGAATCTCCGGAAATAATAGCGTTTGATGAACTCAATCTTCGAATTTTCCCATCTCTCGAGTGAATTGAGCCGGCATCCACTCGTGCGTTCTCGGCCATCCGTGAGATTTCGGATCGGTGGCCTTCTTTCGAACTTCTCGTAACGATAGGGAATGTCGGCTTTAGCGGGGAGTTACGTGCTCGGCTTCTTCCTCAGTACGCTTCCTTAGAGCTTCCAGATCAGCTAAGTGGATTCTATTTCTCGTAGCCTCGATCTGTCTCGCCTCTTCGCCTCTATATAAGTACCTGTCCATCTGGGCGAATATGGCTTCGTCTCATCATCTAGCTCTTTAGGTTTACGGGAGGCATCTTCTCGAGTCGGCGGGGGTACTTGATTTTTCTTTCGATGTACCTTGCTTCTCAGTACTCTGCTGCTTCCGCTCCTTCTCCTTTTCCATGTCATCATCGTCTTCGATCCTGAGCTTCCTTGGAGGTAGCCTGGCAGGCTTTCTTCCTCCTCTGCTTGGAGCTTTAGATTTTCTTTTCACAGGCTTAGGCTTAGGCTTGTTTGCAGCTTCTGCTTCAGCAATCTCCCTTGCCGAGTTTTCATCGGGCAATCTAAGCCTCCTCTTCGGTGAGATGTATCGTTTCGTTTTCTTTCTTTGGAGGGGTCGGGAGTTTCGATATCTTTTTGCCTTTGCCACGAACAGGTGGAGGGAGAGGTGTTTCCTCTTCATCCGAATCTTCGGCGGCCTCCTCGGCATACTCTGCGACTTCCTTAATGATATCGGTGGGAGTCTCGAGTCGCATGAGCAGCTTGGGTTCTCGAGCCACTTGGGCCGGTCTCGAGATGTGCTCGCACTGGGACACCCCGGGCCTCACCCATTTCGATCGAGTCTTCTTCCGAGTTCTTTGTACCCTTAGATTTTTCAATTTGGGTGGGGGTCGACTTCTCGGTACTCTTCTTTCCGGTACTCTCCTCTTTTCTTTCCTTCTCTTTTCCTTCCCCCTTTTTGGCATCATCAATTGCGGCCGGGGTTGGGATGAGTACTTGACCTTTCCGGACTTTTGTAAGAGGTTGACAGATCATCAAGACGATCATTGATCTTAGTCGAGCCTCATGCAGCTCGTTCCTCTCGGTGACAAGATCTTCCTTGTGCTGCTGGTGTGAGAGGTCGGCCGCTTCCTTGAACTCTTTCGGCTTTTCGAGAGATCTTATCTTCCACGACCAACCGAATGTTGTCTAATCCGATCTCGGTGGCACGGGCTTGTTCGGCGAAGGACTCGGAATGAGTAGACAAAGATGCCTTGAACTCGCAAGAAGCTTAGCTTGTCCTTACTTGGAAGATCTCGAGCCGATCATCAAATTTCGTCTGGCCGAGCCGGGGCTTGAGTGACAATGGCGAGAGACATCGGGGGCGGCGATTGGGACATAGAGGATTTCGGCCCACGAAGCTCGGTAGTGGTGGCTTCGAGCGAGTCTTCTTCCACACGTTGTGGATTGCCTTGGCGAGGGCACGGTTCGAGTGCCTTGGCTTTTAATAGCCCTCGCCACATACTTGGAACGTCGACGATGCGGGGCCGGGCGCTACCTCGAATGCGGAACTCCAACAAGGGTCGAGCGGGCTCTGTGGATGCTTGAGGTACCAACCGTCGACTACGCGAGTCCAAGGATACGAGCGGACGCCGCGCTTCTTCGATATGTTTATCTTTGTCTCGGGATTTCCCTCATCAGGCTTTCCAGGGCCTGAATCACTGGGTGGGTCGTCATGGTCTGACCCATCTGAGGGTGCTGGGCCTAAGGCAAGTTGTCGATCATGTACCATTGCCAGCATTACAGCCCTCAAATTTTCCATTGGTGAGGTCTTCGGGCTACGAATAGCCCTATTTGTTCCCTCAATCTTAGTTCTTCTTCATGAAGCTGCTGACAGGAAAAGTGGAGAACTAGGCGTTGTAGACGAGGCCACTCCTGATGTCGCAGCAACATGTGGAGTCTTTCTGATTTGACAATAAACATCAGATCGGAGTAGTCAGCAAGCTCCGGAATCAGTTGAAGAATTTCTCAGGATGCTCTGGATAGAATCACTGAAGCTTCCATCCTGATTGTTTCTTCTTCAGACGCCATCTCAGATTCCAAGTCGATTGGAGACGTCTGATGTTCAGCAGGTGGCATACTGCTGAGTGGAGGAACTGTGAGGGGGCTATCTAGGCGTTGAATTTCTTCACTGTGAGCTTCAGTAGCCTCCCCTTGTTCCATCTCTATTGGTTCTTCAGTGGAGACTCCCTTCTCCACTGATTGAGTCTTCTCAGAAGACTCTGGCTCATCTATTAGCCGCAAAGGCTGAATAGGTTCTTTGAGTAGCCCGTTCGGCGGGAGTTTCAGGGAGATACCTCGAGATTCGGCAGGCACGTCTGGGATGGCTTTCTTCAGTTTCTTAGCCAGTGCCTTAGATATTTTTGCTGGAGGTGTTCTCTTCTTTGAAGGTGCAGCCTGCTGAGGCTTAGTCAGTTGAGCTAGCAGACTTGTCATGGAAGCGCACCTTTTTCACATTGAAGTACTCTTTATCATCAAAGGTGACTTGATCTGAACCACAGTGGTCTTCAATCATTACTGAGAGCTTCAGCCCATACAATAATTTCCCCTTCGCGCTCAGGATGCGTGTTGACTTGTCAAACTTGGCCGCTTGGATCATGAATTCTCGGATGAAGAAATCTGTCCAGTTGATCTTAGCGCCATCGTATATCGCCATCATTAATTGGATCTTAGGTCGGGAGACTCGATCGAATGAGCCGGCTTGGCTTGTCGGCGGTGAGTGACAATGTAAGCCAAGGCTCAGTATTGTGGTAGCATGGCGTTCTTGGGAAAAGCGGCTACGAAGGTTGTTGGCTTTCCGCGAGAATATGGATAGGTACTCGTCTACTGAGTCGTCATTGTAGCCTACGGTGCTGATTCCTTCAGATGGCAAGTCAAAGCTGTTCTTCAGTGCTTCCTTGATAGATATACGTTTCAGCAGTTGGGAAGCATTGTTGATGGAGTAAGTTCTGAACCTCCCAATGATGTCTCCAGAGATGGAGTCTGAATTGAGGTATATTTCAGCCACCTGTCGAGGAAGGAAGAACGTTGGCTTCCTCGATAGAAACTTCTCTAGACCGGACACCCGTAGAGATGCGAAGATCTCATCCATGTAGTCTAGGTCGCACACATCGAATTCCATGACTGGTTCGCACCAGACACGGCCTTTTGCAAGAATGTCCTCCATGTTATGAGGGGCATCTACAATTATGTTCGCCATAGTACCTGTTACATAAGAATCTTATTAGTATCAGTTTTAGATACAACAGTTTATATATATTGATACTGAAGAAACAGAGAATACAGTAACAGTTCTAATAAGCATACCAATAAAATCGAGATAAGATATGAAGATGAAGTTGTAAGTAAGGATTGCGTTTGCAAATCTCGGATTTTTCGGACTTGAAAGATTTGAAGTATGCTAATGGCGGTTTGAGTAGATATGATCAAATATATATATCAAACTTGAAGATGAACAGTTATTTGATCAAAGGTTGAGTTTAAACTGCTTTATAGAATGGGCGGTCAAGATTAGAAGATATATTATAGGTAATGATCGCATATGCCGCCTAAGTCAAAGCCAGTTGTAAAAATAGCCTAAGTAGTAACTGTGAAAAGACATGCATTAAATGCGCGTAGAGTTCAGCAAGCTTATGTATGGAATGTCGTGCATTAAATAAAATCCGTTAATAATAAAGACAAACCAAGAGATATTAATATCATGCTGAATCTTTGCCATAAATGCAAGATTCTGTAATATAAATTACTACTGAGTAGAGATACGCAAACCTGTCAGTTGAACATAGTAGTCAGCTGATACCTCGTGTAGATGGTTTCTGAATCTCTACGTACTGAATACATTCAGTACTGAGAGTGAACATTCCCCCTTACTGAAATGGTCCTCTCATGAAACCTTTTACTGACTGGGGTCAGTAGGGTCTAGCAGACCTAGCTCTACTGAAAGTTCTCTGAATCTGGATTCAGCTAGAGGCTTGGTCAGTATGTCAGCCCGTTGCTTGTCAGTATGGATCTTTTCCATCCTGATATCCTTCCTTTCGACATGGTCACGAATGAAGTGATGTCTGATGTCCACGTGCTTGCATCTCGTGTGTAGTACGGGATTACGAGTGATTGCAATGGCACCGGTACTATCGCAGAAGATCGGCACTTCATTCCCGAATGACATCATAGTCTCTCATTCTTTGTCTCGGCCCAAAGGATTTGGGCGCAACAACTTCCGGCAGCCATGTATTTAGCTTCAGTAGTCGACGTAGCTACTGAGTGCTGTTTCTTTGAAAACCATGAGATCAGGTTGCTGCCAAGGAACTGACATGTTCCTGAAGTTGATTTTCGGTCAATTCTACATCCCGCATAGTCGGCATCGAGAATAGCCGATTAGTTCAATATTATCATCAGTGGATACCATAAACCCATGTCAGGTGTTCCTCGGAGATAGCGGAGAATCTTCTTTGCTGAGTCCATATGGCTCTGCTTCGGATTCGCCTGAAATCGAGCACAGACACCTACAGCATAAGTTATGTCAGGTCGTGTAGCTGTTAAATATAATAAAGAACCAATTATAACACGATATTCGTTTTGGTCTACTGATACTCCCTCTTTATCAAGATCTATCTTCATATTCGTATTCATCGGGATCTTGATAGATTTGCTGTATGTGCAGCCAAATCTTTTGATGAGGTCTCGAGTCTATTTGCCTTGGTTGATGAACGTTCCCTTTTCAGATTGCTCGACTTGAAAACCAAGGAAGTAGTTCATTTCTCCCATCATTGAGATCTCGAACTTATCCTTCATCATCTTTTCAAATTGTTGACACATGATGACATTCTTTGATCCGAATATGATGTCATCCACGTAGATCTGCACAAGTAATAAGTCTTCTTCCAGTCGAATGCTGAATAGAGTGCGGTCTATTGTGCCTTTCTGAAGACCTTTCTGAAGAAGAAACTCAGACAGGGTATCGTACCAAGCCCTGGGTGCTTGTTTTAACCCATACGAGCCTTTACGAGTCTATATACTTGATGTCCCCTGGCGAAAGCCGGGCGGTTGTTCCACATAGACTTCTTCTTTCAGCACGCCATTCAGGAACGCAGACTTCACATCCATTTGATAAACTCTGAATCTTTGATGTGTTGCGTAGGCTAGGAATAGTCTAATTGCCTCCAATCTTGCAACTGGAGCGAAAGTTTCATCGAAATCTATTCCTTCGACTTGACGGTAGCCTTTTAGCCACGAGCCTTGCTTTGTTCCTTACTATAACGTTGTTTTCATCTCGCTTGTTTTTGAAGACCCATTTGGTTCCAATGACATGTTGATGTTGGGGTGCGTCTACAACAAGCTCCCACACTTCGTTTCTCGTAAGCCGATTCAGCTCCTCTCGCATAGCTATGATCCGGTCAAGCATCCTTTAATGCATCCTCAATGGTGCCGAGGCTCTTCGGTAGACAAGAAGCGGGAAAATAATGCGCTTTCTCCTTGACGAGAATGCGGATCTTGTCTTGACATTAGGCGAGGGATCTCCAATGATTAGATCGGCGGTGTGAGCATCGAGCCACGATCTACGAAGTTTCGGCTCTTCATCCGAAATTTGTTCAACACGAGATAGTATGTGAGTTAGGCATTTCGGTTGTACTATTCTCGAGATTGAAGAATTTCGGTGATAAGAGTATGGTCTCTTGAGTCACCGAGGTTCGGGGGCATTCAGCTCGGGAACATTACTAGATGTTCCCCCCCGAGTTGTTATTCTCGGTAGTGGTCTAAGTTACCTATTGGGTTTCTTCATCGACCCGAGTTACACGGGATTGATTACTGTCGGGAGAATCAATCTGCTCGGCTACTTGCTCTGCGAGGTTGAGATTCGATAGATTTGTCTTCGGTTTCTTCGTCCGAATCATCATCCCAACATAGCCGGATCTTTTCGGGTTTGTCCTTTAAGCTTAGATCATGTAGGCTGTCTACGATGTCCTCGGATTCGAATTTGAGTTATTGCTCCTGTCTTGCTAGCAAACTCGTTAAAAACAACATGAGGGCTTTCCTCCACGCAAAGAGTCCGATAGTTGAATACTCGAAAGCTTTGCTTGACACGAGAGTATCCTAAGAATACTCCACCGATCCGACTTGCTATCAAAAGTCTTCGGCTGATCTTTCCCATTATTGTGGATAAAGCATGAACAACCAAAGATATAGAAATAAGATAGAGAAGGCTTCCTGCCGTTCCATAGTTCATATGGTGTCCTCTTATGCTGCTTTGTCAGTAGAGATCTATTCTGAGTGTAACACGCAGTATCCGTTGCTTACGCCCGAAATTTGGATGGGAGTCCTGAATCTGCGAGTAGAGTTCTAGCCGCTTCTTTGAGAGTTCTCGTTCTTTCGTTCGGCAACTCCATTTCTTTGAGGTGTGCGGGCGGCCGATGTCTCATGCTCTATTCCTTCGTTTTGCAGAACTCCTCTACCATGGAATTAAGGAACTCGGTTCCTGCGTGCGAACGTATTTTTCTCGATCTTGGTGTTCTTCTCGACACTGAGCCTTTTCAGAAGCGTTGGTAACTCTGTTTTGACGTCAGACTTGTTGGCAATGAATATGACCCATGTGTAGCACGAGTATTCATCTATGACCACTAATGCATATTTCCTGCCTCTGATCGTCACTGGGGAGACTGGACCGAACAAATCCATATGTAGCAGCTGAAGGATTCCATCAGTGGAAGGAGATGGAACTGTTGGATTTTGATTCTTTGTTTGCTTTCCCTTCAGACATGCTTCACACTGAGTGTCTTTGCTGAATATTTCATTCGGCAGTCTCCTTGCTAGAGTGTCTCTTGCTAGTTTGTTGAGCATCTTGAAGTTGAGATGGCTGAGTCTTCTATGCCATAGCCACCCCGTTCGATTATCATTCTTTGCCAACAGACAAGCTTCGAGGTTGGTGAGTTCCGATCGGCAAAACATATATGTTCTTTTCTGCGAACACGATAACACTTGTTTTCCCCTGTAGATTTATCAATAACATCACAGAAACCAGCGTCAAATACCACTCTATTTGAGTTATCACAAAATTGACTAACAGAGAGAAGGTTATGCTAAAGTCCTTCAACATATGATACTCTTGGAACTTTGGCAGTTCCAATGCTGAGTGTTCCATAGCCTCTAGTATAGCCTTTTGCATTGTCTCCGAACTCAATTCTGGGTCCTTCTTCAGTGATATAATTCTTCAGTAGACTCCTTTGGTATGTCATATGTCTTGAGCATCCGCTGTCCACATACCATGGGTCTCTGCGCACCTGCAAAAAAGAATTATATTCATATACCCTTTATTTTTGATTTTAGGTCCTTAGGTGTTAGTTTTAATAACCCAAATCTGTCTAACAACCCTGGTGGTTTCAGACATCTTCTTTCCACTAGAGTCAACATATCGACCACTTGGATTGGTCACGGTGACTTCCGAGGCTTCGAGGTTCGGGAGTCCTAATCTTGCGAGTCGTGGACTGCTGACCTTTGCCTTCTGTGCGGCTTTCTGTTTCTTCTGACTTTTGGAACCTCTTCTGACTATAGGATCATAATAATATGACCCATACTGAGCTGGATGTGTCAGCTTTGGAGGTCCATCCTGATCGGCCAATTTTGATTTCTTTGGTTCCCCCTTGATCGAACCCGGGGTACTTTGGCTTTGATCTTGTTGTCGGAATCTTCTTGAGTAGGATGAGGTGCTTTCATCTTTTGTTTGTTCTTTGCGAGGGGGTTCGGTATATCGGCATTGATGGTCTTTCCTCGAACAAACCTATCGGCAAGCCGTCCTTCCGAGTGTCTTGGGGCGGACGAGGAAGCTCCCCTGGCTGAATCCAAGTCCTTCCTTGCGGTGCTTTGGCTTGTTGCTTGCTAGCATAGCCTCCAATTTCTTTTCGGCGCCCATGTACCTCGCAGGTGATCGGGTTCCTCCGGACATCATCACTTTTCTTCGATGCATCATCATGTTCGGTCTGAAGTCCCGGCGGTTTTTGCTTCGGCGAGACTTCGATTCGATATCTTTCGAGTCAAGTCATTGGTCAAAACTGAAATCCGATCTTCTTGATGCTTGAGACTTGGCCATCGGAGAGTTTATCTCCTCCCCGAGTCTCACCACAAGTCCTTCGGCCTCGGTAGTAACCCGACTCTCCCGAGAAAGTCTCCGATTCTCCACTTTCGGGGTATCCAACTCCCGAAGAGTCTTCTTCGAGCTGCGACTCATTTGAATTTGTTCATCTAGTAGATCTTCTTATGCGGTTGTGATGTCCAAATTCCCATGCAGCACTGAAACGATGTCGTGTGTGCGGTGTGAAGAGGAGTTGGCCGGTTTCATGAGAATTTACCTCATCCTCTTCGCCCGCCATCATGCACATTTCGGTCGACTCATCCGCTTCATGCTCTAAGGCCATGAAGGCCGCTTCATCGTCGAGATGAATCCATAAAAGGAGTCGACCTCTTCCGAGTCGTCCGAGATTTCGCCAGCTATGTAGGATTGTCTTTTAAGGGCGAATTTCTCTCTCCTAGCCTTACGTGCTGTGCGTTCAGCACTATTGAGCTCAAGACAATCATATTGATAATTTCCCGACTTTTTGCAGTTGTAGCAAGTGATGACTTTTTTCTTCTTTGGTTGCACTATCCCTTGAGGGTGCTGAGTCATCTTTCTTTCTGCATTCAGAAGATTGTGAGTCAGGAGAGCGTTTTGGTGCATATTCTGACTTACCTTTTGTGTCTCGGTACGCTTTAGTCAGCCTTCTACGCCTCTCTTTCTCCTTCTGATACTTTACGAATGAGCGACGCATACTTCGAGCGAGACTTCCTTCTTGTAGATCATTGAGTGAAGGCTCGGTCTTACTCGTCGTCTTGCTCGTCACGGAGATCTTTGTCTTGATTGTTGCTTTGAAAGCATGGTCGATCTTTTGTCAGCTTCAGCTCTCAGCTTTCTTTGAGGTATGTCGAACTCAAACTCCTCTGCCTGTAATTCTGAAAAGATATGGTCAGGAGAGACAACATCTAAATTAGAATGTCGCAATAGAGTGGCAAAAGGTGTCCAGTGTCCGTCCGGTAGTGCCCTCAGTATCTTTAGGTTCATTTCTCGGTTGCTGAATGTCTTTCCCAGCCCGTTGATTGAGTTCATCAGATTGGTAAATCGACGTTCGATCTTCGATTTTGTCACCGGCATGAGAGACAAGCTTTCCAGCTTTTGGAGTTCCAGCGCTAGTTTATTCGCTTTAATCTTCTGAGTCCCTCGACTCAGTAGCGCTAGAGCATCCCAGAATTCTTTAGCGGTTTTGCATTCCTGAACCCTGCCAAGATAAGAATCGCTAAGAGTGGTTAGTATGGCATTCCTGGCGACTCGGTCTAGATTTTGAAGCTTCTTCTCTTCAGGAGTGAAGAGACTTCTGTCTTTAGGGATCTTCTTCCCAGTCACCATTCCTCCTCCTTCAGCTTGAGTTACAACACTATCGATCATGGGAACGATAGGTCCATCTTCAAGTACTTCAGTCATACTGTCATGGAGGGATGTCAGATGTGCTTCCATTCTGACTCGCCATACTCCATAATTCTCCACCGAGAACATGGGTACCATTCTTATACCTGACATATCAGCCATGAAGAATAATGATATGAATGTAGAGTGATATGCAGTGAAAAACGTTTTCCTCCGGATCCATTCGAATAGACCAGTTTCAAAGTGACAAGAGTCTTAAGGAACTCTCGCTCTGATACCAATTGTTGGTCCCGAGAGTGAGTTCAGGTGTAGAGGGGGGGGGGTGAATACACCTGAATCCAAAATTCTCAACTTCGAACACGAACAGTCCTATTCAAGAAGATGCCGTACTGAAATGATTCAGCAAACCAGACAACTGTTCTGAATCGTGTTAAAGGCTAAATGTCTGACTCGGCTGAGATCTGCTAACTGACTAGGTCAGAATTCAGTATCGATTAGCAAGAGTTCAGTGCGCGGAATAGTGTAGGCCCAAATCAGTTTTTATGAGAAAACGTTTTAAGTCTCAGTTCAGTAGATAAAAAGTTCAGTATACTGAGACAGTTGATTGATTTTAAATAAGATGTTCAGTATGCATAGTAAAATCAATGTAACAGTAAAAGAACGTAAGTAAACGACATAGAGATTTTTAAAGTGGTTCGGATATCAACAATCCTATGTCCACTGTCCCGATAGATCAGGATGCTATTTATTATACTGAGTTAGTCTCAGTCAGCTTGTGCACAGGACAAAGTCGTGGCTTGGGGATTATACTGAGCAAGTCCCAGTTTACAATACTATCAAACTTAAAGTGTTTGACAAACTTCTCCAACAGTGAAGGAGTCCTTATACAATAAGGATTGGGTTCAAAGGTGAACTCCTTCGTCTAAGCTATGGATATATCGGTTGAGCTAAGGGTTAGAGGGATGGGAACAAGAATGTAGCATCTAGAGCGACGAACAGCTGAGGTTTAGCTTTAAGTTCGTGTTACGTCGCTTGGATACTAGATGCTTTGTTGACGGTTCAGCTTGGTTCCCTTATGAGCTTAAAGGTAGTCTTTCGCCAGATATAACTCTTTCGATTCTTGCGGAAGACTTAGGCTTTTGGAATTCGCTCGTTTGAAAGTTCGTGTGTGTGTTCGTTTCTTCATTAGCTCGTGAACTCTCTCTCGTGTGTTTCAAATCTTGAATGATCCCTCTATTTATAGAGAAGAGATTGAGAAAGATCCGTTGGAGACGATCTTCTTCTCTCTCTCTCTTTTTGGTAGCAAACGGCTCTTTTGGCGTAGGTAACAGTGCCTTTTCCTCCTTTTTCGGAAAGTGTTGACTTGCAGCTTTAGTAGGTAGGATGACACGTGTATGTTTGTCATTTGTCGAGGCGGATAGAGCGGTTGAGACAGCACAGACTTCGAGACAAGCTGAAGCTGACTTCTCTCATCCTCGTATATGACAATGCTGATTGTCTTTCAAAAGATTCTCGACGATCCCGAAGACTATCTCGCCAATGCGAGTCCGACCATGTATTCGATAGATAGACAGTGAGATAAGTCTATCGAAGATCAGCTACGAGTCCAGGTGAACTACTCTGCCGAGTTCGGTTCGATCGACTCTCTCGATATCTTGCTCTGCTGAGTCCAGTATCACTGAGTCTTCTACACTGGTGCTGAGGCAAATAAGCCACTGAGCGCCTTGACCAGAGTAGAGTGTCTACTGAGTCTGAAACCTCAGAGACAAACAACATATACAACGGAATGGTTCACCAATCAGATAGGGTTATGGGATCTTCAAATCTTCTCAACAGTTCAGAGTACATAGGCTACTGAGCTTGGTTCAGTATAGAAGATAGAATCATTTCCCACTGAGTGAAACAGTGCTGAGCATTGAATCATCACCCAACAGTATCAAATGGTATCGGAGGACGAACAACATCGTAGCATTGCCACGGCACGACGTTCAATCTCTCATACTGAGGCTGCTGTCTTTCACTCTCAATTACCTCGTCACATAGCTGATCCTCCTCGTCATGATGAGCCCAACCGTGATGATTCAAATCGCCCAAAATGCTCTCATTGTAATCGGCTAGGTCACACAAAAGACCATTGTTATAAACTTATTGGTTATCCTGCAGATTTTGATAGGAAGAATCGAGATACTGTGAGGAATCGACGCTTTGATAACAATTCTGGTCGTTCATTACGTCCACCTCGGGCTGCTCATGTCGAGCATACTTCTAACCCCATCTCTGGTCTCTCGGCTGATCAGTACAACCGTCTTTTACAGTTAATTGGCAGTCCAGAGTCTTCTACTACTCCAGATCTTAACACCTCCACGCCCTCTCAAAGTGATGGTGCTACATTGTCAGCAACTATGGCTGGTA
This sequence comes from Lavandula angustifolia, assembly GCA_028984105.1. Taxonomy (NCBI): domain Eukaryota; kingdom Viridiplantae; phylum Streptophyta; class Magnoliopsida; order Lamiales; family Lamiaceae; genus Lavandula; species Lavandula angustifolia. The sequence goes on along the minus strand of CM054807.1, from coordinate 23,701,090 downwards.
AGCACAATTCCTCTCGACCTTGGATAATTGATTCTGGTGCCACCGAACATATAACTTGTGATGCAGATGTCTTAACTAATCGACGGACCACATCCTCTGATATTATTGTCACTATTCCTAATGGTGAAGGCATTGAAGAGGAGGGTACTGGAGATACTATGCTTTTTAAGCATTTGAGAATACAGAATATTTTACATATTCCCAAATTCACCTGTAACTTGTTATCAGTTAGCCGATTAACTAAGGATGTTAATTGTGCTCTTACATTCTTTCCCGATTTTTGCGTTATGCAGGACTTGGCCTCGAGGAAGCTGATTGGAACGGGTAGAGAACGCAATGTTCTCTATTGTATTGAGCCTCTCAAGCGGAAGGGCATGGCTATGGTAGCGGCTACTGTGGACTACACGACTTGGCGTCGGCGTCTTGGTCACTCTTCTGTTGATCAGTTAAAACAATTTTTTTTCCTTCGTTTTCCTAAAAATAATTTTGTTTGTGACTCATGTTTAAGAGCCAAACAAACTCGTGCTTCATTTCCTGTTAGTTCTATTCAAACTTCTAGTTGTTTTGATCTTATTCACTGTGACATTTGGGGCGCTTATCGGGTTGATTCTATTTCTGGTGCTCGTTATTTTCTTTCTATTGTTGATGACTTTAGTCGTGCAGTTTAGGTTTTTCTTTTGAAACACAAATCTGAAATTAGTGTGGTTCTACCCAAGTTTTGCAAAATGGTTCAAACTCAATTTGGGGTTGTTATCAAAAGAATTCGTACAGATAATGGAGGAGAATTTCAATCACATGTTATGACTGATTTTTATAACCGGGACAGTATTATTCTTGAAACATCATGTCCTTATACACCGCAATAAAATGGGGTAGTAGAACGTAAGCATCGTCATCTCCTTGACATGGCACGTGCATTGCGTTTTCATAGTGGGTTACCTTTAAAATTTTGGGGTGATTGTATTTTGACTGCCGCTTATATAATCAATCATCTGCCTTCCAAAATTGTGCAACATTACACCCCTTATGAACTTGTTCTTGGTCGTCCACCCACTTATGATCACATACGTGTTTTTGGGTGTTTAGTTTATACACATTATACTAAGCCCAATTCTGATAAGTTTGCAGCTCGTAGTCATCCATGTGTTTTCCTTGGTTATCCATCTTCGCAAAAAGGGTATAGATCCTTTCATATCTTTTATTGTTACATCGTGGACCTATTATCACGAATATCCTTTCGTATCTTTTATTTATTAACCATATTCTCACGAATATCCTTTCATATCTTTTATTTATTAACCATATTGTAACCATATTTAGATAGATAGAATTTGTTAGAGTGATTTACGCACTTTATGTACTATATATTTGTTTGATAGAGAATGAGAATATTATCTTTTTCCCGCTCAATACTTTTCTAAATATTTGTCAGAAGTTCAAATTCATGATTCAATAAACAAATTGTCATTCACGTCGACTTTCTTGATTATATATTTAAAGAAAAAGAAAACTGAACGAAACCAAGAAACTTTACTTAAACTCAGCCAATGAATATACGTCACCACCTCCCAAGAAACTCTCTTCTTGAACTAACTTCTCCCCCACCAAGAATCAAGAATCTCAAACCCAAACTCCTCTTCCTTCTACCTGTTCTAATCAACCTCATCTAGGGATCATCATCATATACTTCATTTACATAATAAAACCAAAAGCCTAAACCACTGGTATAACCAGAGATTCGAGTTCAGAGGGACCAACTTGTTATGATTTTATAAATACATAAGAAGAATTTAAAAATAAAATAAGAAACATTGATGTCATTATCATCATAAGATAGTTTAAAATAACATACATTACCAAGTCTAGAAATTCAAAATCATACACAATAGTTTCATAATTTTCTCTCATGTTTTTTCATATTCTGAAAAAGCAACATAATAGATTCATTGGTAATATCTACAAAAACGTCATATTAGTAAACAATCATTTAACAACTTGTCTCCTAAATGGTTGCGTAGAGTATTCTTAATGATCTTAATTGTTAAAAAAACTCTCTAAACAGTAGTAGTGGCCATAGTTAATGTCACTACAAACTTAACTAACAAATAAACCAAAGGAAAAAACATCATGTTTCCTTGTGGAACGCAGAAGTCAGTATTCACTGATGTGTCTTACTAATCGTTGGTAGAGTACTATCCATTACTGAGCATTACTTACTGACTTTTGTCATTTAGAAATTTAACAGCTAGACATATTGCAGAATGCGGAAGCCCAATTTTATGTCTCGTTAGAAAAACATTTTGTTTACTGAATTTTGTTTAATTATGCTTGTGCACATTTTCAAGGTTTCGCTGAGAAAGAGTACTTGATGCCTTTTAAAACTCTTTGTGCATCTGCACAATTTTATGTCTCATTAGAAAAACATTTTGTTTACTGAATTTTGTTTAATTATGCTTGTGCACATTTTCAAGGTTTTGCTGAGAAAGAGTACTTGATGCCTTTTAAAACTCTTTGTGCAGATGGTTAGAAAGTAACCATAATGGTAAATAACACAAGATTTTTATCGTGGTTTGGATCAACATCCTACATACACTCTTCCCGTTTCCACACGATTCTTGTTATTATACTGAACAAGCTTAGTTAGTCTATGCCTATTATAGACTGTCTCTTAGTTATAGTTCTAAGCAACTTTTACAATCACAAATTCTCAACAACTCTTGTCTAAGGGTAAGGGTTTGTCAAGGATTTTCTAAATTGAAGAAGTTTTACAATAAGAACAGTTCCATGGGCTAAATTCCTTCAATCTAAGTTGTGGTTATAACAATGAGCTAAGGAAATAGAAATGGGAATAGTTCACTACTCTAATAGTGAAGAACAAGATGGATTCCTACTACACTTGAGTTATTCGCTAAGAGATTGCTTGTAAGAATGCTCGAGCATTTTAGGGCTTGAATGTTGGTGTTCCCAATCTATTGTTTGATGTAAGGTCTTCTATATTTATAGTCACAGTTGGGAATAGATCTGTTGGAAAGATGACCAACTCTTTTAGCTAGACAAATAGCAAATGATTGTTAAAGTTATTTGAATCTCTATTGTTAAGATTCCTTACTTTCTAAAATTTAGAACTTTACTATAGCTTTTTGTGAGGGCAAGTACAAAGATGGCTGCTTCTAATTAGTCATGGATGATATGGTGGTTGAGGCTTGATTTGACTGCAAGAATGATACCAAGTAGATTCCTCGGATGAAAAACCTCGTACTCTTTATGGATATGATTGAATACTAATTTCTCTTTTCTTTATTAAATTCTCGTTTTACAGACTTCACTTCACAACATTTAGTAAAAGCTCGATACTGAATCGTTCGTAACCTTACTGAGTCTTCAGAAAGCTGATCCCCTGGTTCTACTGAGGAATGCGTATTACCGAGTCCAATGTAGCAATCCTAAAAAATCTAAATTAGACTAACAAGCTTCCTACAAGTAAGCTTGATCAATGCTGATCGATCTATTACAAAGATAGGTTTCTCATCATCTAGGGTATTAGGATCCTTAAAATCTAATACATTAAATCATCAGCCAACAATTTACCCATTTTTTATGATGCCAAAACTTAACTACTTAGGTGATATGATCTTAAAGACTTGACATAAAAGATAACAACATAAAGCAAAAGTGAGTGCACGTCAGTGATCATTCATATGATCAGTAACTGGAAACAAATTAAACATAAGGTATATACAAAAAGTGGACTTATCATGCCTCGAAGCAATACTGAAGTTTCATTCAAATGAAATATTACATAATATCAGTTGTCTATACTAGAGAGAGATGCTAGGCTAGAATAGGTACATAGTTCCTTCTTCACCTTGAATTGTTGAGTCTTTCTCTGGAAGTTCCTAGTCTTCGTACCAGGAGGATCCAAACGATACATCTTGTAAATATTGTCTCTCATCTCTAGATATAATCAGTGATAGTTTTCAAAAGGCTCCCAGTTCCTTGCAAAAGTAGCTTCTTTCACTTTAGTCTTGATTCGGGTATAGTCGATAGCTCCCTTCTTTGTTGGATGTGCTATGAATACTTTTCTTTCACGAGCTTCAAACTTCTTCTTGTTCCTGTCTATAAAAGGTTTAAGCTTCTTATAGAATTTAGGATTAGACTACTCAATAGATGAATAAAGTGTCAGGATCATCACTTCTCCATAATCTCCAACAATATGGTCTCTAGACAAATTCATTCTTGTTACTCTCCCATGAGTCACTCAATTTCAAGGGCATCCACTTGTCCATCATTGGGAGCCTACGATCATTTTCGTTCATTATGAATATCTTGACTGGATCAGAGGCTTTCTATTGGTGATGATCTGTAATGCAAGATTTGTATCATCCTAATAGATGTTCAGCTTGGTTGAGCTCAGCATCTTAGGAGCTTAATAGGTTAGATTGTTGTATTTAGTAGCTGCTCATATTTCAGTAGAAAATTTCGTTTTGTAGTGTCTGAAGACTTGTGATATGATAACTGAGTACGGTTTGGTTCAATCTAGGGAACCCACTGAATGTGTGAAGTGGAGTATGTAAAGCAACGGTCAACTGACAAAAGAAAAGCATATTGTCAGTAGAGACATTGACTCAGTAGAAGTGTCCAAAGTATCTAGAGGAAGTCAAACTTAGTATCAGTCTTGGAGTTTGAACGAAGCCTCACCTACTAAATAGACCTCGACCAATGAGAAGGTGTCAGCATTATCCCTATTCTGTTATAAAGCTGCAACAAATCTCCAGACTCTAAAAAGGAGGAGAATCTTTACAATGCAATTCAAATTGAAAAGAAGACCGTTTGCCCGTCGTTTAGATACCGCATCTAGATCATCCTCCAACAGATTTCACCAGCTATGGCTATAAATACATGAGTTCTTGATTTTGTTGAAGATACTAGGAACACAAGCAAACAAGCTAACATATACTCTAGCAATCTCAACGAAGAACCTAGACTGGATTGATTTGATAATCCCTTAGTTCTTCACTCTATAGTGAAATAGTTCCTCTCTTTATTTCCCTGAGCTAACTGAGATTATCTTAAGCTTAGATTTGAAGGAGTTCAGTTTTTGGACTGTTCTTATTGTAAGAACTCCTTCTAGTTGGAAATCATCTCACACCCGACGTGTTTGAACTCTATAAAGTCGCTTACGACTATAACTAAGTTGTGGTTTGTCCAGTGCATAGAGTGACTGAACTTGTTCTGCTTAAATACAAGTAGAATAAGGAAAATGGATGTAGGATCTTACATATCTAAACTACTAAAAATTTCGTGCATTAATTTACTACTTTATTTATTTCATGTTTAATTTGTTCAGTATAAATCATTTTCAAATTATCCAAGTGTTGGATTTCAGTAAATCTATCAAAATGCACACAAGCATAAACATGAACATTTTTCAGTAAAACAACATTTTTCAAAGAGACGATAACATTTGGGCCTACATATTCTGCAGTCATACTTGCATTGAGTTGCTTGTGGACCGACATCAATCATTACACAGTATTTAGTATATTATATCACTCTGCCCACGCGATAGAAAGTTTATATAACAAGCTAAATCTCAAATTCAATGAGTGAACTCATTAATATACTAATTTTCATGTTTGAGTTGAAACTTGGATTCAGGTGTACTTCCCCCCCCCCCCCACACACACATGAAGACTCATCTGTAGACCAACAACAATTGGTATTAGAGCGGTGTTCTTCTCATCACTGTTTTGAGATCTACTGTTCTACTTCAACAAATCCTAAGAAACATTTTCATTATATATTGTTGGGAGATGATTCAGCAGTAGATTGTTTAGAAGATTTGGCTTATCCCAAAATCCTAATTTGATAGGTGAACCATTCCCTTGTATATTGTAACGCCTTGGTCTCTGAGAGTTTCAGACTCAGTAGACTTTCCTTCAGCATGGTCCAGGCTTAGAAGTTATGTCTGCTGTAACCTCAGTAGACTATCCGCCGCAGTATCATAGAGTGAAGACTCAGTAGTGCTAGACTCAGCAAGAGCAGCATACTGAGAGGTGTTCAGATTCAGTAGTGCTAGACTCACCAGGAGCAGCATACTGAAAGAGTCAGTAGAATTGGACTCGGCAGGAGTAGTTCACTGAGCTCAGAGTCGACCTTCAGTAGAGTTGGACTCAGCAGGAGTATACTACTGAATCCGTGGTCAGACTCAGCAACGGCCTGACAGTCTCCTTGATTGTCAGAAGGTTCTCAGTGTTAAATAAGTAGAGTTGTCCGAGGTTGTACACATCAGAGAAGTCAGCTTCAGTATCTACCTTGAAGTTTGAATGTCTCAACAACTCTCTACACCTCGACCAATGACAAGCAGCCAGCTATCAAAGTTCTGGTAAAAGCTGCAAGTTAACTACTTTCCTGAAAAAGAGGGTAGACTCTGCACGATTTCAAAAGAGACGTTAACTACCCAAAGAGAGTGACATGTGGACAGTTCGTCTCCAACGGATCTATCCATAACTCCCCTCTATAAATAGAGAGAAAATCAAATCGAAGTATATGCAGAACAACAGAAAAATACGAGCATTGACGAAAAAAATACAAGCTTTCCGTAAGAACTTCAGAGAAATACTCAACGCGAAAGGTGACTACACTGCTCTAGGGAACCAAGCTTATTAGAAATAAAGCTCTAGCATCTAAGTGATAGAACACGAACCCAGAGAGATTATTCCTCATTGTTCTTCACTCTAGAAGCCTCTTCTTGTTCCTTTTTTCCCTCTAACCTAAGCTCCACTGAAATATCCATAGCTTAGAATCGAAGGAGTTCATATCTTGAACTGTTCTTATTGTAAAGAATTCCTTCACTGTTGGAGAATCCTTCAAACACTTTTGTTTGAACCTTGTAAACTGGTATTTGCTCAGTATAATCTTCAAGGTCGTGTTTGTCCAGCATACAAACTAGCTGAGACTAACTCAGTATAATAAAATAGTCTCCTGATCTTTTTGGGACAGTGGACGTGGGATTGTGTTGTTATCCGAACCACTTTAAAATCGCTGTGTTCATTTATTTTTGCATTGATTTACTGTTCATACTGAAAACCCGTTTACAAAATCATGCAACAGAGTTTCAGAAAAGCTTAAATGAGCGCACTAATCTACTGAAACAGTTTTTATTAAAAACATTTTCAACTCAACTGAATTGGGCCTAAACTATTCCGCACGCTACTGAACTCTTACTGAACGGTACTGAATTCTGACATCAGTCAGCTAGCAGGCCTCAGTATAGTCAGTCACTCTGTCCACGCGATCCAGAACAACTTGCCTGGTCTACTGAATTTTTTCTGCAGACAATCTCCGTAATCGGACTGTTCGTGTTCTAAGTTGAGAAAAAGTGTTCAGGTGTATTCACCCCTCCCCCCCCTACACTTGAACGTTTACCTCGGGACCAACACATATCATATCTCTTTCATACATACTCTCCTTGCTCTGTCTTATATGTCAGGAATCATGATGGTGCTCATGTTCTCAATAGATAACTATGGTGTTTGGCGTGTCCGGATGGAAGCATATCTGACATATCTCCACGACAGCATGTTTGACGTTCTAGAGATTGGACCCAATGTCAATATGATTAGTATCGTGGGCTTTAACACTGAAGGCATAGTTGCCACAGGAAAGAGAGTCCCAAAGGACGGGAATGCCTTCACACCAAAAGAGAAGAAGTTGCACAATCTTGCTTTACTACTACTCTTACTGATTCTTTCCTCGGGAGAGATTAAGATTGTAATACATCAAATGAACTCTGGGACGCTCTAGCCATTCTGAGTAAGGGAACTCAGAAGGTCAAAGATAATAAGCTGAAGCTGGAGCTACAAAAGTTAAGACATTTATCAAGATGCCCGACAAAAGAATCGAAGATGTGAATATCAGATTTACTAATATGATAAACACCATTAACAGGCTCGGAAGGACATTCACAAACAAGCAGATGAACATGAAGATCTTTAGAGCTCTACCAAAGAAAGGGCGGAGTTCTATCACCACATATTTGAGACATTATGATCTTGACACTATTTTCATGATCATGTCTTCTCAGAACTAAATGCAGAGGAATTCGAGTTCGATCTCAGACAGAGGATTCCAATGGCAACTACTAACACCCTGCATATCATAGCTTCTTGTGTTCTTAGGGGTAGCAACGTCATTGTGGGTTTCCAAAGAAGAACTTCTCAATCAATGTAGAGAACCTAGCAAGAAAGGTTGTCCTAGATTCTGAATTTCTGTTTTCAACTAATTCTATCTCATTTATATTACTCCCTCCGTCCCATAGAAAGTGTCTTATTTTTCTTTTTGGGTTGTCCCATAGAAAGTGTCATATTTCTAAAAAAAGCAAACAATGTGTGGACCAAAATTAACAACTCAAAAGTCAAACAACACACACCATACAATACAAGTTTCTTAATCTCCGTGCCACATAGAAAGGAGACACTTTCTATGGGACGGAGGGAGTACTTTTAATATGTATTTTGATTCCATAACAAGAAAGATTGTCTTTGATTCTGAATTATTTTGCAATCTATTTTATAACTCATTTTTATTACTTTTTAATAACTAGTTCGATTTCGTAAGAAGATTCCACATCAATTCTTCATCCATGCATTTTTGCCCCTCTTAAAACATAATTTTGTAAATACTTCGTGCTCTTGTTGTGGAGCAAACAGAGACAAATTGATCTTCGTCGAAAAGAAAAGATCTAACGATAAGTCATTCAGAGAACTTTTTAAATTCATTTCTTTATGATACTTCATATATCTTCATATAGTAGCAAGGAGTGGAAGCTGCCAAATATCAGCAAATGGACAAGGGGGTCCACATATTTGGTTTTTATGCAGTTGATGTGGCTACAAGAAAAATTACCCTTGCGCAGATGGGATGGAATATCGAGCTTACTTTTGTAACTAGCATAGAAGCAGCTCGATGTGCTTGAATATGCTTACGGACTTTCCTGATTTTTCTTTATTTGTTTCCCTGTGTTATACGGCTGTTGCTGTAAATTTTTATCAAGGTCAATCAATATGTTGCTAATAAAAATATTTAAGTGAAGAAATGTTCTGGTACAGTTAATTGGTGAATTCCATGAAGTTAATAGTGGAGGTTGTGTATTTTTTTTTCACATGCTTTTATGGGCTTCGTCTTATGCTTTATTTTCTTATATTAATATATATGTGTGTTCTCTGTAATATTAAGTAGAGCCCGGCGGCGAAATGCCCATTTGGGAAAAGACAAACACATTTATACTCAATTCTTATAATTAACTACACTATATACCCAAGAAGACGAAAATACCCCTACTATAAGATGGTCCGATCACGGTGAACAAAGGGCCGATCACGGTCCGATCGGTCGGACATGACCGAGCATGGTCGGTCGGTGCCGATCATAGTGCCGATCACAAAAAAAAAAACACTACTTATGCATGGTCGGTCATGTCTGATGGATAGGCACATCCCAATTTTGGGCTGATGGATAGGCACATCCCAATTTTGGGCCGATGCATGGTCGGCAACGATTTGTTTGTGCCGATCCGACTGATCGGTCATGTCTGACCGGTCAAACACATCCGACATGGTCCGATCACGGTCCGATCATGACCTGACACTTTTAGGTGAGAGAAGTGAAAAAGTGGGGGTATTTTAGTAAATTTGGGTATATAGTGGATAGTTTTTATAAAGTTGGGTAATTTTGTATTTGATATAGTGTAGATGGGTATATTAGTATAATACTACTATTAAGTATATCCTTTTGAGCAGCTCATCAACAATGCTGACTACAGTTGATTAAGCTCTTTATTATTTGAATTAAATCTTCGAGTAATGCTCCTTCAAACACTCGGATTTTTTTATGGATCTATTTCAATTACATCTTCGAGATTAATTTCAGCCAAAATAGTTTCCCGCTCAATGAATTAGTTTTCAAGAAGATATTTCATCAAAAATGTACTCCCTCCGTTCCAAAATTCTTGTCCGCTATTCCATTTTGGGTTGTCCCAAAATTCTTGTCCACTTTCATTTTTTAGTAAATTATTACACACAACTTTTTTGTGGGACCCACAACTTTATACCAATCTACACACAACTAACAACTCTCCTTAAAAACCGTGCAAAAAGCAAATTGGACAAGAATAATGGGACGGAGGGAGTAATTAATTGTTCCATTTCCCTATTGTTTTACAAACTTTCTTAAAGATTCATATAGACATGGTGCCGACGAGATAGATAGAACCAACACATATTTCTTTTTCGTTGTGGCAATAGACAAACTCAAGATACAATCAGCTGGGATACGAAAAAAGGAACCTTTTTTGCAGCCACTGACATAGAGACATAAATAAGATATGTCAGTATCCTATTTTGAATAACGTTGAAATAATAAAAATATCAAATTAATTCTAATGGTTAAACTATGTGCTAGTTTTGTTTATGTGCTGACATGGGAAGGTATTTCTATCGAATAGGTTGGTTATTTTTTGATAAAATCGGGAGTTTTGCCTATACTTCAATCTAAATGTAAGGGTTATTAATGTTATTTTTCAACCTATTTATTGCGAAATAAAATAAAGATGGCGTATTTGTTTTATTAAATAGTAATAAAATTAATATTTGCTTACATTATAGTTCTACTTTTAAAGATGATAGAAAATAGATTCTTTAGTAGCGTTCCTTATTTACAACGAATGAGGGCGTTACACCAAATGTCAATACCAAGTGATAAAATACAATATAGAAAATGATTCAAATTGCGTCACTATTAAAATATTATTTTAAATATATTGTATAAATATGACATTTAACTAAAGTGTTGTAGATAAATTGTCGTAATATTGACAAAAATGAAGGTCGCATTTGTATCACTAAACTACGACACAATATTCAGAAGCCGCATAACTGACGTAAATATACGATACAAGTGCAACAGTATCCAAAATATGTGGAATAAAATTATGACATTTTATGGAGGTGTCGCGAATAAATTGTCATAATTTTGAGACATGAAAATGAGCATCGCATCCGTGTCACTATACCACAACACAATATTTAGATGATGCATAATTGACATAAATATACAATTTTTTTTGCTACATTATCCTAAATATGTGGCACATTTATGACTGTATATTGAGGTGTCGCAAATAAAATATCGCAATTTTGAGACATAAATATGAATGTCGTGTATGCATCACTACACTACGACATAGATTTTAGATGACGCACAAATGAAGTAAATTATTACACTTGAAGCATAAATGTGGTAACTTTACGACATATATTTAATGTTGCACGAGCGTACGTCGCAATAGATCTGTTTTCTTGTAATGTTATAGGTTGTGACTTACTTACAGTCCAAGTGACTTTACAAATTACTAATGTATGGGGTTTGACTTGTTCCAACTATAAGGAGTTCTTACAATAAGAATACTTCAAGGTTGAACTCCTTCAATTCTAAGCTTAAGATATATCAAGGGCCACTTAGCGAAATACAACGGGAACTAGTATCACTCTAGAGAGAAGAACTTTGAAGATGTTCGGTCAATATGAGTTCTTTACTGTAAGGTTTGCTTGAAGATGTTAGAGTTTTGTATGCTTGAATATTTTGTGTTCTCGATGTCTTCAACGTAAGGAAGACCTCTAGGTATAGTCTCAGCAAGTGAATAGATCCATAAGAAGGATGACCTAATTACAGTAGCTCGAAGACTAGCAAACAATCGTCTATGAAGTTTGAATCTTATTGTAGAGATTTCTCATTCAAGAATTCAAAGCTTTATTCCATCTATAAGTGAGAACGTGTAGTGTTGGCGGGTCATTATTGGTCGAGGTTGACTTTGTAGTTGAGGCATTTCAAACTCCAAGACTGACACTGAGGTGACTCCTTGATTTAACCTCGTATATTTCTACTGATTAGATTAGTCCAAATATTCTTTTTTACTTCAAACTATGAGACCATTTCGTTTGACTCCACTTCATTGCGTTCAATGCGGGTCCAAATTTGAGTGGAACCTTATTGAGTCTTCAAATAACCATCTTTAGACACTGCTAAGAAATCTTCTACTGAGTCCGTGTGGCAATTCTGAAAGCGACTATACTAGACGACCAAGCTTCTTAACAGATATGCTCACTAATCTTGATCAATCTATTACAATTAAATGGTTCATAATCATTTAGGATTTGAGGATCATTCAAATCTTATATATTATAAATAGTCAGCCAACAAATCTTGTGGCAAAGTAGGATCTACACACAATTTGAGGGACCCACAACTTGACACCAAACTAATAACTCTCCCTAATAATCTTGCCGGAAAGAAATGGGACAAGATCTATGAGACGGAGGGAGTATATATAAAACTCTCTTGGAGTGGGAAATAAAATTTAAATAGAATTCAAACTTTACATGGAAATTTAAATGAAGTTCAGACTTTACGTGAAAATCAGATTTATTATAAGGTTTGTGTATTTACAATAAAGTAAAATTTCAGAGTTTTTTTTTTCAATGTTGGCTCATCTACAATGTCTGTAAACACATCAGATCGGATTTTTCTACTTTAGATTAAATTTCGCCAGAATGTTCACTGGTGTGCAATATCAAACAAATTATAAATTTGTATATTTGCAAATAAATTTTAAAATTTATGTGCAAAATCATAATTTGAGAAAAATTGTATATTTAAAGGTGAATAACCTTTCTAAACATGTAATAGATGGACTAGATTGATTAATTTAATGGAGACACATTATCAATTAATTTATATCTAATAAAAATTAATATTATATATTGGTTTGACTATATAAATATAAAAATAGTATTAAAATTAAAATTCACAATAAAAAGGAAGGACGGATTACTTGAATAAGAAAGACGATATCTGTTAGTAGGGACTGGGGAGTGCTCCCACCTGGGAATACTTTATTAGAAAGAGATCATTCGGATTTATTCATATTATTGGTTCCAATTAATTGATGGATATTAATTGATTTGGCAAGTCTATAGGAATGTGACACCTTCCGAGAGAATTGATATTTTTGTTTATTACGATTTACACTTTGAGATAAATAATATTGTTGTTCATTGAAATTGACATATTTATTCATTATAAATGACACTTTATAAGAATGTGACACTTTCCTCCGAGTCAAATGATACTTTTGTTCAATGCAAATGACATTTTGCTTGAAGAAAATGATACTCTCTACAAATGACATTTTTTTCAAAAATAAATGACACTTTTGCATAAAAACTAATGATATTTTACGAATGACACTTTTATTCAAAGCAAACAACACTTTTGTTCAAAGCAATGATACTTCCATAAGTGATGGTACAAAGTGTTCAAAACGAAAATAACACTTTTCTTTTGAAACAAATGATGTTCAATAAATGAAATTTTTATTCACAACAATGACATGTCCATTCAAACAATAATTGAAAAAAAATTAAAAAAATGAAAAAAATAACGAAAAAACAAAAATAAAATAAAGAAATAATGACATCAACATGACATCATGCTGACGTCGGCGAGTACGGATCCGGGTAGGGCACACAAATTGGTTACAAAGTGGATCTCATATTGGGCCGGATGTAGGTACATCCGGCTCATATAAGTTTTTGTGTATTTGATTTATAACTTATAAATTTAATTACTTAGATTAACTATATTTTTGTATATTTGATTAGAACTAATTAGATTAATAATATAGATATTCCTAAAATGTAATAAACTAATTTAGATTATTTTAATCGAGACACATTATTAACAAATTAATTTATATCTTATAAAATCATTATTCTATATGTAGTATGATTTAAATATATTAATATTGAATAATATTTGAATTGGTAGTCCTAATACAGCAAGTGAAGATGTTCACTTTAAGAAAGACGACATCTATTAGTACATGAAATTAAGACAAGAAAATTTATGGGATATACTGCAATTTCCAAAATGACATAAATCCGAATAAATACATAATTTAGGGGAGTGGATTGAGATATTACATAGGTAGAGTTAGTAGCCATGAATAAGTTGAGAGCACGTCTTCTTGAGCCAACGGAGCCCACTTCTAATAGAAAGCTTCACCTTACCTTGAACGCCGTACATTCTATACCCGGCTATCCGTTTCCTCCTCATGTGCCGACCACGGCGCTTACGAACCGCCGGCAACTCAGCTTGACTCGCCGTGTTGCCTCCTCCTCCGCTCGTTATTTCCAGCCTCATCAAACCAGGCCACCCGCTGCCTTCCATATTATTAATTACGCAGGCAGCGGTACGTGCTGTTAGTGTTCTTTTGGCTGGAAAATGGTCCTTATTTAAAGGCTTTTGATAATAGTTTAATGTGTCGTGCCGACCTCGATCATTTATTTAATTTCTTATTATTGATATTATTCTCGTCGATATTTGCTGATCGAACTGGAATCGAACTATCCACGAATTAAGTCAGAACAGGATAGGATGTCTTCCGCAACCCTAGCCTTATAAAGTAATCGAACCGTAGATGTTAGATAATCCCGCCCCAAATTGCAATCGAGACACGAACGCTGGTAACGCCACAAACGGCAAGGGACGGTGATCCCTTTGATAAATCACAAGATATGATTGGCAATAATTTATGACAACACAAATTCACGAAAATAATGCATAAAAAAAATCTGCCCTAATTCGTCCATCACATATACCCTATACATAAAGGGCAAAATCCTTAAACAAAAAGCCTCAAAACTTGCTCCAACAATCATATAAAATTCGTGTACCAATTTATTGCATAAGGTAACATGAAGCCTTCATTCACCCAGCTTGTTTGCTCACTCATACTCGTAACTCTAGTGGAAATTCCTTGATCTCCAATGGCCCTTCTAGTCTACTCTCTTGAAATTATACTTCTTCAATAGTCATTGACAACTTTTTTTCGTGAATTTCTAGGTTCGAGCTCTTTTAATTGGTCCTTAGAACTTCGAACTGGATCTTGTGATCATGAACCATAGGTTGAATCAATTATAAAATTTATTTATAGTTTAATTTGGACTTGCCAATTTTGAGCTTTGTATATTGGGGATTTATTTACTATATATTTATGTTTAAAACGGATTTTTTTAGATGAGTGACTAATTTACAACCTAAATGTTGTAAATAAAAATTAATTGTTGGACGTCCAAAGCCGAGCCTTCAGGTGTAAAGGGGGGTGAATACACCTGAATGCAAATTTAAACTCAAACGCAAAAGTCAGTATCTACTGAATGATGCTACTGAGCAAGTCAGTTAGTCAAATAAGCTTCTGGATCACGTGGGCAGTGGGTATCTGTCTACTGAGTCCAATCTACTGACTTCAGTCAGTGAACACTAATTCAGCATAAGATAGAGTGCGGAAGTGTAGGACCAAATAATTGTCGTCTCAATATGAAAATACATTTTTTGTTGAGTGTGATTTTTAAGAATCAATTGTATGCAGTATGAACAGATAATCAATAAAATAATAAATCAACACAAGTAATTTTTAAAGTGGTTCAGATAAGCTGGATCTTACGTCCATTATCCTGAACAGAGAAAAAAATGATGCAGCCCAAACAAAAAGAAAATGCAACAAATACAAGAAAATAGCCAATCATGATCCACGCAATTGCGATCAACAAGCGAAGACAGTGGCTTGATTTACTACGTAACAATTTGCCTTTTTTTAGGTTTTTATTAGTTCTTGAACTGGATGATGTTGTATGTTTAATATTCCAATGTACTGCTATTCAACTGACTTTTATCGGTATAGTAGATGGTAACGTAGAATTAACGTCCGCTATATTGGCCAATTTGAAGATTATATCGGAAAAATAATCTAATCTATGCTCCAAGGACTCCACTAGCAAGGTAAGCAGAAGGTCTTCGAAGAATTCTACGCGGTTCAATTCCTGAATCAATTTCCATTTTGTCTCCTAATCCAGTGAAGACGAAAGGTAGTGGCAACCGCTTGAAGACAAGGTTGGAGAAGATAAAAAGGATGCAGCCCAAACAACAAGAAAGTGCAGCAAGTGCAAGAAAATAGTCAATCATGATGCACGCAATTGCGATCAAACAAGCGAAGACTGAGACTTGATTTACTATGTAACAATTTGCCTTTTTTTTAAGGTTTCTATTAGTTCTTAAACTGGACGATGTTGTATGTTTAATATTCCAATCTACTGCTACATTCAACTGACTTTTAAAAAATGTGCAATGATTATTCTATAAAAGTGTAATTAATTTATCACATTTGTGAATATGAGATACGTATGTGAGAAAGTGAACGATTGTCACATTCAAAGTGCATGCGTTATACGTATAAAGTGCAGTAGTTATATCAACAAATTGAAAAGATAAACTTCCATCAAACTATCGGTGCCATGAGTACCTCCATCATAATACTAGAATTAAACGGCCAAAACACATACTGAAGTGCAAAGATAACCAGAATACCAAAAAAAATACTATCGCTGCCTGACCAATCCAATACTAATCACCCCACGTCCTAATGAAGGAGAAATCTATTAACATCAATCTTATTCTCATTGCATACCTTCTCGTAATATGCAATGGCCTTTTTCAACTGTTCAACCTTGATTTGATTTTCTTCACAATTGAGTAGCTGATGACAATACTTCACCCTCAATAAGGCCAACTGCTACTTTCCTTTCTTCTTTAGGCATGTTTTCCAGTTGCTTGTAACATCCCCCTTAAATGTCTCCATGTGGCGCATCATGTACACACCGCTATCTTGCACATTATATCGATCACCCCATTTCAGAATTAAGATAATGTGCCTTTTTTTAAGAACTCTTCCAAAAGGTCCTACTAAAAGATTAAAGCAAAGCCAAAATCAAAAGTCACATAAAGTGCATTGAAATTACTAATTTGTTCAGTTAAATATAAACAAAAGTACAGTCAAAAGATAAAAATGCTAGGTAAACAAATCAAAATGCTACGATCTGATCGTGGTGGCGAATACCTTACGATGAGTTCAATGATTACTTGATAGAATGTGTGATTACATTCAAAACTCAGCATAATGGTTTCTCAGAGAAAAGAAATTGAACCCTACTAACTACTATAGATGGTTCATTTGATAATGAGTTATGCAACATTACCTGTTTCTTTTTAAGGATATATTACAGCATACTTGCTTAATCATGTGCTTTCTAAGTCAGTCAATAAGACCCCTTTCGATTTGTAGAGCGGATTCAAGCCCAGTTTGCACCATATAAGGATTTGGGATTGTCAAACTTTTAAATAAGCAGACCGACAAGTTGGAATCACATCCAGAAGTGATGTTCAGAGGGTATCCAAAGGAAATCAAAAGTGGATACATTTTGTTATCCTAAAGAGCAGAAGATCATTGTTAGCACCAACGGTTGGTTCTTAGAAGAGGACTGTATTAGTAACCACAAGTCTCGAGTCCACATATCCTTGAGGAATTACAAGGTAGTCGAGATCCACTCAGAAAGTCAATTGTGCAAGATAAGGCACCACAAGCTACTGCACAATCTGTTAACGCAACGTCTGACACTATTTGACATAGTAGGAGGGTTATATAAGCCATGTTCGATTTATGTTCACTGGGGAGACATCTGATCATCTCCCGGCTGATGAACAAGACATCGTGGATCCCTGGGTCTACAATGAAGCAGTGGGAGATATACGTACAGATTCATAGCGAATCGCTATGGACTAGGAATATGAGTCCATAACTGATATGGATGTATACGAGGTAACAAACTACCTGAGGGCTGCTAGGTCATTTTTAGTAAGTGGGTATACAAGTGAAAGAGAGATCCTAATGGAGATATCATGGCGTTTAAGGTCAGGTTGGTGGTGAAAGAGTTTACTCAAAAAGAGGATATCGATTATGAGGACACCTTCTCGCATGTAGCAATGATAAAGTCCATTAGAATACTTTTTGTTATAGGAGTTCACATGAACATAGAGATCTGGCACATGGATGTCAAGACCGCATTCCTAATTGGTCACCTTGGAGAAGGTAGGGACATATGCATGAAACAGCCAAAAGGTTATGTGAAAGATGGCGAAGAGCATCTAGTTTGGAAGCTAAAGAGGTTCATATATGGACTTAAACAAGCTTCCCGATTATGGAACAAGCATTTTGATGAGGTTGGCAAGTCCTACGGTGTTGAGTCTTGTACTAAGCTCATTGATTAATTAATTTTTAATTGACTTCAATCACCAAGCCCGTTAATTAATTAAATAATGTATTATCTACTTATTATTTATCTATTAATTAGGCTAGCCAAATAATTCCAAATAAATAATACCCACATTATTACGCAATCATAAAATGCATTAATCCCTTAATAATTTTGAGAGAGCGTGAAATAAATACTTTGTCTTTATGTGGGCCAGACCAGGGATCCAATACAAGAAATAAAGTAGGGTCGTAAATTAATTAATTCTCTATACTCAGCCCAGAGAAAAATTAATTAATAAACACGACTTCAACCCGCTAGAGAATTCGTGTTGACTTGCCTCTTTATCCCAATTTGAGCATGGGCTTGCAGTTTAGACTTAATTGATCCCCGTATTTAAGATATAAATATTATTAATTAATTAAGCTCACTGCCAGCTTAAATTAATTAAAATCTTATTATATTCCTGAGTAGTACCACTCGACCCTTTTAACACACCTGAACTTAATCAGCCTACAGGGTTTAGTGTGATAATCATTTCGAGCTCCTCAAGGGATATTATCAACCCAATTATTAGGGATACGGATGCAAGATACAGATAACCAGTATGATCTACAAGACTACTATCACCCAAGATACGTAGATACGGTCACGATGACGTTCACCATAGTAGATCAAAGTGATATATAGCCACATGCACTTAGCTGAAATCTTATCAAACTTAAGACCAGCTAAGTCACTGAGATATTTGGTTCTCTACTCAGGTCTGTTAGGAGAACACATCTCATTATGATTCGTTAGTACACCACCTTAAGTATACCGGAATAGACAAGTAGCCAAGACAAACTACTTCTTATATTAACTGCAGCTTAAACCGACATCTCGTCCTAAAGTTGTCTCAACTGTGATATATATTTATATCTTATTAGTTCAACCAATTGTGTGGTCTTATGTGATCTAGAAACACACTACATAATATAACTATTATACAAGATAATAGGACTTAACATGTGCAAATATAAATAATCAAATAGGAAAACAAATAATGGATATGATTAACATTGTATATAAGCATAAAAGTTGCTTCCAATATACAAAACTCCAACAGCAGCGGACGGATCGGTGGTATAACATAATTTTGCTTATTGAAGTCCAATCCCTGCAATAGATCAAAGAGGAAGAGGATTTTATCGGCAACGATATAGGATTCAGTGCCCCTTATGATTATATGAACAATAAAGGTTTCTGGGCACTAATTCTCCAATACATTCAAAAGAGTTTTGTCTTACGTAAGGGAGTATCCAAACATGAAGATTGAGGCTTTGCAGAACAAAATATGGAGAAAATGTAGGGTGGAAGTGGACAAAAGGTTTCCGGTAAGAACAAAATGCCAAACATGCAAACATGCTATAGCTTGGTTTTTCTATTGCTTCAGTTAGAAACTAACATGGCTATGCCGATTTGTTCCTTCTTATGTAAAGTTGTACCATATCTTTATTCTGTAATATTCTCCATCTAGATGGTAGCTGATTTGCATGATATTTATGTAGGCACCATTTGCCCAACATTGAGAAAAAGTTGAAGAAGGAAATTGATAAAAAAGAGAGTTGTTTTCCAAGATGGTCGAAAGATTAGAAATATCAAGTGGATGAAGACTTGGGGAAATATTTGGTTGATTTGGAGGATATGACTTGTAGTTGTGGAATGTATCTGTTGATCGGTTATCCTTGTCGTCATGCCATTACAGCCATTGATGACCGAAGAGTCCTACTAGAAGATTTTGTTCATGTTTACTTTAAGAAGGAGACATATAAGTGTATGATCATGCGATTCGTAGAGTTTCAGGACAAAAGCACTACATTAAGACATCATATCAACCTCTACTCCCACCTAGGTTGAAAAAGGTTAAAGGAATGAGATCAAAAATGAGGAGAAAAAGTGCAGATGAATTACCATATGCCCTTCCATCCACTCAAAAGGGTCTAACTACTAGATGTGGAAATTGTCTCGAAATAGGTCACAATAAGAGTAATTGTCGCAAGTCAACCCATCCAAAATCCAAGTTTTACAAGGTTAAAATGTCATGTTTATTTGAGGTTATTATCATTTCTTGTTAAATCTTACTGAATTAAATTGTAATAAATCTTTTTTCTCCATAACTGTTAGGGTAAAAGTCCACAAGCAGAAGCAAAAGCTCAAAGTCAAAACTCAAGTTCTACAAGAAATGTGGCGAGAAACATGCCTAGAGGATGATGGCGAATTGAGTTTGATATTTTTTGGCACAAGTAATTGTCAATGTGCAATATACAGTGAAGAATTGAGTTTGATAATAATTTTTTGCCTTGCTTGATCCACTCTATTAGTATATTTAGCTAGTTCCAGTGTCCTTTTGTGATTTCAAGAAACATGAGATTTTAATATTAAATATTAAAATAATTACTTCTATACTTTGGGGAAGTTTGTCTTATACAATTTTATATTATAGCATGCTTTTGGATATATAGATCAAAGTAAAATTGACATTTTGTATCTCGTGCAATTTCAGTAGGCCACCGAAACCATCAAATAAAGCTTATGTAGTGTGTTTAAACACAATCCGAAAATATGGGCAGTAAATGCGGAAAAATCAAGCAAATTAACACCGAGAATTTTACGTGGAAAACCCCTCAAATTAAGGGTAAAAACCACGAGACTCTTGTCCAGAAAAACTCCACTATGTAATTCCAATTACACAGTTTTTCTCCCTATCACAAGTAGGGGAATCACCAAACAATATCACCAAGCAAACAACAACAATCTTCTAAGAATTTCGAATTCTTAGGAATAAAATATGAGGAGAAGTAGACTTTCCTATGGAAGCTCCGGAGAAGATTTTCAACAATCTAATCAGATCAAATCGAAGAACTCGCTTCCACGAATCAACCTCTGAAATTTCAGACCAATCGGAGAAGAAATGGATGGCCAATTCTCAAACCCTTCTTCTCTTTTCTCCCCTCTGTTTTTCCCTCATCTGTGTTCCGCTTCTGACTTGTTTCTGAAATTTGTCTTCTGACTCACTAACTCATATCACGTCTGCTCTCTCCTCTTCAATAATAGAAGTAGCAAAACATTGAAATGGGCCACTTATTTAATTCAATAGTGGGCTAAGGATTAAATGTTTAATGGGCTCAATTGTTTTCGGGCCCAATAATCCCAACAATCTCCCCCTCCCGAAATAATTGGAGGAAGGTATCATACCTCAAGTGATTACTTGGAATCCATGCCGACAATCCGACGCATTTCTGGTGCTTCTCCTTTGTCACCACTTTAGTCAACATGTTTGCCGTATTGTCATCGGTGTGGACTTTCTCCAACTGCATTAAATGTTTCTCCAACACCGATCTAATCCAATGGTATCTCACATCAGTGTGCTTCGTCCGAGAATGATACATTGAATTCTTGCTCAAGTCTATAGCACTTTGGCTATCACAATAGACGACATATTTTTCTTGCTTAAGCCCCAGCTCTTGCAAGAATCTCTTTATCCACAACAACTCTTTTCCAGCTTCATTAGCTGCAATATACTCTGCCTCTGTGGTAGATAAAGCAACACATTTCTGCAGTTTGGACTGCCACGAAACAGCTCCCCCTGCAAAAGTAAACAAGTATCCAGAAGTGGATTTTCTTCCATCAAGGTCACCTCCCATGTCGGAGTCTGCATACCCTTCAAGAGTTGGCTTTGTACCACCAAAGCTTAAACACAACTTTGAAGTTCCTCTTAAGTATCTGAATATCCACTTCACAGCTTCCCAATGATCTTTTCCTGGATTGGAAAGAAATCTACTCACCAAACTCACTGCATGAGCTATGTCAGGTCTTGTTGACACCATTGCATACATCAAAGAACCTACTGCAGAGGAGTAGGGAACTGCTGACATCTTTTCTCGTTCTGCTTCAGTTGTGGGGCATGAGTTTTTACTCAACTTGTGGCGATTAGCAAGTGGCGTGCTAACAGATTTACAGTTCTTCATGTCGAACCTTTCAAGCACTCTTTCAATATACTTCTCCTGTGACAACCACAACTTCTTAGCTTTCTTGTCACGAATAATTTCCATTCCCAAGATCTTCTTGGCTGGACCTAAATCCTTCATGTCAAAGGCTTTTGACAACTCTTTCTTCAACTTGCCAATCATACCAATATCCTGTCCCACAATGAGCATATCGTCAACATATAACAACAAGATAATGAAATTACCTCCGGGAAAGTGTTTCACATAAACACAGTGATCTGAACTCGTTTTTGTATAACTCTGGCTGGTCATAAAAGAATCAAACTTCATATACCACTGTCTTGAAGCTTGCTTCAGGCCGTATAAGCTCTTCTTCAATTTGCAAACCAGTTTCTCTTTCCCTTTGACCTCAAACCCTTTAGGCTGATTCATGTAAATTTCATCATCTAAGTCCCCGTGCAGGAATGCAGTTCGAACATCAAGTTGTTCGATCTCTAGATTCATACTAGCTGCTAAACTCAGAACAATTCTGATAGAGCTCATTTTTACCACAGGTGAAAAGATCTCTTCGAAGTCAATTCCTTTCTTCTGTTTGAACCCTTTTGCTACTAGGCGTGCTTTGTACTTGACTATCTTGTCACCATCTTTCTTCAGCTTGAAGACCCATTTATTATGTAGTACTCTCTTGCCTTTTGGCAAGTCAACCAATTCATAAGTACCATTCTTTTCCAAACAATCCATCTCATCCTGCATGGCATCAATCCAGCTTTCTTTGTCTTTGAGAGTTTGCACCTCTTCAAAGCTTTCAGGCTCCCCCTCATCACTAATCAACACATAAGTGGAACTAGGGTACCTTGTTGATGGTCTGTTCTCTCTGTTGGATCTTCTAAGTGGTAGCTCATCTTCATTTCCTTCTTGATCATCTAGTAGTGGTTCTTCTTGTTCATCTTCACCTGGTTCTTGATCATTCACATTTGGCTCACCATTTTCAGCTTGTTCATCATCAATATCCGTCTCTTCTCTACTATCATCAGTAATGGTAGTAGGAACTTGTTGCGGTGCCATATCAACAATGCCTCTGGGCATCTCCATATCCTTCTCTTTATTTTCCAGTTCTTCCATGGTCTCATGCTCATGGAATACAACATCTCTGCTACGAACAATTGTCTTCTTCTTTGGATCCCAAAGTCTGTATCCATATTCTTCATCTCCATATCCAACAAAGATACATGGAGTGACTTTGCTATCTAGTTTGCTCCTCTGCTCCTTTGGTACATGCATGAATGATTTGCATCCAAATACTTTCAAATGGGAATAAGAGACTTTCTTCCCACTCCAAACTCTTTCGGGAATGTCATAGTCCAAAGAAGCTGAAGGAGATCGGTTGATCACGTAGCAGGCAGTCAATACAGCTTCTCCCAAAAATGGCTTAGGTAACTTAGCCATTCTCATCATGCTTCTTACCTTCTCCATAATGGTTCTGTTCATTCTTTCAGCCACACCATTATGTTGAGGAGTGCCAGGCTCTGTCCTCTCATGTCTAATCCCATGCCGAGAACAATAGTCTCTGAACTCTTTTGAAGTGTACTCACCGCCATTGTCACTTCGCAAACACTTCAACAGCTTTCCATTTTGTCTCTCAACCATGGCGTGGAATGTCTTGAACTTCTCAAATACCTCCCCCTTGCTCTTGAGGAAGTAAACCCAAGTCTTGTGTGAAGCATCATCAATAAAGGTAACAATATACCTATTACCGCCCAAAGAATCCACCTCAAGCGGGCCACAAACATCAGAATGTATTAGTTCCAATAATTGTTCTTTTCGTTTAGAATGTGTACGAAAAGAAACTCTATTTTGTTTACCAAATAAACAATAATCACAAGGATTGAGTGATTTACCTTGCAACGTGGGAATCAATGATTGTTTGGCCAAGTGTTGCAATCCCTTCTCGCCAATGTGTCCCAGCCTCCTATGCCACAAATTTGGTGATGAATCATCTTCAGTAACATTTAACTGATCTCGTTTTATCTTGAGCTTTGTCCTGTACAAAGTGCAGCAAAGCTTCCCCTTGCAATCCAACATGGAACCCTTAAGAAGTTTCCATATTCCATCCTTGAATCTGTTCTCATACTTTTCTTTGTCAAGGACATTAACTGCATTAAGTTATAGCGCAGTTCTGGAATATGTCTCACATTCTTCAGTGTCAGTGTGCATCCCAAATCAGTTTCAACAGTTACATCACCAATTCCAACGACTGGAGCAATACTCTTGTTTCCCATATACAACTGGCTAAAGTCTCCAGCTCGATAGCTCGTGAAGATCTCTCTCTTCGGACTACAGTGATGAGAAGCTCCTGAATCTACTACCCATTCAACATTCTCATCCTCCACATGGCAACATATATCTGTAATACTCACGGCAACCTTATCCTCTTCTTCGTGGCATCTGTGTGTAACAATGTTAGATGAATTTGCATCATCTGAACTTTTCTGATGTTGCTCATTTTGTTCTTTCTTCGATAGCTCTGCAATTTCTTTTTTATGTGATTTGCTCCACCACAATGATAACACTTGATTCTTTCTCTTGACTTGGATCTCTCTTTTGGTTTCCCATGCCATTTGGGGTCCTCTACTCTTGCTTCTACCTCTTCTTTGCCTTTCTCTTGGTTCTCTCGTCATTTAAAACTTGAGAAGAACTCATTCCACTCTGCTTTCTTCTCGTCTCTTCATTGAACATGCTCTCTTTGACAATGTTCAATGATAACTTCCCATTAGGAGCTGTATTACTAAGTGTAATCACCATTGTCTCCCAGCTATCCGGCAAAGAACTCAAAAGAAATAAGGCTTGTATTTCATCATCAAATACAATCTCCATCGTAGAAAGCTGATTCACCAAATCTTGAAATATATTCAAGTGCTCCGCTACTGAATTTCCATCCTTGTACTTCAGATTTACCAATCTTCTAATCACAAAAGTCTTGTTTTGTGCATTTTTTCTTTCATAAAGCTCTTGAAGCTTTGTCCACAGAACACTTGGATCTGTCTCCTTAGCTACATGATGGAATACGCTCAAGTCAACCCATTGGCGTATTGTACCAATTGTTTTTCTTCCAAGCTTCTTCCAATCCGCATCAGATGTCTCTTTGGGTTTAGATTTTAAACCCTCCACCGGATCGTACAATTCTTTGCAATAAAGTAAATCCTCCATCATGGGCTTCCATATTGAATAATTCTCAGAAGTTAATTTGATCATAGAACCACTGCTCCCTTCCATATTTTCTGCAACAACCTTGCTCTGATACCAATGTAGTGTGTTTAAACACAATCCGAAAATATGGGCAGTAAATGCGGAAAAATCAAGCAAATTAACTCCGAGAATTTTACGTGGAAAACCCCTCAAATTAAGGGTAAAAACCACGAGACTCTTGTCCAGAAAAACTCCACGATGTAATTCCAATTACACAGTTTTTCTCCCTATCACAAGTAGGGGAATCACCAAACAATATCACCAAGCAAACAACAATAATCTTCTAAGAATTTCGAATTCTTAGGAATAAAATATGAGGAGAAGTAGACTTTCCTATGGAAGCTCCGGAGAAGATTTTCAACAATCTAATCAGATCAAATCGAAGAACTCGCTTCCACGAATCAACCTCTGAAATTTCAGACCAATCGGAGAAGAAATGGATGGCCAATTCTCAAACCCTTCTTCTCTTTTCTCCCCTCTGTTTTTCCCTCGTCTGTGTTCCGCTTCTGACTTGTTTCTGAAATTTGTCTTCTGACTCACTAACTCATATCACGTCTGCTCTCTCCTCTTTAATAATAGAAGTAGCAAAACATTGAAATGGGCCACTTATTTAATTCAATAGTGGGCTAAGGATTAAATGTTTAATGGGCTCAATTATTTTCGGGCCCAATAATCCCAACAGCTTATACGTTGGAATTAATTTTATTTAATTCAATAAACAGTAACTAAGGGCCTCCATGCACCTTTTGAAACCACATGGGGTTAATTACACCAAAGAAAAATCATAGGGGTATTTTACACCTTCATGAAAACACAAGGGGCTATTTGCCACTTATCCTAAATTAAGTTTTCAAACACCAACCGCACGGTAAACGTGTGGCCTTCAAACTCGAATAAAAGGAGGCAAATTGCACCTTTTTTGAAACTATAAGAGGGCTCTATGCACCATTTAAAATCATAAACGGTAAATTACACCTTGTCCAAACTAATGACGGGTTATTGCCAAAAACCCTACTGATCATAGTCAATACTGTTGAGTCTTAATGTCTTATGATACTGATACACCACCGAGGCAAACTAGTGAACTTCCAACATCAACAATTCAACATTCTTTTCACTCTTCATTCTTCAATTTTCATTTCTTCACTCTCCAATCTTCAAGACTTCAACCAATTAATCACTAGCAAATACAAAGAAACGAAATGTCAATATTCGAATTGTTAAAAAGAAAATTAGGAAAAATATGTTATTAATTATTATCAAGCTTGTTATACCTTCTTAAGTTTACACTACGGTCTCGGCTGTCACGTGGCTCACACCTTCACGACGGCGACGGCTTGGCACTGGTGTTGCTCGCTCACGTTCGTAACTGACTTACTTCTCTGTTCTGCTTCGGAGTTGGGTGTTGCTCGCTCACGTTTCTGTTCTGGACTAAAAAAAAAAAAAAACAATTAAAAGACAAAAGTGTATGAAGAGTAAGTAATTAAAGTTGCTACTTTCTTACTCGCCTAAAGTCGCAAATTGAATTGAAATTAAAACAATGAGCAGCTTCTTTCTAATCGGTTAATTACGGTTACATGTTCAAGTGTTTGGTTAATACACATACCCGAAATCAGGTTAAATTGGATACCCGATTCCTACCCCGATTAATCGATTGTCAGTTAATCGGTTAATCTATATATGTCGGTTAATCCATTATTAACTAATAATTTATAATCGTTTAAACATCCCTAAATTTGAAGATTGAAACCACAAAACATAATTAAGAATTTGAATTTCCCATTACATGATTCGATAAATTTGATGGTTGAGAAAGCCCATGTGCCATATAGGCTTTGTGTGTGTTCGTTTTTGTTTATATTTTTTAATTTGTATTCTTACTAAAGAAAACGTATATAAAAATGGTATGAGAAAGTGCGTCTTGAAGATGGAAGATAAACGAGGTTTTTTCTTGTTATTATTACCGTCACAGGTTACAAACAGCTGGCCTTAGATTTTTCATAATATTATTCGATTTCGATATTTTTACCAAGTAATCCATTTCTTTTAATAAAGTTAACTATTTTGGCCATTTATTCTAATGGTGGTGGAAAACTGAACTCGGAAAAAGCCTGAAAAAACAAAATAAAAAGCGAAAACCCCCCTCTCCCAGAACACCCAACACTCTCTCTCTCTAGCACTATTTATCTCTTGTTTTAACTACTGCTTCACCTCCTCCAAGGGGGAAGAGAGAGAGAGAGAGACGTAGGGGCATATTATCGCGGAGTGCTTCGCTTTTATTTTTCTCCTTTTCGACTTCCATATTCGTTCATGGAATGATGCTCTCTCCGTCATTGATGGATTTGTACAATTTGGGAAGAACAAATTGCAGAAAGTGAAGCACAATCGCACATTTGGATTTGGAATGTGTATCATTTGATTGTGCCCTAAATTCGAGTCGGGATTGCGTTTCTGTATCTCACTCTGGCGGATCTTAGAGGAACCCTAGCGTTCCTACTTTCGCCGATTCCCTCCGGCCTCTGCGATTTTAAATTGAAGAGAAGAAAGCACAGATTCTTCTACAGAGGAGCCAAAATGCTGTGGATTATGAGATTTTCTGGATTTTTCTCCGCAGCTATGCTAATGATTGTGCTCTCTCCTTCTCTTCAGTCCTTCCCGCCGGCGGAGGCGATTCGCTCCACGCACATTGAATCGGTTCTCAGATTCTCCACGCCTACGCATTCCGGCGATAAATTCTCCTTCCGCAGCGCGGCGGCCTTCCGCAATGCCGGTGACTGTCGCTCGCCGAAATTGGACAATTACAGCGTCTGCGACCCGTCTCTCATCCACGTTGCGATTACTCTCGATGTAGAGTATTTACGTGGCTCAGTCGCCGCCGTTCATTCAGTTCTTCAGCATTCTAAGTGCCCGGCGAGCTTGTTTTTCCATTTCCTGGTGCCGGAAATGGGTCTCGAAACGATAGTACGATCCACTTTCCCCGAACTGAAGTTCAAAGTGTATTATTTCGATCCGGAAAGAGTGCGCAATCTCATCTCTAGCTCCGTTCGGCAGGCGCTTGAACAGCCGTTAAATTATGCTCGAAATTATCTAGCGGATCTGCTGGAGACTTGTGTTACAAGAGTAATCTACCTGGATTCAGATCTGGTCGTCGTCGATGATATCTCAAAGCTGTGGAGTACGAAATTGGGGGCGAAAACAATCGGCGCACCGGAATATTGCCACGCCAATTTCACAAAATACTTCACCGAGTCTTTCTGGTTGAATCCCCGGTTCTCCGGCGTGTTCTCCAGCCGGAAACCCTGCTACTTCAACACCGGCGTAATGGTAATGGATCTGGGCAAGTGGCGGAGCTTGGGGTACACGCGCCGCATAGAGAGGTGGATGAAGGTGCAGAAGAGTAGCCCGAGCCGTATCTACGAGCTCGGGTCGCTGCCGCCGTTCCTACTGGTGTTCGCCGGCCAGGTGGCGCCAATCGAGCACAGGTGGAATCAGCACGGGTTGGGCGGGGACAACGTGCGTGGGAGCTGCAGAGACCTTCACCCCGGTCCAGTCAGCCTGCTGCACTGGAGCGGCAGTGGCAAGCCGTGGCTTCGCCTCGACTCAAAGCAACCTTGCCCGCTCGACTCCTTGTGGGCGCCCTACGATTTGTACGGACACTCTTCGTGAAGGAATTTTTGTAACAGTTCCTTCTCCCTCTCCCTCTACCTCTCCCGCCGGTAAATTCCTTCATTCAGCCACACCCTTTTTATTTTCCTTTTCATTGGCTCCTTTTTTTAAAAATCTTTTACTACATTTTCCGTTGTCTCCTTATTCTTCACTTATAATTTTGGCTTCAATTCAATCATTAATTTCTTCAGCTATGTGTTTCTTGCTTGATGCTTAACTCGTTGCTGTCCTGATTGATTTGTATTTTGTTCCATCATTCTCTCCCTTGATAGTAAAGGGCAACATTTGAAGGATTTTGTTCTTTCCAGCTGTGTGTTCTATCGAGCGATGCTACACTTCTTAGCTGTTTTTTTATACATGATTCATGGGGGAAAAAAAAAAGTTTACTGTGGTGAAAAATCTGAGTTATAGTAATAAATTATGTAGAAATCTCGATGTTGTCGGCCTACTTGCCCAGTTGCCCTTAGTTATGTTGTTCCGTGTCTACTTCATAGCTGTACTTACTATTCTCCCAATGTATTAGAGTATTGATTTGTATTTTATTGAATAAGAGCATATTGTCTGTGGTTGAATGAAATACCTAACTGAAACATACAAGAGTTGAAAGGGATATTGAGGTTTCTCTTTATAGGATGCAAATATGTGCTTTATTTCTTTTGTACATTCTTTTCTGGCTTTATTTCTCTTATCCATGCATAGCATAAAGGATGCAAGGTAAAAAAGAGTTAGCTTTCTTCTTGCTTGATTCCTTGATCAAAACATGGCATAAAGTAAAAGGGGGAGAATAAGGAAACCACAAGTTTTAGTTTTGTTGTATTCATCTGCTAGGTACTTAAGTTTTATAAGCTATTCCCTCAGTCCCAGCCGATTTGTCTTGTGATTTCGACACGAATATTTTGGTGAGTGGGTAGTTGTGTGTAGATGAGTAAGCGATTTTGTGTAGAAAATGAAAGTTTGTGTAATAATTATTTTTCTTTTTAAAAAACAAGACAAGAGTATATATTATTATAGAATCCATGATGGAGGATTACGGGTTTCTATCATTACAGAAAATGAATTTAAAGATGGCAATAAGGAAATTGTGTTTTATATGACATAGTGGTAGGCCATTATCCTAGACGAGATATGCGGCACACATGGTATGGTTGGTTGGTGCTCCGTTGTTGGTGAGAAATGAGAAGTTTGCTCTCCTCTTCCTATCCTTTTCTTTATTCCTTATTTAAAAGGCGACTTCCAAATATTAATTATTAATGATTATTTACTATTTTTTTTTATTATAGGTGGGTAATCGGATTTAGTTACAATTACGGAAGAATTGTTCCACTTATTTCATGATAAAACTATTTGGATTTCTGTAGATTTTTCATTTTAAATTGTCGGGTCAGAGTTATTTCTATGTTATAAGAATTTATTGTATTCATATTCTTAAAGAAAATCAGACTAAAAATTGACAATTTCTAAGGAATACAGAATACTAAAACCAAATTTTTAATGTTGTCGCCTTTTGATAAAGAAAATGAAAGGTTGAAATAAAATATAAAAAAATGTCATTGTTGAGTGCCCGATAGCACCGGTGTCTTCGTTGGAAGCACCGAAGGAAACAATTGAATATGTTTTATATTACTTATTATATTTGAAATATTTTTGGATGTAAATAAAGTCTTAGTATTTATTTTTGTCCGTTTGACTCTTCTATGTGATTTGCCAACATATGAGTGGGTGTTTTAGCAAATGCCTTTTTTTAAAAGGAACTATCAGTTTTTTGAGAGTATAAGTAGTTTTTAGGGTTTGTAAAAATTTGTTTTATATTCTAGTTTTTTTTTAAATTAAGCAACTGAATTATTTAAATTAATCAATCATGATTCTTTTAGTGCTTAAAAAATTATAATTATTCTCAGAAATATCATAAATATTTGTTTTTTAATATTAGTACCAAAAATCATATGGTTCTGATTAATTTTTTAAGGGAAAGTAAATAAAAAAACGGTTATAATATGTATTTTCAAACGCCTTAATTAACCAAGTTTGAACTATGTGAATGTTTGAAATATTTGAAGCTTATCTACAAGCGTTGAAAATTGTTGAAAGTAGCTTATTTGAGAATATGTAGGCATTTGAAAAAATTACCATAAAGCAGCTAAGAGTGGAGAAAATAGTCTTGAAAATGTTTAAAAATATAATAACTTATTTTAACTTTTCAAATAGAAAATCTATTATATTGATCAAGTCTAAGTCGATTTGTTCGCAGGACAATCTCTAGTTATAGTTTTAGCGACTTTACACAGTTTCAAACACAGGGCAGAAATAGATCTGGAGGAATAGAGCGACGGGAGAGAGGAGAAGAGGGGGTAGGGCGAGCTTGGGGAGAGAGAAAGAGACGAGAGAGAAAACCGTACCTATCGTCATCGGTGGTGGCGGTGAAGAGTTCTTGTCTAGGGGATGGAGAGGGGAGAGAGTGAAGAATGGGGAATGAAGAGCCGGGTGTTAGAAACAGGTTATGGGGGTTTTCGAAACCCCTAAACAGTGTTATCGGATTCCCGAAAAATACGAGCCAAACACTAAGTAACATAATCGTGTCATTTGATTCCCTTTTCCTTTCCTAATTACTCTCAATCAAACACCCTTAGTAAATTTTCTAAAACTTTATATATTTTGAACTTTAGGGTACTGTGAAATAGGCCAATTATTTTAGGCTCACTCTTCATCTAAATATACAGTATAAGTTTAGATATATGTCCAACTCACATTTTAGATTAGAGGTGAGTCGCTGCGGTATATCGAGTTTTTTTTCTCATACCATATACCATATCGAAAATAGTGGTATAAAAATTTATCATACTGTTATCATTTCATACAATGCGGTATACAGATGTTCGGTATATCGAATACTCGATATTGAAATTGACCATGCCGTATACGGTGTCATCTTGTCGATATATAGTACCGATCTTCGATATACCGTAAAATACAACATATCGAACATTTACGGTATATCAAGTTTTAACAGTATTCCAATGTATAATGCTATGCCGAATTTTAAATGAATACCCCAATGGTATTTCCTTCAAAATACACCCAGATATATTTAAGTCTACAAATATATAATGCGTGTGTGATATTATTTGATGAAATAAGTATACTAAATATTTATATCATATTTTAATAAATAGATATATAATAGCTGAGTGGAGTACTAATTATATTTTCTTATATAATTCTAATAATATTTTTTACATAATTATTACTCCATGAATGTAAGATATTAGATAGATACATAAATTATTATAAACAACAATAAAGTTTAGAAGTACTTAAAATTATATTTATAAATATACGACGATTCGGTATAGATCGGTATATCTAGGCATATGAAAATTTAGATCATTACGGTACCAAAAAAAAGTTCAGTGCGATATTATACCATACCAAAATCACGGTATACCAATTGTTGGTCCTGAATACAAATTCGTTTCTCAAACGCGAAAGTCAGCTCTGACTGAGTTTGCTACTAAACTGAGTCAGATAGCCAAATATGCTTTTAGATCGCGTGGGCAAGAAGTTCTTCTACTGAGTTCAGTTCTACTGACATGAGTAAGTCGAACAGTAGTTTAGTATCAGAGTTGTGTGTGAAAGTGTAGGCCCTATTAAATGTCTCAGTTGGAAAACCAGTTTTATGCTGAGTTTGATGAAATACAGTTTTAATGCAGTATGATCAGTTAATGAAAATAATAAATCAACACAACAGATTTTTTAAGTGGTTCGGACACATTGGGTCCTACGTCCACTGTCCTGACCAAAGCAGGATACTTGTTATACTTGTACTGAGCAAGTCTCAGTGATCTGTTCTCAAGACAGATACAAACTTGAAGCTTATACTGAGCAAGTTCTCAGTGATCTGTTCGTAGGACAGATTCTCTACTTATAGTCGTAGTGACTATTACAGGGGGTTCAAACTTAAAGAGTTTAAGGCTTCTCCAACTAAGAGGAAGTTCTTACAATAAGAACAGTTTTACAAGGATGTGAACTTCCTCGCGGTTTCTAAGCTATGAATATTACAATAAGATTTGCTTAGATAAGAGAAGGGGAACAAGGGTAACTCTAAGTGATGAACTAAATGGTTCTTCTATGAAAGCTAGTTCTTCACTGGATTCTTCGATTGAGAGCGTTAAGAGTTTTGTGCGTCGATAGCTTGGGTTCTCGGTTGTGTCTCTGCATGAAGACTCTTCTCTTATATAGTCGTCGATTGTGAATAGATCCGTTGGAGAGGGGGCTAGCCACGTGTCAAAAAGACAAGGAAAATCGCTCCTTAAATTTGAATGTTGATGAGTAGGTGTACTGTAGAGATACGACTCTTTTTCAGTCTGGGAGCAGCTTTTGTCAGAAAAGATAAATCGACGTTGGCTCCTTATTGGTCGAAGTAGATTGGTAGGTGAGACTTGTCAAACCTCAAGGTTGACTTCCTCTGAATCCTCGGACCTTCAACTGAAGTGACTTCCTACTGACGTTCTTCTGAGTATAAGTGCATGAGCACGAATTCCTATGCAGATTCAGTTGGTGATCGGCTGACCAACTGACTTCTTCGATCCTGAGTCCATCAGCTGAGTGCAAGGTCTTCTACTTAACTCTGCAGCTACTGAACTCTAGCCTACTGAGTTCCTAACACGTTGAACTCAAATTAAGCTATTGTTGGGTTATGAGTCAGTAGATGATACTCACTAGTTTATCGGGTTAAAATAATATTGGGGAAAATCGTAGTAAGTGTACTATGAAATTGAAGATCCCAAAACCCAGCTGATATCAGTAGTGTAGTGTCGATAGGATTAGATGATGTAATAGACTAGACTGTTTTGATTTTCTATCTTTCGTGTCTATGTCCTGTACGGGGTAAAATCTTTGACTGATCTTCAGTACGAAGTTACTTTCCAGAACCCCACGTCATCATTGTAAGAGCTTATGTTCTTAAGTCATCAGCTGATCTTCGACTCAGTAGAAGACACTTTATCAGTTGACAGACATCAGTAGAAGAACCTTACAAAGCTCAATACCTTCGGAGTCAACAGCTGACTACACTCAGTAGAATATTGTTGGATATGAGTCAGTAGATGATACTCAGCTGTTGTTCGGTTAAAAGAAAATTGGGGGAAATCATAGTAGTACTATGGAATTGAAGATCCCAAAACCTAGCTGATATCAGTAGATTAGTGTGTCGTTAGGATTAGCTGATGTATAGGTTAGACTTGATGTATTGATTATTATTTTTGTCTAAGTCCTGTACGGGGTAATTGTTGAACTGATCTTCTGTCGAAGATACTTTTCAGAACCCCACGTCATCAGTGTAATCGCTTGTGTTCTTCAGTCAGCAGTTGATCTTCTACTCAGTCGAAGACAAGCGCATCACCGACAAATCATCGGAGAAGACTACTCCCACGTGATAGTCATCGGCGTAAGAACGAAACAAGCACGCACCTTCGCGATCGCCGCCGACCTACTCGGTAGATGCCGTGTCGGCCGACTCAGCTGAAGAAGATAGAGACTTTTCGCCCACCGTATCCTACGGAAAGCGACCCAGCCTATTCAAGTCTTTTCGAAAAGTTCGGCGAGAAGACATACGAGGTTGTTGAACGGTCAACTCGACATTCTCACCAACTACAAACCTCGACCAATGAGAAGCCGACAATGCTTACCTACTCTACACAGTAAAGCTGCTCTCATGAACAGTGCATTAACTGCCCTGCTGCAACAAGTTCGAATTATGGCCGTTTTCTTTGGAAGCTTGCGACACGTGGCATCATCGTCTCCAACGGACATATGCCATAACTCACAACTATAAATAGAAAAGTTTTTGAAGCTCCGGACGACGGAATTTCGAAGGGACAAGCTCAAGTTCATAAACGCTCTAGAACACTCAAGGATCATCCAGAGGAAAACTTGCATACTTAGAAGATTTCTCAGTTTTTCTCTCTAGAGTTCTTACATCCCTTTCTTCTCTAGACTAAGCTCATTGTCATATTTATAGCTTAGATTCGAAGGAGTTCACATTTAGTTAATTGTTCTTATTGTAACAACTCCTTCTCAGTTGGAGAAAATTCCCTTCCCTTTCAGACTTAGGTTTGGATTGTAAAGTCGCTAAGGACTATAACTTAGAGGGAACTGTCCAGGCGCACGATATCCCCGCCGAGGCTTGCTCGGAATAATCAACAAGTTCTCCTGCCTTGTTCAGGACCGTGAATGTAGGATCTTGCGTATCCGAACCACGTTAAATCGCTTGTGTTCTTTTACTGTTTTATTGCATAGCATTCAACTGACTTGAAAATCATAAGCTTGCATAAAACGTATTTTATAAAGCGCACAACCAAAAGATTTAATTTGCTAAAACGTGTTTTTAAAAGAGACGAATTCCGGGCCCCACACTTTCCGCACAACAGTCTCCGACTGATTCTCAAAGTACCGACAACGATCGGTAGGAGAGAGCTCGAGTGCCGACTCACTCTGTCCCGCGATCGAAGGCTTATTTGGCACTGTTCATCAGTTGCAATCATCAGCTCAGCTGACATTCATTGAAGAAAAGAAACTGAGCTCAGGTGTATTCACCCCCCCCCCCTCTACACCTGACTTATCGTCTCCGGACCAACAATTGGTATCAGAGCACACGGTGTTCAACTGATCGCCGGTTCTGAAGTACTGGTCCTCTCGAACTGATCCTGAAAATCGTTTTCACTGCATAAGCATCTTTTCAGCTTCCTTATACTCTTACTCTTACAATGTCTGATATGTCAGGTATTAGGATGGTACCGATGTTCTCAATAGAGAACTACACGGTATGGCGCGTACGTATGGAGGCACACCTAACGTCACTCCACGACAGCATGTCAGATGTCCTAGAGTCAGGACCGATCATTCCCATGATCGACAGCGTAGTATTTGCTGCTGGAGGAGGCGTGGGAGCACAAACTGGTGCTAAGGTTCCCAAAGATAAAACTGCCTTCACGCCTGAAGAAAAGAAGCTGCACAACCTTGACCGAGTTGCACATAATGCCATACTGACTACGCTCAGTGATTCACACCTCGGAAGGGTACAGGATTGCAAGACGGCGAAAGAGCTATGGGACGCCTTGGGCATGCTGAGCTATGGAACCCCTCGGATCAAAGAAAACAAGCTCGAGCTAGAGCTTCGAAGTTCGACGCCTTTGCAATGGAGCTCATCGAAACCATTGACGAGCCGAGTGTCGATTCACCAATCAAGTCAATGTCATCAATAGGCTGGGGAGGTCGTTCACCAACAAGGAGATGAACACCAAGATCTTGAGAGCGTTACCCCGACTGAAGTGGCTTCCATTTGCTACTTATTTACGTCGCTCTGATCTAAATGCTCTAACTCCTGATGTTATATTTTCAGAATTAAAATCGGAGGAATTCGAGCATAGCCTTACCCCAAAAGTGCTTAAGCGCTCCAACGACACACGGTTCGACCACGCCTTCAAGGCAACAGTCACCAATACTGGAGCCAAGCCTATTTCCTCAAGCAAAGCTGTGGCCACATCAGTAGCAAAGTCTTCTGAGACTTCAGGCCCTGACCAGCTAGCACTGATGGCTCTCAAATATCAGAGGGAAAAGGAGAGAGTCAGAAAGCTGAGGAAATACAACCGAGATTCTTCTTCAAGTAAGAAAGAATATCATAAGAAAGAAGAATCTAATCCTTCTACTGAATGCAGGAAATCGGAGCCTGCTGCCAGTCCGTCTAAAGACTCAGCTGGTAAGAGCAGCAGAACATCCACCTGCTACAACTGCAAGAAGGAGGGACACTATCGCACGATTTTCCCGAACTCTCACTGCTCAAAGAGCGAACGGCAAAGCCAGAGAGAAAGAAATTCGCCGAGAGACGGCAGCCTATATAGCCGGAGAGATATCCGACAACTCAATTGAGGAGGATACATTCATGTATTCTTCTGAAGACGAAGCCGCATTCGTCGCAGCTTGAGGTCGCAGAGACAGTTCACGATGAGTCGGCCGAATACCGTCTCGATGGCCGGAGAAGAGGGCCGAGGTAAATTCTAAACACATTATTACCTCTTCTTCACACAGCACACAAGACACGTGCTCGGTCACAGATGATCCTCTAGATGTGGTACAAGCCTACGACGATCTACTAGAGGAACAGATTCAGCTGAGCAGAGAGTTCAGCAGAACCATCCAGGAACTTGAACAGGTAAATGTTGAGAATCAGAGACTTTCTTCTGATTGTCAGGTCTCTACTGAGTCAGTGGATCTAGTTGTGAGACTCAAGGAAGAGATTGAATCTCTTATGACTAAGTCTCAGCTTCAAGAGACTCAGATCTCAGTTCTGACCAAGAACAATTCTGAGAAAGAGACTGAAATAGCCAAGCTCAGTCAGAAGCTCACAGACGTGCAGAATGACTATGACTCACTCAGAAGGAGTGACGAGGTCTGGAGAGGTTTGATGACTGAACAATACCTGGGAGCGAAGGAGAAGCTTGAAAGCATGCTTAGAGCACAACGGCCTACTGCTATGAAAGAAGGCCTTGGCTATACCCACGAAGCTTCCACCTCCAAAAGCTCAGCAACTCTGGCTGATAGGTTCGTCAGAGGAAAGGTGCAAGCTGCTGACACCACACCTCAGGCGAAGAACAAACAGAAAATGATTACACCTCAGCCGAGTAGCAACAAGCAGCTGACCAAAGGTTCCAGCCCCAGGACACCGCGATCAAATTCAGGGGGAACCAAGAAGGTCAGATGGGCGTAACAAGTACAAGGAGCCATCGTATGAGCACCCGGCTCGGTGCGGCTCGTACTACTATGAGCCCGGGGGTCGGGAGAAGCGCTAAGACTCGAAGAAGAAAGCGCCCGAACCCAAAATCATCGCGAAAAAGTTAGTATCTCCAAGTCATGTGGAGAAGAAAGCTGACAAGGTTCAGAAGAAGAAGTCTAGGACTTCTAAGGTCCCGAGACAGATCTGGGTTCCAAAATCACCCACTAACCATTAAGGACCCAACTGAACCAAAGGGTACCTAAAAATGCCTCTGTTTTGCAGGTGCATAAGGACCCATGGATAGTGGACGGCGGCCGCTCGAGACACATGACTTACCGGAAGAGCTCGCCGACCAACTACGTACAAGAAGATGGTCCCGGAATGAATTCGGTGACAACTCAAAAGGCTACACAAGGGGATACGGAACGCCGAACATTGGGACTGCCACGGCTCAAAGAGTAACATATGTTGAAGGACTTCAACATAATCTCCTTTCAATCAGTCAATTCTGTGATAATCTTAATAGAGTAATCTTTGACGCTGGTTTCTGTGATATTGTTGACAAATCTAAAGGGAAAACAGTGTTATCAGGTTCGCGGAGGAAGAACATCTATGTTGCAAACCGGAATACCGCAGAACCCGAGGCTTGCTTGCTCGCACGTACTAAATCGGGTGACAAGTCGCCGAGCTATGGCACAAGAGACTCAGCCACCCGAACTTCAAGACCATGAACAAGCTTGTCAAGAACTCTAAAGTCAGAGGACTGCCCAACGAATCGTTTATCAAAAACAGAAATTGTGATGCGTGCCTGAAGGGAAAGCAAACAAAGAGTAGCAATCCACCTATTCCGTCACCTTCCATTGATGGAATCCTTCAGCTGCTTCACATGGACTTATTCGGGCGCTCTCTAGTGACTATAAGAGGCAAGAAGTATGCCCTCGTCGTCATAGACGACTACTCGAGATATACTTGGGTCATCTTCATCGCCAACAAATCCGATGTTCGGACCGAGTTACCTAATCTATCGAAGAAACTCGGTGTGGAAAAGAACATCAAGATTAAGAAGATACGTTCGTAGCAGAGGAACAGAGTTTCTAAACTCGGAGTTAAGACATACTTGTGATAAAGAGGGAATTCAGCACGAGACATCACCTGCACACACCCCTCGCGAGAACGGACTTGCTGAACGTAAGAACAGAACACTCAAAGAAGCACAAGAACGCTCCTCGCAGATTCTCGGACTACCCTCAAAGTTTTGGGCCGATGCTACCGACACCGCCCGTTACACTCGGAATCGCTCACTACCGACACAAAGAACACATGAAGACGCCTTACGAACTATGGAAAGGGAGAATTCCTTCTATTTCTCATTTTCATGTTTTCGGCTGTCCTTGCTTTATCCACAATAATGGGAAAGATCAGTTGAAGGTCTTTGATAGCAAATCTGATCAATGAGTATTCTTAGGATACTCCCGAGTCAGTAAAGCCTTCAGAGTCTTTAACTATCGGACTCTTTGTGTGGAGGAAAGCCCTCATGTTGTTTTTGATGAATTTGTTACTGAGAACAGGAAAGACACAAAGTCAAATACTGAAGATGTCAGCAGCAAGCTATAGGATCTCGGACTGAATGATAAAGCTGAAAAGATCGAACATTGTTGGGATGATGAGTCAGACGATGAAGAAATTCAGACTCAGCCAACAAGCAACGTAGCTGACCTAGTTGATTCTATCGAACGGAATCAACAACAGTAACATCGGTCGATGAGGAAGCCCCTGTGGTAACTGAGACCTCTACTGAGAATATAAACTCAGGGGGAACGATTAATGTTCCTGAGCTAAATGCCCCTGAACCTGGAAACTCAGTAGATCCTAACCTTCTTACTGAATTGCTACGATCCACGAAAAAGTACTACTTGAAATGCCTAATACACCTACCGAGTGTGCGAAGTAGTATCGAAGAAGAAGCCCGACTCGGGCGTTCGTGGCTCGATGCTCATTCTTCGATCTTATCATTGGAGATCCATCAGCAACTATAAGGACGAGATCAAGATTAAGTCAAGGAGAAAGCTCACTTTACTCTTGTTTTCTGTCTACATAAGAACCTTAGTCGATAGAGGACGCACTTAAAGATGCTGACCGGGGGTCATTGCTATGCAAGAAGAGCCGA
This sequence comes from Lavandula angustifolia, assembly GCA_028984105.1. Taxonomy (NCBI): domain Eukaryota; kingdom Viridiplantae; phylum Streptophyta; class Magnoliopsida; order Lamiales; family Lamiaceae; genus Lavandula; species Lavandula angustifolia. The sequence continues at coordinate 23,661,052 of CM054807.1, read as the reverse complement.
ACCAGTTCGTCGAAATGAAGTTTGGGAGCTTGTCGACGGACCTGGACATCGGCACGTGATTGGAACTAAGTGGGTCTTCAAGAACAAGCGAGATGAAAACAACGGCATCGTCAGAAATAAAGCTCGACTAGTTGCTAAAGGATACGACAAGGCAGAGGGAATTTACTTTGATGAAACGTTCGCTCCGGTCGCGGGATTGGAAGCCATTCGTCTTTTCCTAGCTTATGCAACACATCGTGGATTTAAGGTATATCGATGGATGTGAAGTCAGCTTTTCCGAATGGCGCATCGAAGGAAGAAGTCTACGTGGAACAACCGCCCGACTTTCAAGAGGGACATCAGTGTACGAGACTTAGGAAAGCTTTGTATGGGTTAAAACAAGCACCCGTGGCTTGGTATGATACCCTATCGACTTTCTACTTCGTAAAGGTTTTCGAAGGGGACAAGAGATCGCACCCTATTCAACATAAAGTCGGGAGATGACATTCTACCGGTGCGGATCTACGTGGACGACATCATTTTCGGCCGCGTAAACGAAGTCATATGTCGCCAGCTTCGAGAAGATGATGAAAGAGAAATTCGAGATGTCCATGATGGGAGAGATGAATTATTTCCTTGGATTTCAAGTGAAGCAATCACCCGAAGGAATCTTCATCAATCAAGCCAAATACACTCGAGATCTTCTCAAGAGATTCGGCTGCGACTCCAAAGAAGCAAGCCAAAAATCCCCATGAACACGAACTTTAAAATCGATCTATACAAAGAGGGAGCTTCTGTTAACTCTACTGACTATAGAGCTATTATAGGCTCTTTACTTTATTAAACAGCTAGCCGTCCTGACATAACTTATGCTGTAGGTGTATGCGCAAGATTCCAAGCGGATCCCAAGCGAAGTCATTTAGACTCAGCGAAGAAGATTCTGCGCTATTTAAGAGGAACACCTGATGCTGGGTTATGGTATCCTGCTGATGATAACTTAATACTGACAGGTTATTCTCGATGCCGATTATGCAGGATGCGGGATAGATCGAAAGTCAACTTCCGAAACTTGTCGGTTCTTAGCGAAAGAGCCGATTTCTTGGTTTTCAAAGAAGCGATTCGGAGCAACGTCCACTACCGAGCCGAGTACATGGTTGCGGGGAAGTTGCCGTGCCCAAATCCTTTGGCTTCAACAACAACTTAGAGATTATGGTATAACTCAGGATGAAGTGCCCATCTACTGCGACTCCACAAGTGCAATTGCCATAACTCAGAACCCAGTTCTACATACCAGATGCAAGCATGTGGATATCCGACACCACTTCATCAGAGACCATGTCGAGAAGAAGGATACCAGGATGGAGAAGATCGCAAAGGGCAGATATACTGACCAAACCACTAGCTGAGAACAGGTTCAGAGAACTATCAGTTGAGCTAGGTCTACTGGATCCTACTGAGATGCGTCAGTAGATGCCGACTACTGAGAACATCATTGCCCAACAATTGGTAACATTGGGGTCAGCCTAAAGGAATCGTACGACGGTCGAGATAACTAAGTACAGCGACTCGGTTGGGAAAGTCACACTGCATACGCAAAGGGGGGAACATCGTCATCAGCATGACAACCATTCTCCTTATACTTAACGGTAACCAGCTGATAAGTTCAGCTGAAGAGGTTCGGTAACCAGCTGATAAGTTCAGCTAAAGAAGTTCGGTAACCAGTTGATAAGTTCAGCTGAAGAGGTTTGCGTAATTTTGTGTACTTATTTTTTTTAAGCATGCTCGCACTTATTGCATCAGTCGCTCACACTCAGTAGTTAATGTGCATTCATTTCCCGCCATTAATAGTTTAAGGAAATGTCAGTAGGAAACCTTTTCATTTGCATAAACTGAGTAATTAATGCTGTCTGTCGCGCATTTAATGCATGTCTTCTCACTTACCTTTATTACGTAGATCTATGTTTTAGGCGGCTTTTGTAATCATTCCTTTTATAACATTAAATCTTAGCCGTTCATAGTTTTTGGAAGATTAAAACTCAGTCGTTGGATTGAAACTTGCAATCAAGCCAATATATACAAAATCTTTCATCTTCTATCTTTTTCCTCACTTTTCGCCATTAACAAATCCTAAGAGCTTTTATCGCAAATCAGTTTCCATCTCAAATGCTTTGCCTGTGCATCTCTCAAGCTCTCATACTCGGTAATGTATTCAAATCTGCTGACAACTACTGACTTACTCTATTTTCAAGTGCTAACATGTGTTTTGCAGATTTCTATGGCGATCGTACAGACTCCTGAACCAATAGTGGAGATCATGGCCATCTGGATTCAGTTCGAACCCACAATGGCTTTCCGCCAGGTGAACATTCCGTATTTGGAGCCAATGTTCGATGCTCTGGAGAGGTCAGGGTTGGAGACCCTTGTGACCAACCATCCGCGTGCCCATCTACCAAGGCAAGTGGCAGAAGCGTATTTCAACTGGAACTCAGTGGCTGCCGGAGGAGAAGAAGCTTCCTTCTCATACATGAGTGAAACAACTCCGAACAAGTGGAAGCCGGCTCAACTCACCTTCAACATCCGAGAGGCACTAGTCCTCGCGTTTCAGCTTCCTACTTCTGGAATCTCCCCTATCGGATATAAGGAGAAGGAGATCAACGCTTATGTACAAAAGTTCTGTGGACGCAGTGATCTGACGTTCAAGACAGCTCTCCCGAGGAATCTCTTGCTACCTCAGTACAGAGGTTTAGCGTATGTGGTCTCGCACATACTGACAAGCTCAGCTGGATCGTATGATCAACTGTCCAAGCCTAGGATTCAGCTGATGATGGCTATTGACGACGGAGTAGAAGTGAACTGGGCTGACTATTACACGACTCAGATGAAAGCCCAGGCCCAGAAATTCACTACTATACCCACTGGCGAGAGGAGGATGGCCAGTACGGGTAAGCTTCTATTCGGGACCAAGATGTCTGTCCTAATAGAGAGTGTTGTACAGAGGAACTCAGCTTTTGAAGACTCAAAGCTGTACAACACTAAGCTAATAAAGTTTAAGACTAAAGAAGCGACGGAGAAGTCAATTGGCAAAGGGCCACCTGAGCAGAAGAGAGCTGCTCCTGCCCTGCCATCTCCCGCTGATGTTTCCAAGAGGAGGAGGCTTATCAAGCCACGACCAGCTGAGGTCACTGTGGCTCAGCCGATAACTGTCATAGAAGAGGCTCCTCCTCCACCTCAAGATGAGCAAACTTTGGACTCCGACACAGGGATGGAAGGAGCCACCCTCAAGGAGAAAGCTCAAGTCATCAGCTCCGATGACACTCAGTCGGACATTCGAGAGCCAACTGAAGAGACTGAATGGACAACAACTCATACCACTCGTCTACGTGCTACAGCTGAGATTCACGATCAGATTCCAGAGATAGCTGAGCATGAAGACTTGGTTGACATTGCCATCAGGGCAAGAGTTCAGATGCTACTGAGGTTCTTAAACTGGGATATTTTGATAGATTTTGCAAAAACCCAGTCAGCCATCGATCTACTAACAGAGGAGCAAGATTTACAGGCAGAGATCGGGTTCGGGGAGCCAGCTGATTTGGCGTCCTTCGAGGATCTTCGAGCTGCTATGCTCTATCTTCTTAGCCTGCGTACCACAGCTCCTGCTGCTAATGCTCCGCCTCCATCTCCTCCTGCTGATGAGGGTGATGACCAAGAACAAGATCAGGAGATGGAAGGCAACCCCAAGGATGCAGAGTAGGGAGGCTCTGTTGAGGGACCAACTCCCCATGAGAAGAGCTAATCACCACCCCCTGGTACATCAGGTGAGGCTCAGGGCGCTCCGAAGTACAGTCGGGAGCAGCTCCTCGTGTTTTCTGATCAAAGGCTCGGAACAAGCTCTTACCAGATTCAACCCATTGGTTATGTGTCCTCCAAATCAGGGAATAAGGCGATCAGACGCCAAGGAGCTAAAAACAAACTTCTCGCCAAAGACGTCCATATCGAATGGGAGAAGTATACGAAGGCGCAGACTGATAGCCTGAATAAGCTAGCCGCTGGCATCTCCACTCCTCAAGAGGCTCCTTCGCAGCCTGATTTTAAGGAGATGATCGAGCAGGTTTTGATAGCGCAGAAAGCAGATTTATCTGCACAGAGTCAGTTGCTGCTCCAAGCTCAGCACAAAACATTTACTGAGCAGCTGACTCATGCTCTCACAATAGTCCAAGCTCAAATGGATGAGCGAAACAAGTTGGCTACAAGCAGCCTCCAGACTGCTATTAAGCAACAGGCTGAGGCCTTGAACGAGATTCAGAAGAAGATGAAGGAATCCAATGATCTAGCCCTGCTGAAACTCCGCCAGGAGTCGGTTGCTCATCTCAATCGATCTAGGGCGCATCAAGAGAAGGACTGGGAGCAATACGCGACTTGGTCAAGGACTTCGACTCTACGATTACTCGATCAAGGACTCGAGTATACAAGCTCGAGAAAGAAGTCACGGCTATCCGTACCAACCTCGATAAGGTCTGCGATGCCAAAAAGGGGGAAGGTATAATAAAAGATGAATCGAAACGGATACGGTGATGTACAGATTATCGTGGAAAGGGTTCAGGAGGAGAGACCCTCCACAGCTGAAGAACCCGCACAGACTCAGGGGGAAAGGGCTCAGGAGGAAGGACCCTCTACTACTCAGGATAAGAACTCTTCTGAGGTCCTTCTCCTAGAATTTCCACTTCACCCAACCCCCATCTCCTCTTCTCGTTGCTCACATTGAAGAAGTAGCAAACTTTATTGAGCAGGGAGACGTAAGAAGAAGAGCCCCGAGCTCGAACAATTGCCACCGCAGAGGCCGGGAAGGAGATTGCAACTGTATCTACTCCTCCTTCCTCCCCGGTCCATAAGTTCAAATCAAAAGCGGAGCAAGAGGCTTATGACCTCAAAATTGCCCAACAGCTGCAGGATAAGCTCGACCATGAGCGTCAGCTTGAAGAGGCAGCAGAAGCAGCAAAGAAGCCCAAGGGCAAAGCTGTTAGGGGAAAAGGCAAGAAAAAGGTCGGGTCGGTCGAAGAGCAGAAGAAGAAAGCCCAAGCAGATTTTGCTAAGGCTCTTCCGACTGAGATCCAAGCCACTGCTTAGAGTATTCCCACTTCTACTCTAACACCTGAGCAGATAGCGGCAGATCAAGCGACCTGGGAGGCGACGCTGCAAGGTCTGAGTCTCAGGCGAGGAGACAGTAGAGCAGCCGCACTCAGCGAAAAGAAAAGGATAGCTGACTTGGCGAAAATGCGTAGCTTATCTCTCAAGCCGGACGGATCCGAGGAGGCGATCCCAAGAGAATCCAAGTTCATCGGGGCCCATATGTTAAGAATATTCCTATCCCGCATGTGGATAAATGGGTGCCGGCTGATATGAACGTCCATTGGGAAAGGCTGAAAGAGGATTTTATTAAAGGCTATTTTGTATGGAGCATTTATCCTCTCGACTGTCCAGCTGATTAGTTATTCGACGAACTAATCTCGAGATTTGATTTCTCATTCGAGAGATCGGTCGAGATGCATTATGGAAGAACAGAATATTCCCTTCCGTGCCCCACTTTCCGACGTATTCCACCGCTAAGAACTGCTGAGTGGACTGCGTGCACGAAGGACATTGAGAGAGAGATAGAGGAAGCTGCTTTCCATCTGGATTTGCTGCCTGGACAATCCTCTTGACAACGAAGAAATCCAGGAGATCAGGATCGAGTTTACAAGTATTATTACCTGGATCCTCCTGCTGAGAAGTCTGCCGATTTCAAGAAAAGGACTCAACGCTTCAAGCGTCAGCAGTGATTTCTCCTTCTTTTTGATTTCTGTTGTAATAGCTGTAGGAGCTTGTACATCATTGATTTTATATATATCAGTTCCTATTGCTTGTTAGACAATTACTCATTGTCTTCCAGCTCTTTGCATCGTGTTTTTCACGACTGATCACTAAGTGATCTGACACACACTCACAGTCAGTTTCTCTGATTTTGCCTATCTCCCACCTACTGAAGTATTGAAATTCCTTTATTTTTTCCTCAGAATGTTGTAAGGGGAAATTGTTGTCAGTAGGATAGCATCTTTTATAGACTTGAGAAGTTTAAGAGGTAGAGGTTTTGGCATCATAAATTAGGGGGAAATTGTTAGATATGAGTCAGTAGATGATACTCAGCTGTTGTTCGGTTAAAAGAAAATTGGGGGAAATCATAGTAGTACTATGGAATTGAAGATCCCACAACCTAGCTGATATCAGTAGATTAGTGTGTCGTTAGGATTAGCTGATGTATAGGTTAGACTTGATGTATTGATTATTATTTTTGTCTAAGTCCTGTACGGGGTAATTGTTGAACTGATCTTCTGTTGAAGATACTTTTCAGAACCCCACGTCATCAGTGTAATCGCTTGTGTTCTTCGGGCCAAGGCCGATCTTCTACTCGGTCGAAGACGCGCATCATCACCGACAAATCATCGCAGAAGACTACTCCCAGTGAAAGTCATCGCCAGAAGAACGAAACAAGCACGCACCTTCGCGGTCGCCAGTGACCTACTCGGTAGATGCCGTGTCGGCCGACTCGGTCGAAGAAGACAGAGACTTTTCGCCCATCGTATCCTACGAAAAGCGACCCAGCTATTCAAGTCTTTTCGAAAAGTTCAGCAGAAGACATACGAGGTTGTTGAACGGTCAACTCTAACATTCTCACCAACTACAAACCTCGACCAATGAGAAGCCGACAACGCTTACCTACTCTACATAGTAAAGCTGCTCTCATGAACAGTGCATTAACTGCCCTGCTGCAACAAGTTCGAATTATGGCCGTTTTCTTTGGAAGCTTGTGACACGTGGCATCGTCGTCTCCAACGGACATATGCCATAACTCACAACTATAAATAGAGAAGTTTTTGAAGCTCCGGACGACGGAATTTCGAAGGGACAAGCTCAAGCTCTAGAACACTCAAAGATCATCCAGAGGAAAACTTGCATACTTAGAAGATTTCTCAGTTTTTCGCTCTAGAGTTCTTACATCCCTTTCTTCTCTAGACTAAGCTCATTGTCATATTTATAGCTTAGATTCGAAGGAGTTCACATTTAGTGAGTTGTTCTTATTGTAACAACTCCTTCTCAGTTGGAGAAAATTCCCTTCCCTTTCAGACTTAGGTTTGGATTGTAAAGTCGCTAAGGACTATAACTTAGAGGGAACTGTCCGGTCGACGATATCCCCGCCGAGGCTTGCTCGAAATAATCAACAAGTTCTTACGCCTTGTTCAGGACCGTGGATGTAGGATCTTGCGTATCCGAACCACGTTAAATCGCTTGTGTTCTTTTACTGTTTTATTGCATAGCATTCAACTGACTTGAAAATCATAAGCTTGCATAAAACGTATTTTATAAAGCGCACAGCCAAAAGATTTAATTTGCTAAAACGTGTTTTCAAAAGAGACGAATTTCGGGCCCCACACTTTCCGCACAACAGTCTCCGACTGATTCTCAAAGTACTGACAACAGTCAGTAGGAGAGAGCTCAGTAGCTGACTCACTCTGTCCCGCGATCGAAAGCTTATTTGGCACTGTTCATCAGTTGCAATCATCTGCTCAGCTGACCTTCATTGAAGAAAAGAAACTGAGCTCATGTGTATTACCCCCCCCCTCTACACCTGACTTATCGTCTCCGGACCAACAAATATCTTATCAGCCGACTCAGACGAAGAAGACAAAGACTGCAGCAAGTCTACTGTATCCGACAGGAAACTACCCAGCTATTAACTTCACTCGAAAGTCAGCAGAAGATCATACGAGGATGAGTGAGAGTCAACTCCAATGAAGACCTATGTCTGACACATCTCACCTACCATAAACCTCGACCAATGAGAAGCCGTCAACACAATACCTGCTCTGACCAACTAAAGCTGCTCTCATGAACAGTATCAACAACTCTGCTGCAACAATTCGAACTTATGGCCGTTTTCTTTGGAAGCTTGTGACACGTGGCATCGTTGTCTCCAACGGACATATGCCTAGGTCACAACTATAAATAGAGAAGAAAATTTGAGCTCCACGCACGGGATATCAAGGGATAAAACGCTCAAGCTTTTAAAACAACTCTAGCATATTCAAGAGAAATCCAGCGAAGAACTTACTCAATAGAATACTCTTAGTTCTTCTCTCTAGAGTTCTTTAGATCCCTCTTCTCTAGCTAAGCTCAACGTCATATCTATAGCTTAGAAATTCGAAGGAGTTCACTTTTAGTGATTGTTCTTATTGTAAGAGCTCCTTCTAGTTGGAGAAATTCCCCTCCCCTTCAAACCTTGGTTTGATTTGTAAAGTCGCTAAGGACTATAACTTAGAAGAGTTTGTCCAGTGCACAGATACCTTGCTGAGGCTTGCTTAGATAAATCAACAAGACCTCCTGTTCAGCAGGACCGTGGACGTAGGATCTTGCGTATCCGAACCACGTTAAAAATTGCTTGTGTTGTTTACTGTTTTATTGCACTGCATACAAACTGCTTACAAAATCATATCTTGCATAAAACGTATTCTTAAAAGTGCACTAGCCAAAACTGTTTTGACTTGTGAAAATCACGTTTTCAAAATGAGACGAATCTCTGGGCCCCACACTATTCCGCACTAAAGTTTTCGACTGAGTTTCAAGTGCTGACTAAAGTCAGTAGGAGAGCTCAGCAGTTGACTCACTCTCTGACCCGTGATCGAAGGTTATTATCTGGCACTGTTCATGAGTTGCACCAAACAGCTCAGCTGTCCTTCGATTTGAGAAAAAGAAACAGTACTGAGGTGTATTCCCCCCCCCTCTACACCTGACTCTCGCTCCGGACTAACAGCTATTACAGAAACGAAGGTACACCATTCAACTAGGGATTTTGAGATCTTCAAATTTATAAATATGTCTACTGAAACTTCATCCCAACACATATCAATCGGACACGTGATAGAACATACTGTAAAAAAGTTATAGGGTACACTGATGCTTTGATTCATGAGAAGTACCCCCTATCGATCTAGCACATGACAGGATACATGCGTGTTGATCGTACACTTGATCGGACATGATAAGACATGTATCATGTTAGGGTTGTGCCGATAGGTCGAACATTGATCGAGCACGTGATCGAACAATTTGAATTGACATTTCTCAAAAAGCAAGGTAATTATATCATCTTAAATAAATAGTATGATAAAATATAAATAGTGGATATAAATATACACCAAATAAACCTTTTTATATTTCGCTCGGGGCAAATAGATGTACGGCCACCCTTAGGTCAAGGATTTGGCGGCCGACGTGTCGGATTAGTCTGCTATAAATAGCTATTCGTAACTCACAATCAAACCCTACGCATCCTTAATTCATAATCCTATTTTAGTTTTATTTATATATATTTATTTATTTTTAAGTTTGTTCATACCTGGTACAATTTGATTGAGAGCCTAAATTGATAATGGCGATTGGGTTATATGAAGGTTGTAAGTATTCTTATAATTCCAGAAACATCGGTTAGTACTGCAAGTGTTTTTGTTACCTCGTCTGTGTAAATCTTATCACGGTTTTGGCCGATGGTCATTTTATTGGTTATGTGCATCTGTGCTTGATGTAGATTATTACGACGAGGAAGATGACGAGATGGGAGGGTATAGCGGGTACGAGGAAGTGAACGATCTCAGGAGAAACGAGAAATCAGAAGAATTGGCCTGCCCGTTTTGCTCTGAGGATTTTGATGTTCTCGGATTATGCTGTCATATCGATGCCGATCACCGGATGGAGGTTAAACTCGGGGTAATAATTTCTGTTTCATCGTGTGTTTGCATTTATTTGGATTTTGCTTTAGCAATACTGGGTTCATGCTTGAGTCGAAAACTATTTGCAAGTGTGACTAACAAAAGTATAATTTGGCTGTTGTATGAACAATAGGTGCTTCACTGGGTGAATCTAGTTGAAATTAGTTTACAATTTAGAGTTTCAATGGATATTCTGTTGACAGTTGATTGGTGAAATAGCGAAAATGGGTTACTATAATTTCAAAGGCAATTCGTGCGTGTTTTACTACTTAGAATATACTGTAGAAAAGTGGAAGAAGAAGAATATAAAGACGACGAGAGGAAACCCACACAAAGACCAAGCATGCTTGCAGAATATTAGTTAACATTGCAAGTTTACTACTTAACGTTGAAATATAATCCTATGATCTAACTTACTTGGAGTAAAAGCTTGCTTGCAGAATATCAGTTAGATACAAACATAGCTTTTTACATTCCCTTTTTTTGGTATGTATTTTACCTGAGTTCTTTTATTTTACAGATATGTCCTTTTTGTACCAGAAAGGTGAACATAAACATGGCTTCACATGTAATAACACAACACAAAGATGTACTGAAGATATCCTTCAATATGTTTTAGGTGAATGAGCTGTTTCTTGATTGTTGCTCTTTCTACTTACATTTTATGTTTTATGATGCTTTAACTTGATGATCACTGTTAGTATTTCTTCATTCTTTGTGGACCTTAACTTGACATACGCTCTACATATCGACAAGTGTCGGAGTGCTCGTTCTAGTACGACAATATTTATGTTGAGAAAAGATATGCAGGAGAGACATTTACATTCTATTAAGGAGTCTCTTTGTGTGGAGTCTTTCTCCGACTCTGACCCAGCATCTGATTCCAAGCTATTGTCATTCTTCAATAATTCTCACCTTGCTCAGAAACGTCAAACCAATGAAGCTGCTGCTTCTGCTGAAGCAAGCTTATCAGTGGAAAGTTTAAAGGATGATTCTTTAGACAGGTACAACACCAAATATCTTCTTCTTTGAATACTTTTTAGTAATTTTGAAATGCGAATGCTCAATGTTGATTAGTGCGTAGACTTATGCCTTACTACTTACTGCCTTTACCCTAGTTTTCACAGGGATTTCCTTTTTTTCTTGAAAGCACATCTTAAGCTTGAAAGATGTATTTCGATTAGATTTTAATTTACATCTTTTATTGTGTGCACATTGGGTTGCAGAACACCTGGCTTGTTGTACTCTTCATGTCGTTCGTAGACTGTAAAACAAATAACATAAATGGGTATAGATAAATGAATTATGGTAAGTGTTTTGGAGTCAATTTCATAATTCTGTTCTGGGAATCATTTTTTTTCTCCTTTGTACGTGTGAATATTTTCATCATATTTGGCTACAACTGTTATTTTGGAGTAATTATCAGTATAAGCTTTTCTTGAACTAAAAAAACTGCCCTCACCCTAAAGTTGGTCTTTACAGAAACAGAAGTTTCAAATCTACCTCAAGTCACCTTATACTTATCTTTGATTGGTTTCAATTTAAGATAAACTTTAACCAACCAAAATTTATTCTCAGACATTAGATGTCTCCACTAACTTGTAGTTTTGTGGCCTTTATGACATATTTGCTAAAATAGTAACTTTCTTAATCTACTCAAAGTGTCCCAACCTCGGTCAAAAACTTCTTAATTCCTTTCTTCAGTGGGTTAATACGACTAATTGGTGGATTGGTTGCACTTCGCACAAGCTTATAATGAACTAGGATGGAACCTTGTTTTTCTATAATAGGATTGGAATAAACTTGCCAGACTGCAGGACATAGGACCCTCGCCCAGTAGAAAAGCTGCCTAGTTCTTATTAATAATTCAATACCCTAAGAGTGACACAACCTTTGGACTTCTTAAGCTATGAAATTTACCAGACTAGGATAACAATGAATGAATGTACCATAAAAGATAATGAAAGACTGGAATTCTTTCTCCTACCATACACGTGAGTTAGAGGTGTTGATATCATTTTAGGTTCCTGGTGAAGGTGTATCATTTCTCTCAAGTGGTTGTTGTCGACTTATTCAGTTTGCCAATTTCTACTATGATGACAGTTATTCTTATTCAAGATTACGTATATATTTCCAAATTTATAATTAAGATCTCAATCCATTTGGCTTCTATTTGCAGTCAGCTTATACAATATGTATATTTGCTGTTTAGGAAACACTACAGCCATGGCAAATCTTATGTATTCTCATCATTGTTTCAGAATACAACCAACCCCATCAACAGAGTGGAACAATGAGATGGCCAGCAGGTGCAAATTCTTGCAGGGATTAGTATTTCACACCATTTTGGATGGTTTATGATTTACAGTGATTTTATTAGAGTTCATTGTTAGGTCCATCATATCATATTCATCCCAAAGTTAGAATCATCTTTATAACGGCTTTAGATCTGTAGAAGTTAGTTTACTTTTTCATGAAGTTTGGGCTTTATAGAAAATAATATATACTAGCATTTACGTATGTACCTATTTTATAGAAGGAAGTGGTTGGTACAATTTACTCATGCTGCGTATTTTTTCAATATTTATTAACAAGTTAAAGAGTTTATTGGTTCTGAATGTACGTTATTGATTTTCTTTTGTTAAATGACATAACAAAGGTAAATAATCTGGATGCAATTATGATTTCTTCGTATATTTTTATGTGAAATGATGAGAGATGAATCCTTTTTATGGATGGATATTGTCCAGAGCAACGTTCAGTATAGAGACCATCTACTGACTGATTCTAGTAAAGTGTCATCAGACCTAAAATGTCACTAGTGCACAAATAGGTCATTTCGTTCATTCTTAAGGCTATATCTATTTTTTGTTATACAAAAGAAAACAAGATAATACTTTTTAAGCCCAACACAACATAATCAAATAAACCATCTTAAGCTCCTCCAAGTTTAGCACAAGGTCAAATATAGAGCGAGCGATTTTACAATCCAATTTCCTTGTGCACACAAATTATCAAGTGATACTATTCTCTTCCTAATAAAGAGAGTCAATTTGGTGAATATTTTGTATAAAAATGGGTTATTTAGGAAGACTCCTCAAAATGAAAGATAAGAAGTAAATGACACCCTTCATTTTATCATCGAGGGTTTGGATTGAATATGTTTTTAACACATATTCCTTATTTATTCTAAGTAGAAGGGCAAAAATGTAAAAGTTACATGATTTATGTATAAAGAAAATAAGAATTATGCATAAAAAAATTATATACATACTTTTTACTTCCTACATAATTCTATTTTCCTATAGTATCCTATTTTGTATAACTTGCATATTTTGCAATTTGGCCAATTTATTTATTTATACTCATTTGTCCAGCTATTATTCTAAGCCTAAAATCATGTATCTTAAATCTTTTAAATTTCAATTATCATATATTAATTCCAATGAATATGCTACATGATTTTGACCTTTGAATTATTATAAACATTTAAAAAAGCTGCATGTGTGATGGATTGAGTTTTAGATCCATAATTATATTTTTGGATTCTAAAATATCGATTTTGGTCCTCTAATATGACATTTGTTTGGTTTTTTATTCTCTAATTTAGTTGTGTTTGATTTTGATTCTACAGCTTTACAAAGTACTCGATTTTGGTTTCCCAACGAAAAATGTCGATGTGAAAAAGGCGCTGAAGTACACTCTTTGTCTTAAGATAAAATTGCATGAAACGCTATACTGACCACCCTGAGTGACTCCTATCTCGGAAGAGTTCAGGACTGCAAGTCCGCGAAGGAGCTCTGGGATGCTCTGGTGCTACTGAGTCGAGAGACTCAGAAGATTAAAGCTGACAAACCGCGCTGGAACTTCAGAAGCTAGAGAGACTGTCTCTCATGCCTAGCGACACGATTGAAGATCTCAACGTCAGATTTATGGATCTGATGAACACCATCAACGAGCTGGGAAAGACATTCTCCAACCGAGAAATGAATCTCAAAATCTTGAGAGCACTGCCGGACGGACATTGGACTCCATTTGCTACATTGCTTAGACATTCTGACCTTGATATTGTTTCTCCTGATCACATATTTTCAGAATTAAAGGCCGAGGAGTTCGATTTCAGCCTACCCCAAAGAAAGCAGTGAGCTGAAGCTGACACCCAGATCGACCATGCCTTCAAAGCATCAGTCAGCACAGCAGCTCCCGCTTCTAGCAAGGCTGAGCCTTCAATCAGCGAACTACAAGAAGGAAACCTAGCTAAGAAATATGCACTGCTTTCCGTGAAGTATCAGAAGGAGAAGGAGAGACGCAGAAAGCTCTCTAGAGTCGTTAGAGACTCAAAGAGTAAGTCTGAGTATACCCCAAGCGCACTCCTGAACCGCATATTTCTAATTGTAAGAAACAAGAGGATTCAACTCAGTCGAAAGACAGTGATAGCAAAGAAAGCAAAATCACCTCCTGCTACAATTGCAAGAAGCCAGGACACTATCAATACGACTATCCTGACCTCAGTACAACTGAGAGAGCAGCACGAAAAGCTCGAAGGGAGAAGTTCATCAAGAAGCGTCAAACATATATTGCCAGTGAAGTCTCAAATGACTCATATGAAGTCGACTCCTTCATGGATTCATCAGACGATGAAGTGGCGTTCATGGCTGTAGAGCTTGAAGAAGATGCTGAAAAGTGTCTTCTGGCAGGAGAAGAGGATGAGGTAAACTCTCAGGCTCCATTTAACCCCTCTTTACACTGCACACACGACACCATTTCAGGTGCAGAAGAGAATCTGGACATCTCGATTGCATATGAAGAATTATTATATGAGCAGATTCAGATGAGCCTGCGGCTCAATAAGACTCTTCAGGAATTGGATGCCCTGAAAGTGGAGAATCAGAGACTTTCTCAGGAGAGTCAGGTTGCTACTGAGTCAGAAGGACTTGTGTTGAGACTCAGGGAGGAGATTAACTCTCTGATGGCCAAGTCTCAGCATCAAGAAGATCAGATCTCAGTACTGACCAATGACTTAATTCAGAAGGACACTGAACTGAGTTTACTGAGTTCTCAGAACTTCAGACCAAGTATGAAATCCTTAAGAAGAGTGATGATGTCTGGAGGGACAGAGCGATACATGAGAGCTGAGAAAAAGCTTGAAGCGATGCTAGCCAACAACAAGCCAAAGCATTGTAAGGAGGGACTCGGGTTCATCCATGGAGCCTCCTCATCTGCCCCTGTACTCTCAGAAAATCGGCTAAAACTGATAGGTTTGTTCAAGGGGAGACTATCAATGCTGAGATCCTGAACCCCTTAACAAAGAACAAACAGAAGATGAATGCACCTCATCCTAGCTATCAGCATTCTGACAAGAAGATTAGCTGAAAACCACCCCAGTTCAGTCAAGGGGTAACCAAAGCGAGTTAAGTGGGGCGATCGGTATGGACCTCCGGTGACACATCCAGATCAGTATGGATCATATTATTATGATCCTATAGTCAGGAGAGGATCCAAAAGTCAGAAGAAGAAGAAGAAAGTCGTTCAGAAGGCTAAGGTCAGCAGTCCACCAACTCGGAAGATCAGGACTCCTGAACCAGTAAAGCCTCAGAAGTCAGCATTGACCAGTCCAGTGGTCAAGTATGTTGATCAAAGTGGGAAGAAACTGTCTGAGACCACCAGGGTCTTGAGACAGATTTGGGTTTCCAAAAGTAACATCTAAGGACCCAAAATAAAAAATAAAGGGTACCTGAATATAATTATGTTTTGTAGGTGCACAAGGACCCTTGGTACGTGGACAACGGATGCTCAAGACATATGACGTACCAGAGGAACCTACTGAAGAATTATACTGCTGAAGAAGGACCCAGAATTGAATTCGAAGATAATGCAAAAGGCTAAACCAGAGGCTACGGAACACTCAGCATTGGAACCGCCACAGTTCCAAGAGTATCATATGTTGAAGAACTTCAACATAATCTTCTCTCTGTTAGTCAATTTTGTGATAACTCGAATAGAGTGATTTTTTACACTAGTTTCTGTGATGTCATTGATAAATCTATAGGGAAAACAGTGTTATCAGGTTCGCGCAAAAAGAATATCTACATTGTTGACTGGAACTCAGTTGAACCTGAAGCATGCTTGCTGGCGAAGAACAAAAATAGAACTGGGTAGCTTTGGCACAGAAGACTCAGTCATCTCAACTTCAAGACGCTCAACAAGCTAGCTAGAAACGCTCTAGTAAGAGGACTGCCGAATGAAGTATTCAGCAAAGACACTCAGTGTGAAGCATGTCTGAAGGGAAAGCAAACAAAGAAGCAAAATCCGCCTATTCCATCGCCTTTCACTGATGGAATCCTTCAGCTGCTACATATGGATTTGTTCGGTCCAGTCTCTCTAGTGACGATCAGAGGCAAGAAGTATGCTTTAGTGGTCATTGATGACTACTCGCGCTACACATGGGTCATATTTATTGCCAACAAGTCTAACGTCAAAACAGAGTTGCCTGCACTTCTGAAAAGGCTCAGTGTCGAGAAGGACACCGAAATCAGAAAGATACGTTCAAACAGAGGAGTTGAGTTCCTGAATTCGATGGTGGAAGAGTTCTGCAAAGCTGAAGCTGCACGCTCGCCTCAACAAAACGAGATTGTTGAGAGGAAAAACATAACATTCAAAGAAGCAGCAAGAACCTTGCTCGCAGACTCCAGACTCCCATCTAAATTATGGGCAGAAGCAACTGACACTGCATGTTACACTTAGAATAGATCTACTGACAAAGCAACATCAGAGGACACCATATGAATTATGGAACGGCAGGAAGCCTTTCTTATCTTATTTCCATATTTTTGGGTGTTCGTCCTTTATCCATAATAAGGGAAAGGATCAGTTAAAGACTTTTGATAGCAAGTCAGACTAGGGAGTCTTCTTAGGATACTCCCGGGTCAGCAAAGCCTTTAGAGTTTTTATCTACCGGACCCTTTGCATGGAGGAAAGCCCTCATGTTGTTTTTAATGAGTTTGCTACTGAAGACAGGATCAGAAACTCAAAATCAGAGTCTGAGGACATCAGTAAGCAGCTACAGGATCTGAGCTTTAAAGACAATGTTGAAAAGATCCATCTATGTTGGGAAGATGATTTAGAAGAGGAAATTGAAGATAAAACTACTGAATCTCAGCCAACAGCAGACGTAACTGAACAGATTAACTCTACTGAATAGAGTCAATCCCAGGTAACTCAGGTCGATGAAGAAACCCAAGTGGTAACTGAGACCTCTACTGAGGATAATAATTCAGGGGGAACAAATGAAGTTCCTGAGCTGAATGCCCCTGAACCTAGTGACTCAGTAGACCCGACTCTAGTAACTGAATTACTTCATTCTCAAAATAGTACAACTGAAATGCCTAATTCACCTACTATCTATGTTGAACAAATTTCAGATGAAGAGTTAAAACATCGTCGATCGTGGCTGGACGCTCACACTTCTGATTTAATTATTGGAGATCCTTCAGCTAGTGTAAAGACAAGATCCAGATTCTGTCAGGGAGAAAGCGCACTATATTCTTGCTTCTTGTCTAGTGAAGAACCTCAGTCAGTTGAGGACGCACTTAAGGATGCTGATTGGATCATCGCCATGCAGGAGGAGCTGAACCAGTTCGCGAGAAATGAAGTATGGGAGCTTGTTGATAGACCCCGACATCAACATGTGATCGGAACTAAATGGGTCTTCAAGAACAAGCGAGATGAAAACAACGTCATAGTAAGGAACAAAGCGAGACTCGTGGCAAAAGGCTACTGTCGAGACGAAGGGATAGATTTCGATGAAACTTTCGCTCCAGTTGCAAGATTGGAGGCAATCAGACTGTTCCTAGCCTACGCAACACATCAGCGCTTCAGAGTATATCAAATGGATGTGAAGTTTGCGTTCCTGAACGTCTTGCTGAAAGAAGAAGTCTATGTAGAACAGTCTCCCAGTTTTTAGCAGGGACATCAATTTTATAGACTCGGAAAGGCTCTGTACGGGTTAAAACAAGCACCCAGGGCTTGGTACGATATCCTATCTGAGTTTCTTCTTCAAAAAGGTTTTCAAAAGGGCACAGTAGACCGCACATTATTCAGCATTCGATTGGACGAAGACATATTACTTGTGCAGATCTACGTAGATGACATTATATTCACGTAGATGACATTATATTCGGATGAAAGAATGTCACTATGTGTCAACAATTTGAGAAGATGATGAAGGATAAAGTCGAGATGTCAATGATGGGAGAGATGAATTATTTCCTCGGATTTCAGGTCAAACAATCAGAGAAGGGAACGTTCATCAATCAAGGCAAATACACTCGAGACCTCATCAAGAAATTCGATAGCACATCCGGCAAACCAATCAAGATCCCGATGAACACGAATATGAAAATCGATCTTGATAAAGAGGGAGTATCAGTAGACTATACTGAATTTCGCGCTATAATTGGTTCCTTCTTATATCTAACTGCTACTAGACCTGACATAACTTATGTTGTAGGTTTCTGCGCTCTATTTCAGGCGAATCCTAAGCAGAGCCACATGGACTCAACAAAGAAGATTCTCCGCTATCTCAGAGGAACACCTGACATGGGTTTATGGTATCCAGCAGATGATAATATTGAACTAAATGGTTATTCTGATGCTGACTATTCAGGATGTAGGATTAACCAAAAATCAACTTCGGAACTTGTTACAAAGAAACAACATTCAGTAGCGACGTCAACTACTGAAGCTGAATACATGACTGCCGGAAGTTGCTGCACCCAAATCCTTTGGCTGAGATAGTAGCTACGCGACTATGACGTCATTCAGAATGAAGTGCCGATCTTCTGCGACAGCTCCAGTGCAATTGCAATCACTCAGAATCCGGTACTACATACTAGATGCAAGCACGTGGACATTAGACACCACTTCATTCGTGACCATGTCGAAAAGAAGGATATCAGAATGGAGAAGATCCATACTGACCATCAAAGGGCCGATATTCTGACCAAGCCTCTTGCTGAAGCAAGATTCAGAGAACTTTCAGTGGAGCTAGGTCTGTTGGACCCTACTGACTCCAGTCAGTAAGATGATTCAGGAGAGGAGCATTCAGCAAGGGGGAATGTTCACTCTCAGTACTGGACTTATTTAGTACATGGAGACTCAGCAACCATCTACACGAGGTATCAGCTGACTACGATGTTCAGCTGACAGGTTTGCGTATCTCTTCTTAGTAGCCAGCATAATATTTTATGCATTAATGATTCTGATTCAGCATCGTATTCAATGCCTTAAGAGAATGTCATTTAATATAACGGTTTTCATTAAATGCACGACATTCTATGCTAAGATTGTTGAACTCTGCCGCGTATTAAATGCTTGTCTTATCAAGTTACTTATTTAGCTATTTACAACTATAAGTGGACTTAGGCGACTAGTTTGATCATTACCTATTTTATAACATTGAATCCTGACCGTCCATCTCATAAAGCAGATTTAAACTGAACCGTCGATATGAAACTGTTCATATTCTTGATCTTATACATTACGTTCAAAGTCTGAAAAACCGCCATTTTCACTCTCTGCAACTAAACCCTAAATTTTCTGAGAACTCAATCCATTATTTGCAAACTGCTTTCAAATTTCTCAGAAATTATTACGGTAAAATTACATGCTTATTCAGTATCCCATGTTTACTTATGATATTTTTCGACACTGATATTAAGTTTTGCAGATTATAGACATGGCAGCGAAGAATGTTACAGTTTCTACTCCGGCCAACATAGTAGAAATCTTGGAGAAAGACCGAGTTTGGTGCGAGCCGATCATGGAGTTTGACACATGCGAACTTGAGATCATGTCAGATGTGTTCAAGGCGCTGAGGGCGTCAGGCCTCGATGGATTCTTGTCGAGGAAGCCAGCCTTCTTTCTTCCGCGTCAGGTTTCGGAGCTATACTTGAACTCCGACTCAGTAGACGGAATATTTTGGGGCGCTTCATCATCCACCATGTCATAGACCCCGCCCGTGCTGACTCTGAGATTAAGCAGATGTCAATTAAGCAAGCTCTTCAGAGGAGCTTTCAATTGCCAAGCACATGGATCAATTCGCTGGATATAAGGACGACTTGATCGATGAATACTTGGAGATTTTCTGCAGTGAGCCGACGTCATTCAGGGCTTCCTTCCGAAAAACTCCATGCTGCCGCAATACAGAGCACTAGCATACATAGTCACTCAGATTCTGACTAGCCAGGCTGGCTCTTTTGACCAAGTGTCCAGACCGAAGCTACAGATGATGATGTCAATCTACGATAGAGCTCAGGTCAATTGGACAGCCTATCTGTCAAGGGAAAGCTTCTCTAGGGGATGAAGCTGACAGTAATGATCGAGGACTTTTGTGGTGTTGACCACATCACATACGCAGATAAGGCGTAGTTCAACCTAATGAAGATCAGATTTCATAGCAAGGCAGCAGCCCTATAGCAGATTGGGGCAGGGCCTGCTGAGCCTAAGAAAGGGAAGAAGTCCACTCCAACTAAGAAGAGAACACCACCGAAAGTTGCTTAGAAGACTCCATCTAAGAAGCAGAAGACGGCTTCTCAACTAGTTATTACTCCTCCCTTCCGACTACGAGATGAATCAGACTCTTTTGAGAAAACAGTCTCAGTGGAGAAGGAAGTCTCCACTGAAAGGGAAGTGACAGTGGAACAGGGGTCCGAAGCTGAACAATCTACTCCTATCTCTCAGACCCTACTGGACGTTCCACCCCTCAGCAGCATCCCTTCTGCTGAGAAGGCTACGTCTCCAATTGAATTGGATGACTCGGAGACAGGCACAGAAGCCGAGACCATCGGATTAGAGGTTGAAGTTCTTTAGAATAGAGCCTCCCGAGAAGTCTCAGAGGCCATACCTGAGATATCAAGTCACTCTAACTTGATCGCTCTAGCGAGGCAGGCCAGACTTCACATGCTAATCAGGTTCCAGGAATGGTCTACTCTAAACAAGCTTATTCTACACCATACCTGCGAACAGTTGCATGAAGAGGACCTGATACTCTGTGAACAAATAGTGTTGGGTGATGATTCTATCCTCAGCAGTATTAGATATAGTGGGAAATGATTCAGTCTTCTGTGCTGACATTTACTCAGTAGCCTTGTGCTCTGAAATAGTCTGAAGATTTGAAGATCCCAAAACCCTATATTGATTGATGAACATTTAAGTTGTAAACCGCTTTTGTCTCTGAGGTCTCAGACTCAGCAGACCCTCTGCTCTGGTTCAGGCATTCAGTAGCTTATTTGCCTCAGCACCGTAAGTAGAAGACTCGGTTATCTGCGGACTCGGCGGGAGCAAGATATGCGAAAGGGGTCAGTAGGATTGTACTCAGCAGGAGTAGTCCACTGTACTCAGAGTTGATCTTCAGTATAACCAACTCAGCAGAAGTTCACTACTGAATCAGAGATCAGACTCAGCAACGGCCAGACAGTCTTCTGAATTGTCAGATCTTTTGAAAGTCAATCAGCATAGTCAAATACGAGGAAGAGAGAAGTCAGTTTCAAATCACCTTGGAATCTGTTCTGTCTCAACCAACTTCTGAACCTCGGCCAATGACAAGAAGACACATGTCCTACACCAACTAAAGCTGCAAGTCAACAACTTTCGAGAAATGGAGGGAAAGGACACTGTCGCCATACTTCAAAAGAGCCGTTAGCTACCTAAAAGAGAGAGGCAAAGGATCGTCGTCTCCAACGGATCTATCCTAATCTCTTCTCTATAAATAGAGGGATAAATCATATTTGAAGCTCATGAGCTGACGAGCACACGAGCCAACGACATATAAACAAGAACAAGAACACACAGAGCATTCAAACGAGCAAACTTGAAAAGCCTAAGTTCTCCGCAAGAAGTTCGAAGAATCTATCTCCGGTGAAGAACTACATTCTAACTCTTAGGGAACCAAGCTAAACTGCTAAATACAACCTCTAGTATCCAAACGGCGATACACGAACCCAAAGCTATACTCAGTTGTTCGTCGTTCTAGAAGCCACTTCATTGTTCCCTATCCCTCTAACCTAAGCTCAATAGCATATATCCATAGCTTAGACGAAGGAGTTCATCCTTGAACCGATCCTTATTGTAAAGGACTCCTTCACAGTTGGAGAGTTTTTCAAACACTCAGTTTGATAACCTTGTAAACTGAGACTTGCTCAATATAAATCTCAAGACCAATGTTTGCCCAGCGTGCATACCAACTGAGACTACCTCAGTATAATAAATAGCTTCCTGATCTTTCGGGACAGTGGACGTAGGATTTTTGTGTCCGAACCACTTTAAAAATCTCTGTGTCTTGTGTTCTGTTTTCATTGTTGCATTGATTTACTGGTCATACTGAAAAACCCTTTTAAATCATTCAATTGAGTTTCAGCAAACTTAATAGACTGCACTAAACTATTGAAACTGTTTTGATAAAAACGTTTTCTAACTCAACTGAATTGGGCCTACACTATTCCGCACCACTGAACTCTATCTGCAAGATACTGAATTCTGACACTCAGTCAGCTAGCAGGTCTCAGTAGAGTCAGTCACTCTGCCAACACGATTCATAATAGCTTATCTGGTCTGCTGAACTCGTTCAGTACGACATCATCCTAAAAAGGATTGTTCGTGTTTAAGTTGAGAAAATCGTTTCAGGTGTATTTACCCCCCCCCCCTCTACACCTGAACGTGCTCTCGGGACCAACAAATAGGTTATTCTAAGCCTGTGGATATTAGTTCTTTGGAAGATTTAAGGGCGGCTATGCTGGCTATTCTGAACGACTGCAATCCTACAGCAGCCGTTCCTTCTAATGGGTTTGATCCCGACGACCAGGACCCGCCCAGTGGTACATGACCTAAGAAGCCTGTTGAAGGAACTCAACTAGAGGAGGGTGCCCAACCCTCAACTGATGAACTACCTCTCACCATCCTCCCTCCAGTAAAGTCGGTGGCTAGAACATCTCAGGCTGCGGACCCAGTACAGCTTTTGCTGGGGTCTACTTTCGAGGTTGCGCCCAACCCGAAGAGCCGACGGTCCAAGACAGTCGCCAAAGCCTTAAAAAGTCAAGGAGCTCAGAATCGACTTTTGGCCAAGGTTGTCCATATGACATGGAAGAAGTCTACTGTTGCTCAGAGTGAGGAGATGAAGGAGCTGAGGACCTCCATTCGAAACTCAGCCGCTCCTGACTTCTCAACTATACTCACCAATGCCTTATCCACTTAGAGAGCAGAGTTTGAGAAGCAACAAGCATCGCTGGAAGCTGCCCATAAGCAACTATTGGAAGACTATAAGGCAGCTCACTCAGCACATACTGAATATGTTTCTTCACCGATTCAAGCTTTTGAGCTCAGAATTCAATCACTTCAGAATATTCTTGAAGAGAAGATTGATGCTAAGTTGCAAAGCATTAAGACACTAGTGGATTCCTCCCATAAGAAGTACAGTGATGATCTAATCACAAAGAGGAACGATCTCCACCAAAGATTTGAGACAATGCAGACAGCCCTGGATAAGCTGGCTACTGCATTCGAAGGTCTGAACAAGAAAGTTCAGGTTCCTACCCCTGGCTCAGCTAATGATGCCAAAAAGGGGGAAAGGACACCGAGTAGGACACCAAGGGGGACAAGGTCAGCACGTGGAGCAGCTGGACGACAATCAGCTCCCACTGACCCCAAGGGACTCCAGGTCAAGCCCAGGGTGTCTTAGGCACAGGTGATGTAGGGCGCACTGAGACCGACCCAAGCGACTCAGGACCAAAGAATTCAGCAACCCAAACTCCCATTGAACATATTCAGGAGGTTGCTGACTTCGTAGAGGAGGACTTAGACGAGGAGGAGACTCCTCTGCCTCCTCTAGTGGCGGGAAAGGGGAAGATGAAGCTGAAACTCCCAACCCCACCACAGAAAGGAACTAAAAGATACATTAGTCCTGAGGAGCAAGCTCAGATTGAGGCCAATGAAAAACTTGCCCGGGAGATTGCTGAAGCAGAAGCTGCCAATAAACCAAAGAAAGCTCCGACAAAGGGTAAAACAAAGGTCTCAGGGGGAAAGAAGACAGGGACTAGGCCACCCCCAAGAAAACTGAGAATCAGCGATGAGGCCGACAAGGAGAAGGAAGCTGAACAACAACAGCAGCAGGATAAGTCCAAGTCTGGGCAGCAGGGTGATACTTCAAGTTATAAATCCAAATCATAATCAAATGCTGAGTAAAAAGAACTGCATGTTCCGTCCTACGTCCCTTCAAAGGAACAAGAATTGGAGATGATGGAAATTTGGGACACGATGGAAAGAGCCTTGGATAGAACAACAGAAGCAAGGCAAATCAGTGAAGCCAGAGAGAGGCTCAGACTTGCGGACTTAGAAGCTCTCAGGCTGAGAACCAAGAAAGAGGCTCGAGAGAGGGTGCCTGTGAAGGACTATGAAATTCCTTACAAGTATAGGCGAAGAAAGAAGCCTACTGACCAAAAGATTCACAGGGGGCCAAGAGTTGACACATGGATACCATGGGAACGGACTCAGAGATGGGAAACGCTTAAAGATGAATTTATCAAGAGGTACTTCGTCTGGAGGTACTGGCCCGATATGCATAAGAGCAACGCCTTTGCTGAATGACTTCTGGTAAGCGATCCTGAGATATATGCCAGAGTCTAGAAATCCTTAGCTGATAAGGAAGATGTCCGAGTTCCTGTTCCTAGACCTCTACCTCCTCCACAGAAGGTTGATGGCTCATTATACATTGGAGTGATAGAAGGAGAAGTCAGAAGTGCTATCAAAGCCTTAGATCTTGACGATTCTGACCCTGCTGATGTGCTGAAGATGAAGAAGCTCAGAAAAGATACCTTCCAGATGTATGGATTGCCGTTGCCAGAAGAGAAGTCCAGAGATTTCAAGGCAAGGATCCAGCAGTTCAGGAGATAGATAACTTCTTATATCTTATTTTGTTTCTTAGAATAGCAAGAGATATACTGTACTGAAACTTCTTATCATATATAAAACATCTTCGCTGTTTGGCCCGACAATACCTTATTGTCTTCATGGCCTTGTTTATTTAAGCTTAACACTCAGAATCACATAAGTGATTACTGACTCACACACTCACTGTTGATATCTGTGTTTGTCTGTTTTTACTTAGATTAATAGATTCTTTTGTTAGAAGCATGGGAGAAATTTGCTGTAAAAAGATATATAGGGGGAAATTGTTGTTAGAATTCTGTATAGGTTATGATATTTCTCTCCTGTATTCCCTCAGTAGATTAGAACTTGATGAACAACTCCACTGATTTTACTTGTAATATTTGTAAGGAGCTTGTTTCTGACAGTTTGTAGGGTTAGGTTTTAGCATCATCAAATAGGGGGAAATTGTTGGGAGATGATTCAGTAGCATAGTGTTAGTAGATTTGAATGATCCCAAACCCTAATTTGATTGGTGAACCATTGAGTTGTAATTGTATTTCCTCTCTCTGAGAGTTTCAAACTCAGTAGATATTCTTTCAGCATGGTTCAGGCGCTCAGTTCTATCTGCTGACTCTTCAGTAGACTATCAGCCTCAGTACCTTGGAGTGAAGACTCAGTAGTGCTTGGACTCAAGAGAGCAAAGATATGCGAAAGGAGTCAGTGGAACTGGACTCAGCAGGAGCAGTTCACTGAACTCAGAGTTGACCTTCAGTAGAGTTGAACTCAGCAGGAGTATACTACTGAACCAAGGTCAGACTCAGCAACGGCCAGATAATCTCCTTGGCTATCAGTGATCTTACTTGTTAAATCAGTAGAGTCATACGAGGTTCAGAGAAGTCAGCTTCAGATCTGCCTTGAAGTCTGTTTGTCTCAACTACTTTCTAAGCCTCAGCCAATGACGAGCAGCCTGCTGTCTATTTTCTGATTAAAGCTGCAAGTCAACATATTTCCAGAAATGGAGGAAAAAGACTCTGCCAGATTTCTTTGAAAGAGCCGTTAGCTACCCAAAAGAGAGTGACACATAGATCATCATCTCCAACGGATCTTTCCATGGCTCACCTCTATAAATAGAGGGAATAATTCAAATCGAAGCTCACCTAGAGACTAAGAACACACGACCGATTACGAGCAAAAACCAACCGACTTAAGCTTTCCGCAAGAACCTCAGAGAAAACCTTCAAGCGAAAGGCGACATTCTTGCTCAGAGGGAACCAAGCTGAATTAGATTCAAAGACTCTAGTATCCAAGCGATTGAACACGAAGCCAGAGTGATTATTCCTCACTGTTCGTCGCTCTAGAAGCCACTTCCTTGTTCCCTTCCCTCTAACCTAAGCTCAGTTGACCAAATCTATAGCTTAGATCGAAGGAGTTCATTCCTGAACTGTTCTTTATTGTAAAGAACTCCTTCATCATTGGAGAGTTTGTCAAACGCTTTAGTTTGATCCTTGTAAACTCCTTCTTCAAGACCAATGTTTGTCCAGTGCACAAACCGACTGAGACTGAACGTTTATCTCGGGACCAACAATTGGTATAAGAGCAGGAGTTCTCTAAGACTCTTGTTTTCAGAAACTGGTCTACTTGAACGGATCCTAAAAACGTTTTCACTGCATATCATTCTTCATTCATATCACTATTTACAATGTCTGGAATCAGGATTGTACCCATGTTCTCAGTAGAGAACTATGGGGTATGGCGATTTAGAATGGAAGCTCATCTGACTTCCCTCCACGACAGCATGACAGAGGTCTTGGAAGACGGACCTATACTTCCTTTTCACTTCTGAAGAGAAGAAGCTTCACAATCTAGACCGGGTTGCCAGAAATGCTATACTGACCACCCTGAGTGACTCCTATCTTGGAAGAGTTCAGGACTGCAAGTCCGCAAAGGAGCTCTGGCGCTACTGAGTCGGGGGACTCAGAAGATTAAAGCTAACTGTTGGGTTATGAGTTAGTGGGTTGTCTTAACAACCACTTAGAGGATACTTAGTATTATTTTTATCAGTAGTTCTTGTAATAGGACCTATCTATTTATCGGTAATGGGGGAAATCATAGTGTTTCCTTACTATGGAATTGAAGATCCCAAAACCGTCTTGTATCCTTCGTGTAGTATCGATAGGACTAGATGATGTAATAGGCTAGACGAATTAAATTTTTCATTATCGTTTTTGTCTAAGTCCTGTACTGGGTAAATGTTGGATTGACCTTCAGTAGAAAGTTAATTTCCAGAACCCCACGTCATCATTGTAAGAGCTTGTGTTCACAAGTCATCAGCTGACTTCGCTCAGTAGAAGACATCTCTCAGCTGACCTACATCAGCAGACAAACATAGTCTTCAAGCTCAGTACCTTCAGAGTCATCAGCTGATCCCGCTCAGTAGAAGTTTTGTTATCAGCAGACTCAGATTAAGAAGACAGAGATCTTATCAGGTCTAGTGTGTCCGACAGGAAACGACCCAGTCTAACTTCATTCGAAAGTTAGTAGAAGATCATACGAGGATGAGTGAGAGTCAACTCCAATGAAGACCGATGTCTAACAAGTCTCACCTACCACAAACCTCGACCAATGGGAAGCAGTCTAAGCTCTACCTACTCTAACCAACTAAAGTTGCTCTCATGCACAATAACCAACTACTCTGCGACATCATTTCGAACATATGACCGTTTTCCTTGGATATTTGTGACACGTGGTTTCGTCCTCTCCAACGGACAAATGCCTGGGTCACAACTATAAATAGAGAAACATTTCCGAGCTCCACGCACGGGATATCAAAGGGACTACACGCTCAAGATTTCAAAACACTCTAGCGCCGTTCACGAAGATCCAGCAAAGAACTTGCCTTATTAGAATATTTCTAGGTCTTCTCTCTAGAGTTATTTCTTTAGATCCCTCTTCTCTACCTAAGCTCCATCGTTCAAATCCATAGCTTAGAACCTTCGAAGGAGTTCACATTTTGTGACTGTTCTTATTGTAAGAACTCCTTCACTGTTGGAGAAAATCCCCTCCCCTTCGAACTTAGGTTTGGATTGTAAAGTCGCTAAGGACTATAACTTAGAAGGGTCTGTCCAGTGCACAGATATCTTGCTGAGGCTTGCTCAGATAAATCAACAAGACCTCCTGTTCAGCAGGACCGTGGACATAGGATCTTGCGTATCCGAACCACGTTAAAAATCACTTGGGTCATTTATTGTTTTATTGCACTGATTCAAAATCATCTTACAAACTCATACTTTGCATAAAACGTATTTGAGAAGTGCACTAGCCAAAATTATTTAACTTGTGAAAAACACGTTTTGAAACTGAGACGAAGTCTTCGGGCCCTACACATTTATCCGCACTAAGTCTCCGACTGAGAATCAAACACTGACAAAAGTCAGTAGGAGAAACTCAGCAGTTGACGCACTCTGACCCGCGATCAGAAGGTTACTATTTAGCACTGTTCATCAGTCGCAATCTACAGCTCAGCTATCCTTCGTGTTTGAGAAAAAGAACTTGTACTCAGGTGTATTCACCCCCCCTCTACACCTGACACTCGTCTTCGGACCAACAATTGGTATCAGAGCCTCGGTGTTCTTCTGATCATCGGTTCTGAAACTCTGGTCTACTCGAACAGATCCTGAAAGCGTTTTTCACTGCACAAGCATCTCTTTATACATCCTTATACTCTCACCCATAATGTCTGATATGTTAGGTATTCGGATGGTACCGATGTTCTCCGTGGAGAACTACAGGTATGGTGCGTAAGAATGGAGGCACACCTTACATTGCTGCATGACAGCATGACAGACGTCCTAGAAACAGGACCTATCATTCCCAAGATCGACAGTGTTCAGTTTGCCACTGTGGGAGGTGTAGGAGTCAGACTGGTGCTAAAGTTGCCAAAGACAAATCAGCCTTCACGCCTGAAGAGAAAAAGCAGCACAACCTCGATCGAGTTGCACGAAATGCAATCCAGACGACGCTCAACGATTCACACCTCGGGAGGATCAAGACTGCAAAACAACAAAGGAACTTTGGGATGCCCTGGCTGTAATGAGCCAAGGAACCCCGCAGATCAAAGAAAACAAGCTCGAGCTAGAGCTACAAAAGTTCGACACTTTTGCCATGGAGCCCAACGAGACCATTAACGAGCTTAGCGTCAGATTTACAAATCAGATCAATGTGATCAACGGGCTAGGAAGGACATTCACCAACAAAGAGATGAACACGAAAATCTTGAGAGCGTTACCTCGACTGAAGTGGCTTCCTTTCGCTACTTATTTACATCGCTCAGATCTAAATGCTCTAACTCCTGATGTTATATTTTCAGAATTAAAGACGGAGGAATTCGAGCACAGCCTACCCCAACGATGTTCCAGTGCTCCAGCTGACACACAGATAGACCATGCCTACAAAGCAACAGTCAGCAAAATTGGAGTCCACCCTATTTCTTCCAGCAAGACATTAGCTACGTCAGATGTTAAGTCTTTCGAGACACCTACTACTGATCAGCTTGCGCTAATGGCTCTTAAATATCAAAGAGAAAAGGAAAGAGTCAGGAAGCTGAAGAAATACCACCGAGATTCTCCCTTAGGTAAAAAGGATTATCAAAAAAGGGAAGAATCTAAACCACCTACTGATTGCAGGAACGCAGAACCTGCTGCTAGTCCATCCAACGACACAGCTGGAAATGGCGGCAGAACTTCTGTATGCTACAACTGCAAGAAGGAGGGACATTATCAGTACGACTGTCCCGAACTCTCAGCTGCTCAACGAGCAGAACAGCAGGCCAGACGCGAGAAATTTGCCCGAAGAACACATGCCTATATCGCCGGAGAGATATCCGATGACTCAATCGAGGAAGATACATTTATGTATTCTTCTGAAGATGAAGCTGCATTTGTCGCCGTTGAGATCGGAGAAACAGATCCTGAATCAACAGCTGAATATTGTCTGATGGCCGGAGAAGAGGCTGAGGTAAACTCGAAACTTAATATAACCTCCTCTTCACATAGCACACACGACACATGCTCGGTCATAGATGAACCTCTAGACGTGGTACAAGCATATGATGATCTACTAGAGGAGCAGATTCAGCTGGGCAGAGGACTGGCGAGGACTGATGACTGAACAATACCTAGGAGCTAAAGAGATGTTGGAAAGCATGCTCAGATCTCAAAGGCCACTAGCCATGAAAGAAGGACTTGGCTACACTCATGAAGCTTTTACTTCAACATCTAAAAGCTCAAAAATACTGGCTGATAGGTTCGTTAGAGGGAAAGTTCAGGTTATTGAACCAACAACTCAGGCGAAAAACAAACAGAAGATGATTGCACCTCAGCCGAGCAACAAGAATCAAATGACCAAAGGTTCTAGCCCCAGGACACCACGATCAAATTCAGGGGGAACCAAGAAGGTCAGGTGGGCAGAATAGTACAGCGAACCACTGTATGAGCATCCAGCACAATATGGTTCGTACTTCTATGAGCCCAGGGTCAGGAGGAGCACAAAACCTCAGAAGAAGAAAGCTCCTGAACCCAAAACTACTAGGAAGTCAGTATCTCCAATTCCTGTGGAGAAAAAGACTGACAAGGTTCAGAAGAAGAAGTCTCAAACTCCTAAGGTCCCGAGACAGATATGGGTCGCAAAATCACCAACTAACGCTTAAGGACCCAAACTGAACCAAAGGGTACCTAAAACTGTTTCTGTTTTGCAGGTGCATAAGGACTCTTGGATTGTGAACAACGACTGCTCGAGACATATGACATATCAAAAGAGCCTGCTGACCAATTACGTACAAGAAGATGGTCCTAGAATTGAGTTTGGTGACAACTCTAAAGGCTATACAAGGGGATATGGAGCACTGAACATTGGGACTGCTTCAGTTCCAAGAGTAACATATGTTGACAGACTTCAACATAATCTCCTTTCTGTCAGTCAATTCTGTGATAATCTGAATAGAGTTATCTTTGACGCTGGTTTCTGTGATGTTGTTGACAAATCTACAGGGAAAACAGTGCTATCAGGTTCGCGGAAAAAGAATATCTACATTGCAAATTGGAAAACCGCAGAACCTGAGGCTTGCTTACTTGCTCAGACGAAATCCAGTGATAAAACAGGATGGCTATGGCACAAGAGACTCAGTCACCTGAATTTCAAGACTATGAACAAGCTAGCCAAGAACTCTAAAGTCAGAGGACTGCCCAATGAAGCGTTTATCGAAGACAGAAATTGTGAAGCGTGCTTGAAGGGAAAGCAGACAAAGAAAAGTAATCCACCAATTCCGTCACCTTCCACTGATGGAATCCTTCAACGGCTACACATGGACCTGTTTGGGCCAGTTTCTCTAGTGACTCTAAGAGGCAAGAAGTATGCCTTCTTCGTTATTGACGACTACTCAAGATATACGTAGGTCATCTTCATAGCCAACAAATCTGATGTCAAGATTGAGCTACCCAATCTGCTGAAGAAACTTAGTGTGGAGAAAGACATCAAGATACAAAGAATTTGCTCAGACCGAGGAACATAATTTCTCAACTCAGTAGTAAAAGAGTATTGCGATAAAGAGGGAATCAAGCACGAGACATCAACAGCTCGCACCCCTCAGCAGAACGGACTTGCTGAACGTAAGAACAGAACACTCAAAGAAGCAGCAAGAACGCTCCTAGCAAACTCTGGAGTACCCTCAAAATTCTGGGCTGATGCTACTGACACCGCCTGTTACACTCAGAATCACTCACTACTTACACAGCAACACATGAAGACACCTTACGAACTGTGGAAAGGGAGAATTCCTTCTATTTCTCATTTCCATATTTTTGGCTGTCCTTGCTTTATTCATAATAATGGGATAGATCAGTTGAAGGTCTTTGATAGCAAATTTGATCAAGGAGTATTCTTAGGATACTCTCGAATCAGTAAAGCATTCAGAGTCTATAACTATCAGACTCTTTGCATGGAAGAAAGCCCTCATGTTGTCTTTGATGAGTTTGTTACTGAGGTCAGGAAATCGGAGAAGACAAATACTGAAGATGTCAACAACAAGCTACATGATCTCGCACTGAATGATAAAGCCGAAAAGATCCATCATTGTTGGGATGATGAGTCAGACGATGAGGAAATCCAGACCCATCACACAGCACATAGGCGACACGGTTGATTCTACTGAACAGAATCAACATCATGTAACAATGGTCGATGAGGAAGCCCCAGTGGTAACTGAGACCTCTACTGAGAATATAAACTCAGGGGGAACGACAAAATGTTCCTGAGCTAAATGCCCCTGAACCTGGAAACTCAGTAGATTCTAACCTTCTTACTGAATTGCTTCAGTCACAGAATAGCACTACTGAAATGCCTAACACTCCTATTGACTGTAAAGAAGTAATCTCAGAAGAAGAAGCTAAACTCAGATGTTCATGGCTTGATGCTCACTCTTCTGATCTTATCATAGGAGATCTATCGGCAGCAATAAGGACAAGATCCAGATTAAGCCAAAGATAAAGTTCTCTCTACTCCTGCTTCTTGTCTACTGAAGAACCTCAGACGTTAGAGGATGCTCTTAACGATGCTGACTGGATCATTGCTATGCAAGAAGAGCTGAACGAGTTCGTTCGAAATGAAGTTTGGGAGCTTCTTGACAGACCTAGACATCAGCACGTGATCGGCACTAAGTGGGTCTTAAAAAACAAGCGAGATGAAAGCAACGTCATTGTCAGGAATAAGGCTCGACTTGTTGCTGAGGGATACTATCAAGCAGAAGGAATAGACTTTAATGAAACATTCGCCCCAGTCGCCAGATTGGAAGCTATTCATCTGTTCCTAGCTTATGCAACGCATCAAAGATTTAAAGTTTATCAAGTGGATGTAAAGTCAGTATTTCTGAACGGCGTATTGAAGGAAGAAGTCTATGTCGAACAACCGCCCGACTTTTAGCAGGGACATCAGGTGTACAGACTTCGGAAAGCTCTGTATGGGTTAAAACAAGCACCCAGGGCTTGGTACGATACCCTATCAGACTTTCTGCTTCCATTAAGGTTTTCAGAAGGGGACAGTAGATCGCACCCTGTTCAACATCAAGTCAGGAGATGACATTCTACTGGTGCAATTCCACATGGACGACATCATTTTCGGTTGCTGGAATGTGACTATATATCAACAATTCGAGAAAATGATGAAGGAGAAGTTCGAGATGTCCATGATGGGGGAGATGAACTATTTCCTTGGATTCCAAGTGAAGCAATCAACTGAAGGAATACTCATCAACCAGGCTAAATACACTCGAGATCTCCAGAAAAGATTCGACTGCGACTCAAGCAAGCCAGTCAAGATCCCCATGAACACAAATTTTAAAATCGATCTAGACAAAGAGGGAGCTTTTGTTAAATCTACTGATTATAGAGCTATTATTGGTTCTTTATTATATTTAACAGGAAGCAGACCTGACATAACTTATGTTGTAGGTGTATGTGCAAGATTTTAGGCGAATCCCAAGCGAAGTCATCTGGACTCAGCAAAGAAGATTCTGCGATATCTGAAGGAGACACCTGATGCAGGGTTATGATATCCTGCTGATGATAACCTTATACTAGCAGGTTATTCTGATGCTGATAATGCAGGATGCCGGATAGATCGAAAGTCAACTTCTGGAACATGTTAGTTCCTAGGCAGCAAGCTAATTTCATGGTTTTCAAAGAAACAGCATTCAGTGGCGACATCCACTACTGAAGCTAAGTATATGGCTGCTGGAAGTTGTTGTACCCAGATCCTTTGGCTTCGACAACAACTGCGAGATTATGCAATCACTCAAGATGAAGTGCCCATCTACTGCGACTCCACCAGTGCAATTGCTATAACTCAGAACCCAGTTCCTCATACGAGATGCACGCACGTGGACATTCGACACCATTTCATCAGAGATCATGTCGAATAGAAGGATATCAGGATGGAAAAGATCCATACTGACAAACAAAGGGCAGACATACTGACCAAGCCACTAGCTAAGAACAGATTCAAAGAATTATCAGTTGAGCTAGGTCTACTGGATCCCACTGACTCATGTCAGTAGGAGGAGTCAGTACGACAGGTTAAAAGACTCAGTACCTTGATTCAGTCGGGTGAATCATATAGTACACAGTAAGGGGGAACGTGGTCATTCAGCACCCCAAAGATCCTCCTGAGTAATTACGGTAACCAGCTGATCGTAAAAGTTCAGCTGAAGAGGTTTGCGTAGTTAAAATACTTAATAGTCTCAGAAGCATGCTCGCATTTATTATATCAGTCGTTTGCACTCAGTAGTTTAATAAGCATTTATTTCTCGCCATTAAGTTTTTAAGGCTTAAGTTAGTAGAAACCGTTTTCATTTAAAAAGCTTAGCCTTTAATGCTGCCTGCAACGCTTTTAATGCATGTCTTCTCACCTTACTTTATCTGCGCATATCTTACGTGGGTCTAAGTTAGAGGCGGCTAATATAATCATTCCATTTATAACATCAAATCACAACCGTCATTAAAAAGCGAGTTTTTATCCCAACCGTGCGATTAAAACCGGCTGATCTTCATATCTTATAAAATCTCTCATTTTCCTCTAATCCTATCTATTTTTCGCCATTATCGCACTTAGAGCAATCTTCAAGCATTCAGTTTTCGTCTCCCTTCAAAAATTATCTCTAGTTTTTCACTCTAGCTCTTTGACTACGGTAATTTCTTAAACTTCTACTTAACTCGAATCTAACTTACTCTATTTTCAAGTGCTAACGAGTTTCTTACAGATATCAATGTCGATTGTTCAGACCCTATCCCATATTGAGGAGATCATCAAGTCCAGGGTTCTTTTCGAACCGATGATGGTCCTCCATCAGGCAGACCTTCTGTATCTAGAGCCCGTATTCTCGACTCTTAAGGAGTCTGGCCTAGCGCTTCTTGTGACGAAGCATCCTCTCTCTTATCTTACCCGCCAGGTGGCCGAGCTGTATTATAACTGGCGTTCCGTGGAAGATACCGATGGAGAGATGTCAGAGATTGCCTACATGAGGGAAGTGGCCCCTCAGAAGTGGGAATCCAGCCATGCTGATATCAACATCAGGGCAGCGCTAAAGTCATCTTTTGACCTTCCTGCTTACGGGATCTCTCCAGTGGGCTACAAGGAGAAGGAGCTTAATGCATATGTCTACCGCCTCTGTGGAAGGGACGGCATTTCCTTCAAGTCCGCATTGCCGAAGAACCAACTCCTCCCGAAGTACCGTGGCCTCGCATACCTTGTCATCCATATCTTGACGAGTGCCGCTGGGTCGTTTGATCAGTTGTCCAAACCCAGACTCCAACTGATGATGGCCATAGTTGATGGAGTCCAGGTGAACTTGACGGAGTTCTTTGTGACTGAGCTGAAGGCTCAGGCACAAAAGTTTCTCGCCACACAGTCAGGAGAGAGGAGACTAATTAGTGTGGGCAAACTTCTGTATGGGACAAGGTGTCCATACTAATAGAGGACTCAGTATCGAATCACGCATCCTTTGCTGATTCGAAATACTTCGACCGCAAGCTCATTAAGTTCAAAACCAGAGCAGCAACTAAGAAGTCAGTCGGACGTGGAGCCGCTGAGCTCAAGAGGCCTTCTACTGATCTGCCTCCACGGGCCGACCCGCCGAAGCGAAAGAGGCTCACAAAGGCAGAAACTTCTGGGGTTCCTACAAAGCCTGCTTCTCCCTCACCTCTTCAGGAGGAAGATATTCTTGACGCTGATACCGGGATCGAGGGTGCGACCTTCAAGGATAAGGTACAACAGATCAGTTCGGAGGAGACTCGGCCAGAGGAGGTTGAGGAACAGGCTGGTGAAGTCTCAACCGAGTGGTCGACGTTACCGAAGACTCGTCTCCGAGCCACAAGAGAAGTTACTGCACAGATCCCTGAAATATCAGCTCATCAGGATCAAGTCGACATCGCGATTAGGGCAAGGACTCAGATGCTGCTGAGATTCCTAAATTGGGACATCCTCGAAGAACTGATTAAGCGAAGATCTCGCATTGTCCTTGCGGCGGAAGAACAACGTCTGCGATCCGGCCATTGGGTTTGGGGAACCCGCTGACTTAGCATCATTCGAGGACCTAAGATCAGCCATGTTGTATCTATTGGATCTGAGGTCCTCCCAGCAGACAGCCAGCAGCCCTTCGTAGCTTTCCCATCATGATGACAATGATGATGATGACAATAATGATGAGGATCAGGCACCTCCCAAGGATGCAGACCAAGGAGAATCTGTTGAGGGTAAAACTCCCAGCGAGAAAGGTAAGTCACCACCTCCACCTCCTACATCAGGTGACGCCCCTGTTGTCTCGAAGCCCAGCCGAGAGCAACAACTCGCAACCTCTGAGCAGAGGCTCGGAACCTCATCATATCAGATCAAACCTAAAGGTTCCGTGTCCTCAAAGTCTGTCAACCGGGCGATAAGGAAGCAAGGAGACAAAAATCATCTCCTGGCTAAGGACGTCCACCTGAAGTGGGCGCAATACACAAAGTCTCAGATGGAGACTGTTGACAGACTGGCCAGCGATATAAAAAAGGTCTCAGAAACTCCAACTCCAAACATTCAGGAGATTTTCCAGACAGTACTCGCCGCTCAGAAGGCGGACCTGGCTGCTCAAAGTCAGCAGCTGCTCGAAGCTCAGCAGAAATCCTTTTTCTGAGCAGCTGACTAAGAGTTTAGCCAATGTCCAACAGACAATGGATGAGCGGAACAAGATGGCCACCTCCAGCATACAGAAAGCCTTGGAAAATCAGGAGGCGGCCCTTAAGCTCATCCAGGCAGAGATGATTACCTCCCTCGACGCATCGCTCCTAAAGCAGAGGCAAGAAACAGCAGCCCAGATTCGACAGATCCGCAAGGATCAAGAGGCTGACTGGGAGCACTACTGTGATGCAGCCGGAGACTTCAACTCCACCACCACTTCCATCAAGAATGCCCTTTTCAAATTAGAGAAGGAAGTGGTAGCTATCCGTACTCTTCTGACCCCGGCTGCTGATGATGCTATAAAGGGGGAAGATAGGGAAGAGAGGACGGAGACAACTCAGGTGGGTGTAGAGGCTGGAGTAAGAGAAATCACCAAGGGGGAAGGTTCAGCTGCTCAAGCTGGAACCAGTTCAGTACCCCCTCCCATTGTCCAAATAATCCCAACTGTCCAAACAACTCAGGTGCATGAGCCAGCCGATGGATCAAGCGAAGGATCCTCGGCTCAACACATTGAAGAGGTCGCACAATTTGTGGACCTGGAGGATGAGCCCCTGCTACCTCAAAGGCCCGGGAAGGAGAAAGCAACTGAATCTACTCCACCGCCTTCCCCGACGCCTAAGTTCAAAACCCGAGCAGAGCAGGAGGAATTTGATAAGATAGTTGCTCAGAAGATCCAAGACGAGTTGGATTATGAAAGACAGTTGGAGGAAGAGGTACAAAAGGCTAAGAATAAGAGAAAGCCAGTGGCCAAGATGGCCAAGAGCCAAGCTAAGAAGCTTTTGGAAGAGCAGAAGAAAAAGAAGGCTCAGGATGAGCAGGCTGGCTCTAACACTGACAATCTGCCCCTCGCTCAGAGGATGAAGAAACTTCCAACACTTACTCCTGAGCGGGAGGCAGAGGATAGAGCAACCTGGGAGGCTACGCAGCAAGGGCTGAATCTCCGAAGAGGAGATACTAGAGCTGCGGCCCTTAGGGAGAAGAAGAGGTTGGAAGACTTGGCAAAGATTATAGAGCTTACTGACAAAATTTCCAAGGAACCAATCCTCGACTGGAAGAAACAGGTGCCCAGGACTTCCAAGTTCTTCAGGGAAGGAGCGCCAAGAGATGCTTATCTGAAGAAGACTCCACACCGCCATGTTGACAAGTGGATCCCTTGGAACCTGAATGAGGAATGGGAGGAGCTGAAGATAGAGTTCATAAAGGCATACTCGTATGGCAATGCTATCCTACTGAGGTACCGACTGCTGAACTCTTCGATGATTTCATCAATCAGTACGACGCTAACCTCAGAGCACAGATTCGGCTAATTTTATTCAAGGAGAAGCTACCACTTGTTGCCCCTGCCTATAGATAGCTGACTCCGCCCATAACCTCTCGAGGAGTCTTATGTACAAAAGAGATTGAAGATGCGGTCGACGCTGCTGCACGCCATCATGATCTTGATCCTTTGCAGCCGAGCGATCTAAGGGATATCCAGACCCTCCGTGCCAGAATCTACAGATCATATGGTTTGGATCCTCCTGCTGCCAAGTCTACTGATTTCAAGAGCAAGATTAAGAAGTACAGGCGATAGCAGTAGTTCTCTCTCTCTGTATAGAAGATAGGACTGATTGTAATCTTTTCCTATATATATATCAATACCTTTCTTCTGGCCAGACAACTACTCATTGTCTTACGGCTTTGTTTATTTTACTTTACCACGACTGATCACTGAAGGGACCTGACACACTCACACATAACCGCTTTTCTCTGATTTGCCTATCTTTCAGCTGCTGACTGCCTTGCGTTATTTGCTCAGTTTTACTGAAGTCTTTTGGGTCAGTAGTTTAGGACTTAAGTCTTAGAATCTATAGTGGTTTTGGCATCATCAATTAGGGGGAAATTCTTGGGTTATGAGTCACTGGGTTGTCTTAACAACCACTTAGAGGATACTTAGTATTTATTTTTATCAGTAATTCTTGTAATAGGACCTATCTGTTTATCGGTAATGGGGGAAATCATAGTGTTTCCTAACTATGGAATTGAAGATCCCAAAACCGTCTTGTATCCTTCCTGTAGTGTCAATAGGACTAGATGATGTAATAGGCTAGACGGATTATATTTTTCATTGGCGTTTTTGTCTAAGTCCTGTACGGGGTAAATGTTGGATTGATATTCAGTAGGAAGTTACTTTCCAGAACCCCACGTCATCATTGTAAGAGCTTGTGTTCACAAGTCATCATCTGACTTCGCTCAGTAGAAGACATCTCTCAGCTGACCTACATCAGCAGAAGAACACAATATTCAAGTTCAGTACTTCAGAGTCATCAGCTGATCTCTCTCAGTAGAAGTTTTGTTATCAGCAGACTCAGACGAAGAAGACAGAGATCTTATCAGGTCTACTGTATCCGATAGGAAACGACCCAGTCTAACTTCATTCGAAAGTCAGCAGAAGATCATACGAGGATGAGTGAGAGTCAACTCCGATGAAGACCGATGTCTGACAAGTCTCACCTACCACAAACCTCGACCAATGGGAAGCAGTCTAAGCTCTACCTACTCTGACCAACTAAAGCTGCTCTCATGCAAAGTAACCAACTACTCTGCGACATCATTTCGAACATATAGTCGTTTCCTTGGACGTTTGTGACATTTGGCTTCGTCCTCTCCAACGAACAAATGCCTAGGTCACAACTATAAATAGAGAAGCATTTCTGAGCCCCACGCACGGGATATCAAAGGGACTACATGCTCAAGATTCCAAAACACTCGAGCGCCGCTCACGAAGATCCAGCGAAGAACTTGCCTTATTAGAATATTTCTAGTTCTTCTCTCTAGAGTTATTTCTTTAGATCTCTCTTCTCTAACTAAACTCCATCGTTCATATCCATAGCTTAGAACCTTCGAAGGAGTTCACATTTTGTGACTGTTCTTATTGTAAGAACTCCTTCACTGTTGGAGAAAATCCCCTCCCCTTCAAACTTATGTTTGGATTGTAAAGTCGCTAAGGACTATAACTTAGAAGGGTCTGTCCAATGCACAGATACCTTGCTGAGGCTTGCTCAGATAAATCAACAAGACCTCCTGTTCAGCAGGACCGTGGACGTAAGATCTTGCGTATCCGAACCACGTTAAAAATTGCTTGTGTCATTTATTATTTTATTGCACTGATTCAAAATCATCTTACAAACTCATACTTTGCATAAAATATATTTGAGAAGTGCACTAGCCAAAATTATTTAACTTGTGAAAAACACGTTTTGAAACTGAGACGAAGTCTTCGGGCCCTACACACTTATCCGCACTTAGTCTCTGACTGAGAATCAAACACTGACAAAAGTCAGTAGGAGAAACTCAGCAGTTGATGCACTCTGACCCGCGATCAGAAGGTTACTATTTGGCACTGGTCATCAGTCGCAATCTACAGCTCAGCTGTCCTTCGCGTTTGAGAAAAAGAACTTGTACTCAGGTGTATTCACCCCCCCTCTACACCTGACAGTCGTCTCCGGACCAACACTAACAAACTAGCGCTGGAACTTCAGAAGCTGGAGAGACTGTCTCTCATGCCTGGCGACACGATTGAAGATCTCAACGTCAGATTTATGGATCTGATGAACACCATCAACGGGCTAGGAAAGATATTCTCCAACCGAGAAATAAATCTCAAAATCTTGAGAGCACTGCCGGACGGACATTGGACTCCATTTTCTACATTTCTTAGATATTCTGACCTTGATATTTTTTCTCCTGATCACATATTTCCAGAATTAAAGGCTGAGGAGTTCGAGTTCAGCCTACCCCAAAGAAAGCAGCGAGCTGAAGCTGACACTTAGATCGACCATGCTTTCAAAGCATCAGCCAGCATAGCAGCTCCCGCATCTAGCAAGGTTGAGCCTTCAATCAGTGAACTACAAGAAGGAAACCAAGCTAAGAAATATGCACTGCTTGCCGTGAAGTATTAGAAGGAGAAGGAGAGGCGCAGAAAGCTCTCTAGAGTCGTCAGACACACAGAGAGTAAGTCTGAGTATGCACCCAAGCGCACTCCTGAACCGCATACTTCTGATTGCTGGAAACAGGAGGATTCATCTCAGTCGAAAGACAGTAAGAGCAAAGAAAGCAAAATCACCTCCTGCTACAGCTGCAAGAAGCCAGGACACTATCAATACGACTGTCCTGAGCTCAGTACAACTGAGAGAGCAGCACGAAATGCTCGAAGGGAGAAGTTCATCAAGAAGCGTCAAGCATATATTGCCGGTGAACTCTCACACGACTCAGATGAAGTCGAGTCCTTCATGGATTCATCATGACTGAGACTTGCTCAGTATAATCTTCAAGACTAGTGTTTGTCCAGTGCGCAAACCGACTGAGACTAACTCAGTATAATAAAATATCCTCCTGATCTTTTCGGGATAGTGGATGTAGGATTGTTTGATATCCGAACCATTTTAAAAATCGTTGTGTTCTGTGTGCTCTGTTTTACTGTTGCATTGATTTATGTTTATACTGAAAATATCTTGCAAAATCATTCAACTGTGTTTCAACAAAGCTTAAAAGATTACACTAATATACTGAAACAGTTTTAATAAAAACGTTTTCTAACTCAACTGAATTGGGCCTACACATTTCCGCACTCTACTGAACTTTTACTGAACGACGCTGAATTCTGACTTCAGTCAGCTAGCAGGCCTTAGTATAGTCAGTCACTCTGCTGCGCGATTCAGAACAGCTTATCTAGTCTACTGAACTTGTTCAGCAAGGCACTCTCCTGAAAAGGACTGTTCGCGTTTTAAGTTGAGAAGTTTTCAAGTGTATTCACCCCCCCTACACCTGAACGTTTATCTCGGGACCAACAAATATTATATATATATATATATATGGGAGGGTTCAATAAGGAACACCCCCTTATTGAAGGAACTAGGAATAAAATCTAACAATTTATTTTGTAAGACGGTTGATCCAGATTCATTACTGAATTAGAAGTCAAATGGCGAATATACATTTTATCTCATTATGTAAGGGCAATATTGGAAATTAGAAGTCAAAATTGTGTTATTTCATTATCCCCACGTATTTTTCAATTTATCTCTCAAAAATCCTCTCTCACGTCGTCAAAATCTCCACCACGCGAAATGTCGTTCTTTTCTCTTCATCCCCTTTTTTTTCTTCTCCACCTTTGCTGCCAACTGCCGTCCTCCGCTGCCGTCTCTCCGACTCATTCGCCGTCCCTCCTGCTCCGTCAGTGTCTCTTTGGCTTTAAAAAACTATCTTGATGCCTCTCCGACTTCCTTAGATCTACAAATTTGTCCTCTATACCTCCATTGTTGTAACCGCGATGGTCATTCTAGATCTACAGAGATCCGACCACAAATTCACAAGCAATATTAGGTTCTTCGATTGTTAAATTACTTTTTCCTTTTTATTTGAGATCTATTTAGATCTTTCCAGATCTATGAATTATTCTTGTTATCTCGAGGTCTGTTTAGATCTGATAAGTTACTGATTTTAGTATTCATATTTTTCTGGTTTCTATTGTAAAAATTCTATGCACTTCGTTTAAAAATTCTATGCACTTCATTTAAAAATTATATGCACATTGATTAAAAATTATATGCACTTTTATTGAAATTAAAAATTGTATGCACTTTGTTTAAAGATTA
This sequence comes from Lavandula angustifolia, assembly GCA_028984105.1. Lineage (NCBI taxonomy): Eukaryota > Viridiplantae > Streptophyta > Magnoliopsida > Lamiales > Lamiaceae > Lavandula > Lavandula angustifolia. Next base: position 23,618,961 of record CM054807.1, on the reverse strand, counting down.
TATGCTCTTTCTTTAAAAATTGGATGCACTTTGGCTTGTTATTCATATTAACATGAAAAGGTTGAAAAAAGAGAAGAAATAAGAACAAATCATGTAACTTGTCTGTGGTGAATAATTACGTATTAAAATAAAATGCATAAAATATCTGTATTCAAATATATAAAACACATAATTAGTTAATCACATTATTGGTTATTGAAATCACATAATGGAGAAGAAAAAAGTTCTGGTTCATAATTTCTATTTCCTCGATATTTCTTATTGAAATTACAAAATTAAGTATTTATTGAAATTACAAAATTAAGTAATTAATCACGTAATGCGGAAGAAATTACGTAATGGAAAAAATCAAATAATTAATTAATCCCATTAGTAATTATTGAATAAGAATTAATTAATAAGTATCACAAATGTTAATTGTTGGGTTATGAGTCAGTGATTGATTAGATCATCACTGAGAGGGTACTTTGTTTTTTCATCAGTAGTTCTTGTATTAGGACTTGCTTATTTTTCGGTAATGGGGGAAATCATAGTTATTTGTTGCTATGGAATTGAAGATCCCAAAACCTGTCTTGTACCCTTAGTATGTTGTCTTTCGGACTAGATGATGTGATAGGCTAGACTGTTCTTATTTTCATTATCTGTTTGTCTAAGACCTGTAAGGAGTATTTGTTGGTCTGAACTTCAGTAGGAAGTTAAATTCCAGAACCCCACGTCATCAGTATGTAAGAGCTCATGTTCTTATGTCTCCAGCTGATCCTCATCAGTAGAAGATTATTCATCAGCTGGCCCTCACTAAAAGAACACAGTACAGAGCTCAGTACCTTCAGAGTCATTAGCTGACTACACTCAGTAGAAGACCTGTTATTAGCTGACTCAAACGAAGAAGCCAGTTGATCGTGTCAGATCTACTGTATCCGACAGGAAACGACCCAACTTTTAATAAAACTCGAAGTCAGCAGAAGATCATACGAGGATGAGTGTGAGTCAACTCAGATGAAGACTGATGTTTGACAAGTCTCACCTACCACAAACCTCGACCAATGAGAAGCGGTCTAAGCCTTACCTGCTCTGACCAACTGAAGCTGCTCTCATGCACAGTGACCAACTACTCTGCGACATTATTTAGAACTTATGGTTGTTTTCCTTGGACGTTTGTGACACGTGGCATCGTCTTCTCCAATGGACAAATGTCTGGGTCACGACTATAAATAGAGAAGCCTTTCCGAGCTCAACTCACGGGATATGAAAGGGATTACACGCTCAAGCATTCAAACTCTCTAGCGCATTCAAGAAGATCTAGCGAAGAACTTGCCTAGTTGAATATCTTTAGTTCTTCTCTCTAGTGTTTCTATAGATCCCTCTTCTCTATCTAATCTCCAATGTTATATCCATAGCTTAGAATCTTCGAAGGCGTTCACTTTCTGTAACTGTTCTTATTATAAGAACTCCTTCATAGTTGGAGAAAATTCCCTCCCCTTCAAACTTCGGTTTGATTTGTAACGTCGTACAGACACCTTGCTGAGGCTTGCTCGGATTAATCAATAAGACCTCCTGTTCATCAGGATCGTAGACGTAGGATCTTGCGTATCCGAACCACGTTAAAAGTCGCTTGTGTTATTTACTGTTTTATTGCATCTCTCTCAAACCTTTTACAAACTAATACTTTGCATAAAACGTATTTAAAAGTGTACAAGCCAAAACTGTTTTGGTTTGCGAAAAACACGTTTTCAAATCGAGACGAAGTCTATAGGGCCCTACACTTATCCGCACTAACCCTCCGCCTGAGGATTTAATACTGACAAAAGACAGTAGAAGAAACTCAGTAGTTAAGTCACTCTGACCTGCGATCAGAAGGTTACTATTTGGCCCTGTTCATCAGTCGCAACCTACAGCTCAGCTGTCCCTCGCTTTTGAGAAAAGAAACTTATACCCAGGTGTATTCACCCCCGCCCCCTCTACACCTGACACTCGTCTCCGGACCAGCAATTGGTATCAGAGCAACGGTGTTCTTCTGATCATCGGTTCTGAAACTACTGGTCTACTGGAACAGATCCTGAAAACGTTTTTAACTGCACAAGCATCTCTTTATACATCCTTATACTCTCATCTATAATGTCTGATATGTCAGGTATACGGATGGTGGCGATGTTCTCTGTAGAGAACTACACGGTATGGCGCGTGAGAATGGAGGCGCACCTTACATCGCTGCACAACAGCATGACTGATGTCCTTGAGACAGGACCCATCATTCCCATGATCGACAACGTTCAATATGCCGCTGTGGGAGGTGTAGGAGCACAAACTGGTGCTAAGGTTGCTAAAGACAAATCTGCCTTCACGCCAGAAGAGAAAAAGCTGCACAACCTCGACCGAGTAGCGCGGAATGCGATCCTGACCACGCTTAGCGATTCACACCTCGGAAGGGTGCAAGACTGCAAGACGGCAAAAGAACTTTGGGATGCCTTGGCGGTACTGAGCCAATGAACCCCGCAGATCAAGGAAAACAAGCTCGAGCTAGAGCTTCAAAAGTTCGACACTTTTACCATGGAGCCCAATGAGACCATTGTCGAGCTTAGCGTCAGATTCACAAATCAAAACAATGTGATCAATGGGCTGGGGAGAACGTTCACCAACAAAGAGATGAACACCAAGATCTTGAGAGCATTGCCTCGACTGATGTGGCTTCCTTTTGCTACTTATTTACGTCGCTCAGATCTTAATGCTTTAACTCCTGATGTTATCTTTTCAGAATTAAAGACGGAGGAGTTCGAGCACAGTCTACCCCAAAGATGTTCTAGTGCTCCAGCTGACACCCAAATAGAACATGCTTTCAAAGCAACAGTCAGCAAATCAGGAGCCAAGCCCATTTCTTCCAGCAAGACAGTAGCTGCTTCAGATGCTAAGTCTTCTGAGACTCCTGCTACTGATCAGCTTGCGCTCATGGCTCTCAAATATCAATGAGAGAAGGAAAGAGTCAGAAAGCTGATGAAATACCATCGAGATTCTCCCTCAGGTAAGAAAGATCATCGAAAAAGGGAAGAATCTAAACCATCTACTGATTACAGGAACACAGAATATGCTGCTAGACCATCCAACAGCTTAGCTGGAAAAGGCGGCAGAGCTACTGTGTGTTACAACTGCAAGAAAGAGGGACACTTCCAGTACGATTGTCCCAAGCTCTCAGCTGCTCAACGAGCAGAACGGCAGGCCAGACGTGAGAAATTTTACCGGAGGAGGCAGACCTACATCGTCGGAGAGCTATCCGACGACTTAATTGAGGAAGATACTTTCATGTATTCTTCTGAAGACGAAGCACATTTATTGCCGTTGAGGTCGGAGAAACAGATCCTAAATCAACGACTAAATAATGTCTGGTAGCTAGAGAAGAGGCTGAGGTAAATTCGAACCTCATTATAACCTCCTCTTCACAGAGCACACACGACATGTGCTTTGCTACAGATGAACCTCTAGACGTGGTGCAAGCATATGATGATCTACTAGAGGAGCAGATTCAGTTAAGCAGAAAGTTCAGCAGAACTATTCAGGAATCGGAACAAGTAAAGGCTGAGAATCAGATACTTTCTTCTGATTGTCGGGTCTCTACTGATTCAGAGAATCTAGTAGCGAGACTGAAGGAAGAGATTGAATCTTTTATGACTAAGTCTCAGCTTCAAGAAACTCAGATATATGTTCTGACTAAGGACAATTCTGAGAAAGATACTGAAATAGCCCGACTCACTCAGAAACTCGCAGAGGTTGAGAAAAACTATGAATCACTTCGGAAAAGTGATGAGATTTGGCGAGGACTGATGACTGAACAGTACCTGGGAGCCAAAGAGAAGCTAGAAAGCATGCTCAGAGCTCAAAGGCTACCAGTCATTAAAGAAGGACTTGGCTACACTCACGAAGCTTCCACCTCTACTTCAAAAGGCTCACAAATGCTGGCTGATAGGTTCGTCAGAGGGAAAGTTCAGATTTCTGAACCAACAACTCAGGCGAAGAACAAACAGAAGATAATAGCACCTCAGCCGAGCAACAAGAAACAAATCACCAAAGGTTCTAGCCCCAGAACACCACGATCAAATTCAGGGGGAACTAAGAAGGTCAGGTGGGCAAAGCAGTATGATGAGCCACTGTATGAGCATCCAGCACAGTTTGGTTCGTACTATTATGAGCCCAAGGTTAGGAGGAGCACAAAACCTCATAAGAAGAAAGCTCCTGAACCCAAAACTGCCAGGAAGTCAGTATCTCCAGGTCTAGTGGAGAAAGTCTCAGACTCCTAAGGTCGCAAGACAGATCTGGGTCGCGAAATCACCAACTAACGCTTAAGGACCCAAACTGAACCAAAGGGTACCTAAAAATATTTTTGTTTTGCAGGTGCATAAGGACCCTTGGATTGTGAACAGTGGCTCAGACAATATTCAAGACACATGACTTATCAAAAGAGCCTGCTGACCAACTACATACAAGAACATGGTCCCAGAATTGAGTTTGGTGACAACTCTAAAGGCTATACAAGGGGATATAGAACACTGAACATTGGGACTGCTTCAGTTCCTAGAGTAACATATGTTGAAGGACTTCAACATAATGTCCTTTCTGTCAGTCAATTCTGTGATAATCTGAATAGAGTTATCTTTGATGCTGGTTTCTGTGAAGTTGTGACAAATCTATAGGGAAAACAGTGTTATCAGGTTCGCGGAAGAAGAATATCTACGTTGCAAATTGGAACACCGCTGAACCTGAGGCTTGCTTGCTTGCTCAGACGAAATCCAGTGATAAAATAGGATGGCTGTGGCACAAGAGACTCAGTCACCTGAATTTCAAAGCAATGAACAAGATAGCTAAGAACTCTAAAGTCAGAGGAGTGCCCAATGAAGCTTTTATCAAAGACGGAAATTGTGAAGCGTGTTTGAAGGGAAACCAGACAAAGAAAACAATCAACCAATTCTGTCACCTTCCAACGATGGAATCCTTCAACTGCTACACATGGACTTGTTTGGGCCAGTTTCTCCAGTGACTATAAGAGGCAAGAAGTATGCCCTCGTCGTTATTGACGATTACTCGAGATATATGTGGGTCATCTTCTTAGCCAACAAATCTGATGTCAAGACTGAGCTACCAATACTGCCGAAGAAACTCAATGTGGAGAAAGACATCAAGATTCAGAGAATTCGCTCAGACAGAGGGACAAAATTCCTCAACTCAGTAGTTAAAGAGTACAGCGACAAGGAGGGAATTTCGCACGAGACTTCAGCAGCTCGCACCCCTCAGCATAATGGACTTGCTGAACGAAAGAATAGAACACTAAAAGAAGCAGGAAGAATGCTCCTAGCAGACTCTGGACTACCCTCAAAGTTCTGGGCTGATGCTACTAACACCGCCTGTTACACTCAGAACCGCCACTACTTACAAAGCAACACATGAAGACGCCATACGAACTGTGGAAAAGGGGGAATTCCTTCTATTTCTCATTTCTATATTTTTTGTTGTCCTTGCTTTATCCACAATAATGGGAAGGATCAGTTGAAGGTTTTTGATAGCAAATCTGATCAAGGAGTATTCTTAGGATACTCTCGAGTCAGTAAAGCTTTCAGGGTCTTTAACTACCGGACCCTTTGCGTGGAGGAAAACCCTCATGTTATTTTTGATAAGTTTGTTACTGAGTACAGGAGACCAAAGAAGACAAATCCTAAAGATGTCAGCAGCAAGCTATATGATCTCATACTAAACGACAAAGTTGAGAAGATCCAGCATTATTGGGATGATGAGTCAGACGATGAAGAAATTCAGACCCATCTCGCAAGAACTATAGCTGACCTGGTTGATTCTACTGAACATAATCAACATCAGGTAACAATAGTCGATGAGGAAGCCCCAGTGGTAACTGAGACCTCTACTGAGAATATAAACTCAGGGGGAACAGTAATGTTCCTGAGCTAAATGCCCCTGAACCTAGAAACTCAGTAGATCCTAACCTTCTTACTGAGTTACTTCAGTCACAGAATAGTACTACTGAAATGCCTAACACTCCTGCTGACTGTACAAAAGTAATCTCAGAAAAAGAAGCCAAACTCAGACGATCATGTCTAGACGCTCACTCTTCTGATTTAATCACTGGAAATCCATCAGCAGCAGTAAGGACAAGATACATATTAAGCCAAGGAGAAAGTGCTCTCTACTCCTATTTCTTGTCTACTGAAGAACCTCAGACGATAGAGGATGCTCTCAACGATGCTGACTGGATCATTGCCATGCAAGAGGAGCTGAACCAGTTTGTCCGTAACGAAGTTTGGGAGATTGTTCACAGACATAGACATCAACACGTGATCGGTACTAAGTGGGTCTTTAAAAACAAGCGAGATGAAGACAACGCCATCGTCAGAAATAAGGCTTGACTTGTTGCTAAGGGATACTGTCAAGCAGAAGGAATAGACTTTGACGAAACGTTCGCACTAGTCGCCGATTGGAAACTATTCGTCTATTCCTAGCCTATGCAACACATCAAAGATTTAAAGTATATCAAATGGATGTTAAGTCAGTGTTTCTGAATGGCGTATTGAAGGAAGAAGTCTACGTGGAACAACCGCCCGACTTTCAGCAGGGACATCAGGTGTACAGACTTCGGAAAGCTCTGTATGGGTTAAAACAACACCCAGGGCTTGGTACGATACCCTATCAGACTTTCTGCTTCAGAAAGGTTTTCAGAAGGGGACAGTAGATCTCACCCTATTCAACATCAAGTCAGGCGATGACATTCTACTAGTGCAGATCTACGTGGATGATATCATTTTCGGTTGCAGGAACGTGACTATATGTCAATAATTCGAGAAAATAATGAAGGAGAAGTTCGAGATGTCCATTATGGGGGAGATGAACTATTTCCTTGGATTTCAAGTGAAGCAATCACCTGAAGGAATATTCCTCAACCAAGCCAAATACACTCGAGACCTCCTAAAAAGACTCGGTTGCGACTCAAGCAAGCCAGTCAAGATCCCCATGAACACAAATGTTAACTCTACTGATTATAGAGCAATTATTGGTTCTTTATTATATTTAACAGCAAGCAGACCTGTTGTAGGTGTATGTGCAAGATTTCAGGTGAATCCCAAGCGAAGTCATCTTGACTCAGCGAAGAAGATTCTACGATACTTGAAGGGAACACCTGACGCAGGGTTATGGTATCCTGCTGATGATAATCTGATTCTAACGGGTTATTTGATTATGCAGGATGCAGGATAGATCGAAAGTCAACTTCTGGAACATGTTAGTTCATACGCAGCAAGCTGATATCATGGTTCTCAAAGAAACAACATTCAGTGGCGACATCCACTACTGAAGCTGAGTATATGGCTGCTGGAAGTTGCTGTGCCCAGATCCTTTGGCTTCGACAACAACTGCGAGATTATGGAATTACTCAAGATGAAGTGCCTATCTACTGCGACTCCACCAGTGCGATTGCAATAACTCAGAATCCAGTTCTTCATACGAGATGCAAACACTTGGACATTCGACACCACTTCATCAGAGACCATGTCGAGAAAAAGGATTTCATAATGGAGAAAATCCATACTGGCAAGCAAAGGGCAGACATACTGGTTGAGAACAGATTCAGAGAACTATCAGTCGAGCTAGGTCTACTGAATCCTACTGACTCGAGTCAGTGAGAGAATTCAAGATCGACAGTCGAAGTCGACTCGGACTTGGATTTGGTAGGGTGAATTATACAGTACACAGTAAGGGGGAACATGGTACCATCAGTACCACAAATATTCTCCTGAGTCATTACGGTAACCAGCTGATCGTAAAAAATTCAGCTGAAGAGGTTTGCGTAGTTAGATTCTTTAATATTCTCAGAATCATGCTCGCATTTAATAACACAGTCGTTTGCATTCAGTAGCATTACTTGCATTTATTTTCCGCCATAAATATTTAAAGTTTAAGTCAGTAGAAAACCGTTCTCATTTAAAATGCTTATCCTTTAATGTTGCCTGCAACGCATTTAATGTATGTCTTCTCACCTTATCTGCGCTTATCTTACGTAGGTCTAGATAAGAGGAGGCTAAGTAATCATGCCTTGTATAACATCAAATCTGAGCCATCCCAGAAAAGCGAGATTTTATAAAAACTTTCCGATCGAAAACCCTTGATATTCAAATCTTATAAAATCTTACCCTTTTCAGTCTAATCTCACATTTTTGCCATTTACACAATCTTAGAGCTTTTCAAGCACTCCTGTGTACTGCAGTCTCTCTCGACTGCTTCTATTTCCTCTTAAGCTCTTTGATTACGGTAAACTTCCTATTTCTCTGCAATGCATATCTAACTTACTATATTTTCAAGTGCTAACGTGCTTTTTACAGATTTCTGATTCCATGGCGATTGTTTTGCTCTCACTCAACATCGAAGAAATCATTCTCTCCAGGGTTCTCTTCGAACCCACGATGGTGTTTCATTAGGCGGAGCTTCCCTTCATGGAGCCAATCTTCTCGGCTCTCAAAGCGTCCGACCTGATGCTTCTGGTAAAGAAGCAACCCAAGGCGTATCTGCCCCGGCTGGTGGCAGAATTCTTCTACAACTGGCGTTCGGTGGAGGATACGGATGCGGAGGTAACCTTGATCGGTTACATCAACGTAATGGAGGCCCTAAAGTCTTCTTTCGAACTACCAGACTTCGGGATTTCTCCGGTGGGTTACCAGGAAACCGAGCTCAACGACTATGTCCATCGTTTCTGCGGACGTGACGACATTTCCTTCAAATCTGCCCTGCCAAAGAACCAACTCCTTCCGGAGTAAAGGGGCCTCGCCTACATCATCATCCATATATTGACGAGCGTCGCCGGTTCGTTCGATCAGCTGTCCAAGCCTCGACTCCAAATTATGATGGCCATTATTGATGGAGTCCAGGTGAACTAGACCGAGTTCTTTCTGGGAGAGCTGAAGGCTCAGGCATAGAAGTTCTCATCCACTGAATAAGGAGAGAGAAGACTGATTAGTGTGGGAAAGATGTTGTACGGGACAAAGGTGTCCGTACTGATAGAGGATTCGGTGACGAATCATGCGTCATTCGCTGATTCCGAGTACTTCGATAGCAAGCTCATCAAGTTCAAGACTACAGCAACGACCAAAAAATCTATCGGACGTGGAGCTACTGAGCTCAAAAGATCATCCACTGATCTGCCTCCACAGGCCAATCAGCCGAAGCAGAAGAAGCTCTGTAAGGCTGGAGCTTCTAAGGCTCCCGCCAAGCCTGCTTCCCCTCCACCACCTCAGGAGGCGGAATTACTGGACGCTGATACCGGCATTGAAGGTGCCACGCTGAAGGATAAGGTACAGCGGGTTAGTATGGAGGAGACTCAGCCGAAAGAAGCTGACGAGTCGGATGCTGAGGTCTCCTCAGAACAGTCGTCGACCGTGCAGATGACTCGTCTCCGTGCCACATGAGAAGTCACTGCACATATTCCTGAGATCTCTCAGCATCAGGACTTGTCGACATCGTGATCAGGGCAAGGACTCAGATGTTGATGAGGTTCCTTAACTGGGACATCCTCGCAGAGCTCATCCAGCAACACTCTGCACTATCCCTACTGGCTGAAGAACAGAGTCTGCAGTCAGCGATTGGGTTTGGGGAACCCGCTGACATCACCTCGTTTGAGGACCTACGCCCAATTATGATGTATCTGTTAGAGCTGAGGTCCTCCCCGCAGACTGCCCGAAGCCCATCACCGCCTTCTCATCACAGTGATGGTGATGATGAACAGGCACCACCCAAGGATGCAGAATAGGGAGATTCTGTTGAGGGAAAGACTCACCACAGCGGGTTAGTACGAAAGAGACTCAGCCGGAAGAAGCTGACGAGCTAGATGCTGAGGTCTCCTCTGAACAGTCGTCGACCATGCAGATGACTCGTCTTCGTGCCACAGGAGAAGTCGCTGCACATATTCCTGAGATCTCTCAGCATCATGACTTGGTCGACATCGCAATCAGGCCAAGGACTCAGATGTTACTGAGGTTCCTTAACTGGGAAATCCTCGTAGAGCTCATCCAGCAACACTCTGCACTGTCCCTACTGGCTGAAGAACAGAGTCTGCAGTCAGCGATTGGGTTTGAGGTACCCGCTGACATCGCCTCGTCTGAGGACCTACGCTCAGCTATGATGTATCTGTTAGAGCTGAGGTCCTCCCCGAAGACTGACAGAAGCCCATCGCCGCCTTCTCATCACAGTGATGGTGATGATGAACAGACACCACCCAAGGATGTTGAACAGGGAGATTCTGCTAAGGGAAAGACTCCCAGCGAGAAGGGCGACTCACCACCACCACCTCCTGAATCTGGTGCCGCCCCAGTTGCTTCAACCTCCAGGAAGCAACAACTCGCCGCCTCAGAGCAGAGGCTCGGAACCTCATCCTACCAGATCAAACCCATCGGTTCCGTGTCCTCAAAGTCTGTCAACCGCGCTATCAGAAAGCAAGGAGACAAGAATCGTCTCCTGGCTAAGGATATCCATCTGCAATGGGCTCAGTACACCAAAGTGCAGACAGAGAAGGTTGATGACCTTGCGAGCGCAGTCAAGAAGGTCTCAGACGCTCCTACTCCGAACATTCAGGAGATCGACGAGGCTGCGCTGGCAGCTCAGAAGGCAGACTTGGCTGCTCAATGCTAAGAGCTGCTCGAAGCCCAGCAGAAAATATTCGCTGAGCAGTTGTCTGCGAGCCTAGCCACAGTCCAAAATACTATGGATGAGCGTAACAGGATGGCCACCTCAACTATCCAGAATTCCTTACAAGCTTAAGGGGCCGCCCTGAAGCTTATTGAAAAAGAGATGACTGATTCTCATGACGCGTCGCTTCTGAAACTGAGGAACGAAGCAGAGGCTCACATCCGCCAAATCCGCAAGGATCAGGAGGATGACTGGGTCCACTACTGCTATGCCGTCGGAGACTTCAACACCACCACCACTTCTATTAAAACAGCAGTCTACGACCTTCAGAGGGAAGTAGCAGCTGTCAGGGCCCTTCTAACCCCGACTGCTGATGATACCAAAAAGGAGGAAGAAAGGGAAGGAAGAGCTCAGGTGGAAGGTCAGTCAGCTGAGAGGGAATCTCTCAAGGGGGAAAGTTCAGCACAGGCTAGAACTAGCTCTGTTCCCCCTCCCCAAGTCCATATCCCTCAAGTCCAAAGTCAATCAGAGTTGCAGGCGTTTGGAGCTCAGCTGCCCGAGCCGATCGGAAGATCAGGTGAAGGATCCTCGGCTCAGGCGCAACATATTGAGGACATAGCTCAATTCCTTGATCAAGAGGATGAGCCCCTACCCACTTAAAGGCCCGGGAAGGAGAAAGTAACTGAAAGCACCCCACCTCCTTCCCCGACGCCCAAATTTAAATCCAGAGCAGAGCAGGAGTAGCATGATAAAAGGGTGGCTCCGTAGCTCCAGGATCAAATAGACCATGAGCTAAGGATGGAAGAGGAGGCACAACTGAAGAGGAAGAAGAAAGTGCCTAGGATCAGGATGTCCAAGAGTTAGGCCAAGCTGATTCTGGATCAACAAAAGAAGAAGGCTCAGCAATCTACTGATCAGGAGCCGGCTGATGACTCGGAGACTGACACCTTGCCGCTTGCTTAGAGGATGAAGAAGATCTCTACACTTACACCTGAGCAGGAGGCAGAAGATAAGTCAACTTGGGAGGCTACGCAACAAGGGATAAATCTCCGGAGAGGAGATAAGAGAGCTGCAGCCTTAAGGGAGAAGAAGAGGATGGAGGATCTGGCCAAGATTATTGATCTCACTGATAGAATTGCCAGAGAGCCAATCCTCGACAAGAGCAAGTAGATCCCGAGGACATCTAAGTTCTTCCGGCGAGGTGCCCAAAAGGCTTATCTCAAGAAGACTCTGCACCGCCGCGTAGACAGATGGATCCCTTGGAATCTAAACGAGGAGTGGGAGGAGACGAAGATAGATTTCATAAAGGCATACTATGTGTGGCAGTGCTATCCTGCTGAAGTTTCGCCAGCTGGTCTTTTTGATGAGTTTATCTATCAATACAATGCGAACTTTAGAGTACAAATCAAGTTACTTCTATTCAAGGAGAAGCTGCCCTTCACGGCTCCTGCCTATCGCCAGCTGACTCCTCCCATGACTACTCGTGGAGTAATAGGTACGAAGGAGATAGAGGACGAGGTTGAGACTGCTTCGCGTCATAATGATTTAGACCCCTTGCAGCCAGACGATCTCATTCCCATCCAAACCCTCAGAGCAAGGATATACAAATCTTACGGGCTGGAGCCTCCAGCTGCTAAGTCTGTGGAATTCAAAGCCAAGATCAAGAAGTTCAGACGTTAGTAGTAGCTACTCCTTATCTACAGATTGTATAGAGCATAGACTATTGTAACCTCATTTCTCATATATAATACATCAGTTCTTTGCTTGGCCAGACAGCTACTCATTGTCTTATGGCTATGTTTACTGTTTATCACAACTGATCACTGAAGTGATCTGACACACACACACACGTAACCTATCTTTCTCTGATATGTCCTTTTATCTGCTGATTACGCTGTTTTCACTGCTCAGTTTACTGAATCTCTCTTGGGTCAGTAGTTTAGTACTTAGTGGTTTTGGCATTATCAATTAGGGGGAAATTGTTGGGTTATGATTCAGTGATTGATTAGATCATCACTTAGAGGGTACTTTGTTTTTTCATCAGTAGTTCTTGTATTAGGACTTGATTATTTTTCGGTAATGGGGAAAATCATAGTGATTTGTTGCTATGGAATTGAAGATCCCAAAACCTGTCTTGTACCCTTAGTATGTTCTCTTTCGGACTAGATGATGTGATAGGCTAGACTGTTCTTATTTTCATTATCTGCTTGTCTAAGACCTGTAAGGGGTATTTGTTGGTCTGAACTTTAGTAGGAAGTTAAATTCCAGAACCCCACGTCATCAGTATGTAAGAGCTCGTGTTCTTATGCCTCCACCGATCCTCATCGGTAGAAGATTATTCATCACCGACCCTCGCAAAAGAACACAAGACAAAGCTCGGTACCTTCATAGTCATCACCGACTACACTCGCAGAAGATCCGTTATCGCCCGACTCGCACGAAGAAGCCGCTTGATCGTGTCATATCTACTGTATCCGACAGGAAACGACCCAACTTTTAATAACACTCGAAGTCAGCAGAAGATCATACGAGGATGAGTGAGAGTCAACTCAGATGAAGACTGATGTCTGACAAGTCTCACCTGATGAGTGAGAGTAAATTCAGTACGTAGAGACTCAGCAACCATCTATACGAGGTATCAACTGACTACGGTGTTTAGCTGATAGGTTTGCGTATCTCTACTCAGTAGCCAATGAAATACTCTGTGCATTTATGACTCAGATTCAGCTTCGTATTCAATGTCTTAGAAAATGTCATTTAATATAACGGTTTACATTAAATACACGACATTCTATGTAGAGTATGTTGAATTATGCGGCGCATTTAATGCATGCCGTATCAAGTTACTTCTTTAGCTATTTACAACTGTATTTTGACTTAGGCAGCAAAAATGATCATTACCTATTTTATAACATTGAATCCTGGCCGTCCATCTCAAAAAGCTATTTCAAACTGAATTGTGGATTATTAACTGTTCATCTTCTTTAACATATATAAGCACGTTCAAAGTTTAGAAACCACCATTTTTACTCTGCGCATTTTTCGAACCCTAGTTTTCTGAGAAAAGCCTTGCCTCCTTGCAAAACTCTTTTTTTCAAAAATCTCAGAAAATCTTTGGTAAACTTTTCATGATCATTCAGTATCGTATATGTTAATTTCAATATTTGTTTGTTCGATACTAATTTCTTGTTCTTGCAGATTACTGAATATGGCAGGTCGTGATGTTATTGTTCCGAAGGATATGCAAGAAATCCTTGAGAAGGTGCGAGCCCATGATGGAATTCGATGCCTGTGAGCTTGAATACATGGAGGACATCTTCGACGCTCTTAGAGCGACTGGCCTAGAGGGTTTTTTGTCAAGGAAGCCATCGTACTTCCTCCCGCGCCAGATTGCTGAGCTTTATCTAAACTCGGAATCAGTAGAGGGTGATATCCGATGCAGATTCATCGTCCATTTAGTTGGCGATCCCTCCCGCGCAGTTTCTGTGATAAAGACGATGTCGATCAAAGAATCTCTTCAGAGAAGCTTCCAACTTCCCAGTGAGGGATTCAACACCGTGGCATACAAAGACGATCTGATGGATGAGTACTTAGAAGAATTATGCGGGAAGCCAACCACGTTCAGAGCAGCATTCCCGAAAAATGCCATGCTTCCTCAGTATAGAGCGTTGGCCTACATAGTGACTCAGTTGCTGACGAGTCAGGCCGGGTCCTTTGATCTAGTGTCAAGGTCGAAGCTCAGTTGATGATGGCCATTCATGATCGTGCTAAGATCAATTGGACCGAATTCTTCCTAAAAGAATTCATGACACAGTCTGCAAAATTCGACAAGACAAGTTTTCGCCTTGCTGTGAAGGAAAATTGTTATATGGACTGAAGTTATCAATAATGATAGAAGACTTCTATGGAGCGGACAGTATTACATACGCTGACAAGCAATACTTCAATCCGAAGAAGGTCCGTTTCCAGAGAAGGGCAGCGGCCCTTCAGCAGATAGGATCAGGGCCTGCTGATCCCAAGACAGGAGCTCAGATGACCTCCACTCCCACGAAGAAGAGGTCCCCTCCTAAGTCTACTCCGAAGACTCTGACCAAGAGGCTGAAGAAAGTCAGTGAGGTCGTACCGAAAGTAGTGCCAGAGGTGGTGGCTGACCCACCTCTGCAGCTAAGGGATGAGTCTGAATCCTCATAAAAGACTCCGTCAATGGAGAAGGCCGTCTCCACTGATCGAGGCGAGACAGTGGACCAAGGGGTCCAAGATGAACCGATTCAAACCCCTCAGAGCCCCTTGGATGTTCCACCACTGAGCAGTATTCCTTTTGCTGAGTAGCAGCCGTCTCCTATAGAAGTTGAAGATTCAGAGACTGCTTCTAAATCAGAATCCATCGTAATAGAGGCTTCAGCTCTGCAATCTAGAGCCTCCTAAGAGACTGCTAAACGGATCCCGGAGATAGCCAGCCACAATGATTTGGTCACTTTGGCAAGGCAGGCTAGGCTCCACATGCTGATCCGGTTCTAAGAGTGGTCTACTCTGAACACACTCATCCAGCACCACTCATGCGAACAGCTCCATGAGGAGGAGCTGATCATAAGGAACAAAATTGGCTACTCAGAGCCATTAGATATTTGTTCCTTAGAAGATTTGAGGTCTGCCATGCTAGCCATGCTGAATGACCGCCAACCTATTTCAGCATCGGCACCCTCAGATGGGTCTGACTCCGATGGTCAGGACCCACCCCGTGATTCAGGCCCTGAGAAGCCTGATGAGGGAACTCAACTGGACAAGGATGCTCCCACATCTACTGCTGAACCACCTCTCAGCATCCTTGGACCAGTCGGGCCGGCGGCTGGTACCTCGAAGTCAGCAGAACCTTCTCAGCTTCTACTTGAATCTGCCTTCGAGGTAGCGCCCAGCCCGAAAAGCCGACGCTCGAAGTCAGTGGCCAGGGCCCTGAGGAGTCAAGGGACTCAGAACCGACTCCTCGCCCGCGCCGTCCACAAGACGTGGAGGCGGACCACTCAGGCTCAGAGTGCGGAGATCAAGGGCCTCAGATCTACCATTCAGAACACGCCTGCCCTTGATTTCTCCACGATCCTAAATGACGCACTCGCTACCCAACGAGCCGACTTCGTAGAGCAACTGAAGCTGATTCAGGCTGGCCAAGCAAAGCTTCTTGAAGATTATAAGGTCGCTCAGACAATTCATACTGAATCAGGTTGCTGAGTATGCAGACGAGGAGTCAGAAGAGGAAGAGGTTCCTCTGCCTCCTCCAGTTACCAGAAAAGGTAAGAAGATTCTGAAGCTTCCAACCCCTCCTTCTAAAAACAAAGGACCTAAAAGGTATATTACTCCGGAGAAAGAAGCTCAAATTGTTGCGAATGAGAAATTAGCGAGAGAAATTACCGAGGCTGAGGCTGCAAACAAGCCGAAGAAGAAGCTAGCCAAAGGCAAAACCAAAGCTCCAACAGGTGGCAGAAAGACTGGATCGAGATTGCTCCAAGGACTCTCAAGCTGAGTGATGAGGCAGACAAGGAGAAAGACAAGGAAAAAGAACAGCAGCAGACAACTGGTCAGCAGGGCACTTCAAGAGAAAAATCAACAACTCCTGTTGATTCAGAAGAAGAACCTCATGTACCCTCCTATGTCCCCTCGAAGGAACAAGATCTTGAAATGGAAGAAATTGGGGCTCAGATGGAGAGGTATCTATATAGAGGAGAGAAGCAAGGCAGATAGAAGCAACTAGAGAAAGACTAGCAGACTTAGAAGCTCTGAGGCTGAAAGCTGAGAAAGAAGCAAGCCAGATGAATCCTGAAAAGGCAGCCATTCCTTACAGATACAGAAGATTCAGGAAGCCTAGTGACCTTAAACTCCACAGGTGGCCAAGAGTTGATGAATGGATGCCATGGGAAAGAACTCAAAGATGGGAGTCACTGAATGTTGATTACGTCAAAAGATATTACTTCTAGAGATACTGGCCTGAAAAGCACAAATCTATCGCATTTGCTGAATGGCTTCTAAGGACTGACCCAGAGATATTTGCTAGAGTTCAGAAGGCCATGGCAAACAAGTTCGATGTCAGAGTCCCAGTTGCAAGAATCATGTCGCCCCCACTGAAACTAGATGGCTCTGTTCACTATGGAGTGATTGAGAAAGAGATCAAAGATGTTGTTGAAGCCAAATGCTTAGAAGAAGATGATCCTGCTGACTTTTCGGAGATACTGAAGCTAAGGAAGATCACCTATGGAATGTATGGACTGCCCCTTCTTGAATCGAAATCAAAGGACTTCAAAGACAGGATTCAACAGTTCAGATATTGTCAGCTTCTGTATTTCTTGTAATTCATGTTCTGTTTTTTTCTTAGAATAACAGTTGATGTAACTGTAGTGACCATTCTTCATATATATAAAACAACACTGTTGTTGGCCCTGACAATTCCTTACTGTCTATATGGCCTTGTTTGTTTTTATGCTTAACACACAGAATCACTCAAGTGATTACTGACTCACACACTCACTGAGTATATGTTTATTCTGTCAATTTTTACTTAGTTAGATTCTGATCTGTTAGATTGCTTGGATGGGGGAAATGTTGTTAGACAGGGGAAATTGCTGATTAGTTTTCTGTATAGGTTCTGATATTTCTTTCCTGATTCCCTCAGTAGTCTAGGACTTGAAGAACAACTCCACTGATTCTACTTGTAATACTTGGAAGGAGCTTTGTTTCTGATAAATCATAGTGTTAGGTTTTGGCATCATCAAATAGGGAGAAAATGTTGGGAGATGATTCAGTCTTCTCACAATCAGTTGAGACATAACTCAGTAGCCCTGTGCTCTGAATATTTACTAAAGATTTGAAGATCCCAAAACCCTATATTGGCTGATGAACCCTTCATCTGGTTCAGGCGCTCGCAGATTACCCGCCTCGCATGCAAGTAGAAGACTCGGTGATACCGGACTCGAAGAGAGCAAGATATCGAAAGGAGTCAGTGGAACTGAACTCAACAGGAGTAGTTCATTTAACTCAGAGTCGAAGTTCAGTAGAGCCGACTCAACAAGAGCATGCTACTGAATAGAGATCAGACTCAGCAACGGTTGGACAGTCTTCTAACTGTCAGTATTCTCTAAAGTCAAATCAGCAGAGTCAATATGAGGAAGAGAGAAGTCAACTTCAGATCTCATTGAAGTCTGTTCTGTCTCACCTACTTTCCTGAACCTCGACCAATGAGAAGCAGCTAGTTGTCCATATTCTGATCAAAGCTGCAAGTCAACAACTTTCCAGAAATGGAGGGAAAGGACACTGCAGTCATACTTTGAAAGAGCCGTTAGCTACCCAAAAGAGAGAGACACAAGGATCGTCGTCTCCAAACGGATCTATCCTTGCCTCTACTCTATAAATAGAGGGATACAATTCAAATTGAAACTCACAAACATACGAGCGAACCTAGAAATCGAAGAACACGAGCATTCAAAAGCAACAAAAATGTCTTAAGTCTTCCGCAAGTAGTTCGAAGAAGTAATCTCCGATGAAAGACGACATACCTGCTCATAGGGAACCAAGCTGAACCAGAATTATATAGCCTCTAGTACCCAAGCGACTAAACACGAACCAAGTCTATACTTAGCCGTTCGTCGCTCTAGAAGCCACTTTCTCGTTCCCTATCCCTCTAACCTAAGCTCAACTGATCATATCTATAGCTTAGACGAAGGAGTTCATAGTCGAACTGATCCTTATTGTAAAGGACTCCTTCATAGTTTGAGAGTTTTTCAAACACTTAGTTTGATACCTTGTAAACTGAGACTTGTTGGCCCTGACAATTCCTTATTGTCTAAATGGCCTTGTTTGTTTTTATGCTTAACACTCAGAATCACTAAAGTGATTACTGACTGACACACTCACTGAACTTATATTCTGTCAGTTTTTACTTAGCTAGTTTCTGTTAGATTGCGTAGTTAGGGGAAATGTTGTTAGACAGGGGGGAATTGCTGATTAGCTTCTGTATAGGTTCTGATATTTCTTCCCCGATTCCCTCAGTAGTCTAGGACTTGAAGAACAACTCCACTGATTCTATTTGTAATATTTGTAAGGAGCTATGTTTCTGATAAGTCATAATGTTAGGTTTTGGCATCATCAAATAGGGGGAAAATGTTGGGAGATGATTCAGTCTTCTCATAATCAGTTGAGACATAACTCAGTAGCCCTGTGCTCTGAATATTTACTGAAGATTTGAAGATCCTAAAACCCTATCTTGGCTGATGAACCATTCAGTTGTAACCTGTTCAGTTTTGTCTCTGAGGTTTCAGACTCAGTAGACACTTTGCATCTGGTTCGGGCGCCGCAGATTACCCGCCTCGCACTTAGAAGTAGAAGACTCAGTGATACCGGACTCGCAGGAGCAAGCAGTGCGAAAGGAGTCGCCGTAACCGAACTCGCAGAAGTAGTTCACTGAACTCAGAGTTGATCTTCTGTAGAGCCGACTCAGCAGGAGCATGCTACTAATAGAGATCAGACTCAGCTACGGCTGGACAGTCTTCTGACTGTCAGATTCTATATAAGTCAAATCAGCTGAGTCAATACGAGGAAGAGAGAAGTCAGCTTCAGATCTCCTTGAAGTTTGTTCTATCTCACCCACTAACCTGAACCTCGACCAATGACGAGCAGCCACCTGTCCTATATCTGATAAAGGTGCAAGTCAACAACTTTCTAGAAATTGAGGGAAAGGACACTGCAACCTTACTTTGAAAGAGTCGTTACCTACCCAAAAGAGAGAGATAAAACGGATCTATCGTTATCTCTGCTCTATAAATAGAGGGATAAAATCAAATTGAAGCTCACCTAGAAATCGAAGAACACACAGACCATTCAGAGAGCAACTCATAAACGTTCTAAGTCTTCCGCAAGTAGTTCTAAGAAGTAATCTCCGGCGAAAGACGACATACCTGCTCATAGGGAACCAAGCTGAACCAGAATAATATAGCCTCTAGTATCCAAGCGACTGAACACGAACCCAAGTCTATACTTAGCTGTTCGTCGCTCTAGAAGCCATTTTCTCGTTCCCTATCCCTCTAACCTAAGCTCAGCCGATCATATCTATAGCTTAGACGAAGGAGTTCATAGTTGAACTGATCCTTATTGTAAAGGACTCCTTCATAGTTGGAGAGTTTCTCAAACACTTAGTTTGATACCCTGTAAACTGAGACTTGCTCAGTATAAATCTCAAGACCAGCGTTTGTCCCGTGTACAAACCGACTGAGACTATCTCAGTATAATACATAGCCTCATGATCTTTCGGGACAGTGGACGTAGGATTGTTGGATCCGAACCACTTTAAAAATTGCCTGTGTTCTGTGTTCTGTGTTCGTTATTTACTGTTGCATTGATTACTGTACATACTGAAAATATCTTTAAAATCATTCAACTGAGTTTCAGCAAGCTTAATCGACTGCACTAATATACTGAAACTATTTTGCTAAAAACGTTTTCGTAACTCAACTGAATTTGGGCCTACACATTTCCGCACTACTGAACTTTATCTGAACGGTTCTGAATTCTGACTCTAGTCAGCTAGCGGGCCTCGGCAAAGTCGGTCCACTCGCCACGCAATCTGTAATGCCTTATTTGATCTGTTGAATTAGTTCAGTACAGGCACTCTCCTGACAAGGAATGTTCGCGTTTAAAGTTGAGAAATCGGTTTTCAGGTGTATTCACCCCCCCCCTCTACACCTAAACGTTACTCTCGGGACCAACAATTGGTATCATAGTGGGAGTTCTCTAAGACTCTTGTTATTCTGAAACTGGTCTACTTGAACGGATCCGGAAAATGTTTTCACTGCATATCATTCTTCATTCATACCATTATTCACTATGTCTGATATGTCAGGAATCAGAATGGTACCCATGTTCTCAGTAGAGAACTATGGAGTATGGCGGGTCAGAATGGAGGCACATCTGACCTCCCTCCACGACAGTATGACAGAGGTTCTAGAGGACGGACCTATCGTTCCCATGGTTGATAGCGTTGTAGCTCAGGACCCAGCACCAGGAGGAGGAATGGTGACCGGGAAGAAGATCCCCAAAGACAGAAGTCTCTTCCCCCCTGAGGAGAAGAAGCTTCACAACTTAGACCGTGTCGCCAAAAATGATATACTGACCACTCTGAGCGATTCTTATCTCGGAAGAGTTCAGGACTGCAAATCCGCGAAAGAACTCTGGGATGCTCTAGCGCTACTGAGTCGGGGGACTCAGAAGATCAAAGCGAACAAACTCGCGCTGGAACTCCAGAAGCTGGAGAGATTGTCTCTCATGCCTGGTGACTCCATTGAAGATCTGAACGTCAGATTCACGCATGAACTCTATCAACGGGCTGGGAAAGATATTCTCCAACCGAGAGATTAATCTCAAAATTTTGAGGGTATTGCCAGACGGACACTGGACTCCCTTTACTACTTTATTGCGTCATTCTGATTTAGATATTGTTACTCCTGACCATATCTTTTCAGAACTTAAAGCTGAGGAGTTCGAGTTTGGCTTAACTCAAAGGAACCAGCGAGCTGAAGCTGACACCCAAGTCGATCTTGCTTTTAAAGCATCAGTCAGCACAGCAGCTCCGGCATCTAGCAAGGCTGAACCTTCACTCAATGACATACAATAAGGAAACTTAGCCAAGAAGTACACACTGCTTGCTGTGAAGTATCAGAAAGAGAAGGAGAGGCGCGGGAAGCTCTCAAGAGTCGTCAGAGATACCAAGAGTAAGACTGAATATACACCTAAGCTCACTCCTGACTCACATACTTCTGAATGCAGAAAACAGGAGGACTCAGCTCAGTCGAAAGACAGCGAAAGCAAAGAAGAAAGAGTCACAACCTGCTATAACTGCACGAAGCTAGGACATTATCAGTATGACTGTCCTGAGTTCAGCACTGCTGAAAGAGCAGCACACAAAGCTCGAAGGGAGAAGTTCATCAAGAAGTGACAAGCATATAGTGTCGGTGAACTCTCGGACGACTCAGATGAAGTCGACTCCTTCATGGATTCATCTTATGATGAAGCGGCATTCATGGCCGTAGAGCTTGAAGCTGAAGAAGACACTGAAAAGTATCTCATGGCAGGAGAAGAGGATGAGGTAAACTCTCATGCTCCATTTAACTCCTCTTCACACTGCACACACGACACTATTTCAGGTGTAGATGAGAATCTGGACGTCGCAATTGCATATGAATAACTACTCGACGAGCAGATTCAGATGAGTCTGCAGCTCAGTAAGACTCTTCAGGAGTTGGATACCCTGAAAGTGGAGAATCAGAGACTTTCTCAGGAGAGTCAGGTTGCTACTGAGTCAGAAGGACTCGTGTTGAGACTCAAGGAGGAGATAAACTCTCTGATGGCCAAGTCTTAGCATCAACAAGATCAGATCTCAGTACTGACCAATGACTTGACTCAGAAAGATACTGAACTGAGTCTACTGAAGTAAGAGTTGTCAGAACTACAGACCGAGCATGAACTGCTAAAGAAAAGTGATGATGTCTGGAGGAACCTAATGACAGAGCGTTACATGGGCGCTGAAAAGAAGTTTAAGGCGATGCTAGCAAGCAACAAGCCTAAGCACTGCAAGGAGGGACTCAAATTCAGTCATGGAGCCTCCTCATCTGCCCCCGTAAGCTCAGAAAACCGGCTAGCTGATAGGTTTGTTCAAGGGCAGACCATCAATGCAGAGATATTGAACCCCCTAGCCAAGAACAAACAAAAGATGAAGACACCTCATCTCAGTTATCAGCATTATGACAAGAAGATCAGCACCAAATCACCCCAGTACAGTCAAGGGGGAACAAGCAAAGCAAAATGGGCTAATCAGTATGGACATCCGCAGCTAACACATCCAACTCAGTATGGGTCATATTACTATGAACCTATAGTCAGAAGATGATCCAAAAGTCAGAAGAAGAAGAAGAAGAAAGTCATACAGAAGGCAAAGGTCAGCAGTCCACCTACTAAGAAGATCAGGACTCTTGAACCTGTAAAGCCTCAAAAGTCAGCATCGACCTGTCCAGTGGTCAAATATGTTGATAAAAGTGGAAAGAAATTATCTGAGACCACCAGGGTCGTAAGACAAATTTGAGTTTCCAAAACTAACATCTAAGGACCCAAAATCAAAAATAAAGGGTACCTAAATGTAATTCTGTTTTGCAGGTGCACAAGGACCCTTGGTATGTGGACTGTTGGGTGATGATTCTATCCTCAGCACTGTTTCACTCAGTGGGAAATGATTCTATCTTCTATACTGAACCAAGCTCAGTAGCCTAAGTACTCTGAACTGTTGAGAAGATTTGAAGATCCCAAAACCCTATCTGATTGGTGAACCATTCCATTGTATATGTTGTTTGTCTCTGAGGTTTCAGACTCAGTAGACACTCTGCTCTGGTCAAGGCGCTCAGTAGCTTATTTGCCTCAGCACCAGTGTAGAAGACTAAGTGATACTGGACTCGGCAGAGCAAGATATCGAGAGAGTCGGGCCGAACCGAACTCGCAGGAGTAGTTCACCGGACTCGTAGCCGATCTTCGCAGACTTATCTCACTGCCTATCTACCGAATACAAGGTCGACTCAAGATCGGCGGATAGTCTTCAGGACTGTCAGAATCTTTTGAAAGACAATCAGCATTGTCATATACGAGGATGAGAGAAGTCAGCTTCAGCTTGTCTCGAAGTCTGTGCTGTCTCAACCGCTCTATCCGCCTCGACAAATGACAAACATACACGTGTCATCCTACCTACTAAAGCTGCAAGTCAACACTTTCCGAAAAAGGAGGAAAAGGCACTGTTACCTACGCCAAAAGAGCCATTTGCTACCAAAAAGAGAGAGAGAGAAGAAGATCGTCTCCAACGGATCTTTCTCAATCTCTTCTCTATAAATAGAGGGATCATTCAAGATTTGAAAAAAAAGAGAGTGCATAAGCTTAAACGACGAAAACATACACAAGCACTAAAACGAGCTAGAACCAGAAAACCCTAAGTCTTCCGCAAGAACTTGAAGATCTATCTCCAGCGAGAGACTACCTTCTCAGCTCATAGGGAACCAAGCTAAACTGTTAGAAGAGCATCTAGTATCCAAATCGACGGTACACGAACCTAAAGCTTATTTCAGCTGTTCGTCGATCTAGAAGCTACATTCTCATTCCCTATCCCTCTAACCCTAAGCTCAACCGAATATACTTATAGCTTAGACGAAGGAGTTCATATTTGAACCCAATCCTTATTGTATAAGGACTCCTTCACTGTTGGAGAAGTTTGTCAAACACTTTAAGTTTGATAGTATTGTAAACTGGGACTTGCTCAGTATAATCCCCAAGCCACGGCTTTGTCCTGTGCACAAGCTGACTGAGACTAACTCAGTATAATAAATAGCCTCCTGAACTTTCAAGACAGTGGACGTAGGATCGATTGATATCCGAACCACTTTAAAAATCTGTGTCTTGTTATTGCTTTCTGATTACTGTTGCATTGATTTTACTGTTCATACTGAAAATATACTTTAAAATCAATTAACTATCTCAGTATACTGAACCTCTTATCTACTGAACTGAGACTTAAAACATTTTCTCATAAAAACTGATTTGGGCCTACACTATTCCGCGCACTGAACTCCTGCTGATCGATACTAAATTCTGACCTAGTCAGTTAGCATATCTCAGCCGAGTCAGCCTTTTAGCCTTTAACTCGATTCAGAACAGTTGTCTGGTCTGCTGAATCATTTTCAGTACGGCATCTTCCTGAATAGGACTGTTCGTGTTCGAAGTTGAGAAATTTAGGTTCAGGTGTATTCACCCCCCCCCCTCTACACCTGAACTCACTCTCAGGACCAACATGGACAGCGGATGCTTAAGACATATGACATACCAAAAGGACCTACTGAAGAATTATAATACTAAAGAAGAATCGAGTTTGGAAATAATGCAAAAGGCTATACCAGAGGTTATGGAACACTCAACATTGGAACCACAACAGTTACAAGAGTATCATATGTTGAAGGACTTCAGCATAATCTTCTCTCTGTTAGTCAATTTTGTGATAACTCGAATAGAGTGATTTTTTACGCTGGTTTCTGTGATGTCATTGATAAATCTACAGGGAAAACAGTGTTGTCAGGTTCACGCAAAAAGAATATCTATGTAGCTGACTGGAACTCAGCTGAACCTGAAGCTTGTTTGTTGGCGAAAAACGACAACCGAACAGGGTGGCTTTGGCACAGAAGACTCAACCATCTCAATTTCAAGACGCTCAACAAATCAGCTAGGAACACTACAGCAAGAGGACTGCCGAATGAAGTATTCAGCAAAGACACTCAGTGTGAAGCATGTCTGAAGGGAAAGCAAACAAGGAATCAAAATCCACCTGTTCCATCTCCTTCCACTGATGGAATCCTTCAGCTGCTACATATGGATTTGTTCGGTCCAGTCTCTCCGGTGACAATCAGAGGCAAGAAGTATGCTTTAGTGGTCATTGATGACTACTCGCGCTACACATTGGTCATATTTATTTCCAACAAGTCTGACGTCAAAACAGAGTTACCAACGCTTCTGAAAAAGCTCAGTGTCGAGAAGAACACCAGGATCATCAAGATACGTTCAGACAGAGGAACTGAGTTCCTGAATTTTATGGTGGAGGAGTTCTGCAAAGCAGAAGGCATAGAGCATGAGACGTCTGCCGCGCGCACGCCTCAACAAAATGGTGTTGCTGAAAGGAAGAATCGAACACTCAAAGAAGCAGCCAGAACCCTGCTCGCAGACTCATGATTCCCAACCAAATTCTGGGCAGAAGCTACTGATACTGCATGTTATACTCATAATAGATCTCTACTGACAAAGCAGCATAAGAAGACACCATATGAATTATGGAACGGCAGGAAGCCTTCTTTATCTTATTTTCATATTTTTGGGTGCTCGTGCTTTATCCACAATAATGGGAAGGATCAGTTGAAAACTTTTGATAGCAAGTCAGATCAGGGAGTCTTCTTAGGATACTCCCGGGTCAGCAAAGCCTTCAGAGTCTTTAACTATCGGACCCTTTGTGTGGAGGAAAGCCCTCATGTTGTTTTTAATGAGTTTGCTACTGAAGACAGGAGCAGGAACTCTAAACCTGAATCTGAGGAGATCAGTAAGCAGCTACAGGATTAGAGCTTAAAAGATAAAGTTGAAATGATCCAGCTATGTTGGGATGATGATTCAGATGGAGAAACTGAAGATAAGTCTATCGAATCTCGCCACAGCCAAAGTAGCCGAACGTATTGACTCTACCGAACGTAGTCAATCCCGGTGTAACTCAGGTCGATGAAGAAACCCAAGTGGTAACTGAGACCTCTACTGAGGATAATAATTCAGGGGGAACTAATGATGTTCCTGAGCTCAATGCCCCTGAACCTGGTGACTGAGTAGATCATACTCTTGTAACTGAATTGCTTCAATCTCAGAATAGTACAACTGAAATGCCTAACTCACCTACTATCTCTATTGAATAAATTTCAGATGAAGAGTTGAAACATCGTAGATCGTGGCTGGACGCTCACACTTCTGATTTGATTATTGGAGATCCTTCAGCAAGCGTAAAGACATGATCCAGATTCTGTCAGGGAGAAAGCGCCCTATACTCCTGCTTCTTATCTACTAAAGAACCTCAGTCAGTTGAGGATGTACTTAAGGACGATGATTGGATCATAGCCATGCAGGAGGAGCTGAATCAGTTCACAAGAAATGAAGTTTAGGAGCTTGTTGACAGACCTCGGCATCAACATGTGATTGGAACTAAATGGGTCTTCAAGAATAAGCGAGATGAAAACAACGTCATAGTAAGGAACAAAGCAAGGCTCGTGGCAAAAGGCTATTGTCAAGCTGAAGGGATAGATTTCGACGAAACGTTCGCTCCAGTTGCAAGATTGGAGGCAATCAGACTATTCCTAGCCTACGCAACACATCAGAGGTTCAGAGTCTATCAAATGAATGTGAAGTCTGCGTTCCTGAACGGCGTACTGAAAGAAGAAGTCTATGTCGAACAGCCTCCCGGCTTTCAGCAGGGACATCAGGTTTATAGACTCAGAAAGGCTCTGTATGGGTTAAAACAAGCACCCAGGGTTTGGTACGATACTCTGTCTGAGTTTCTTCTTCAGAAAGGTTTTCAGAAGGGCACAATAGACCGCACATTATTCAGCATTCGACTGGAAGACGATATTTTACTTGTGCAGATCTACGTAGATGACATCATCTTTGGTTCGAAGAACGTCATCATGTGTTAGCTGTTTGAGAAAATGATGAAGGACAAGTTCGAGATGTCAATGATGGGAGAGATGAACTATTTCCTCAGTTTTCAAGTCAAACAATCTGAGAAAGGAACGTTCATTAATCAAGGCAAATACACTCAAGACCTCATCAAGAAATTCGGTTGCAAATCCGGCAAACCAATCAAGATCCCAATGAACACGAACATGAAAATTGATCTTGATAAAGAGGGAGTATCAGTAGACCATGCTGAATTTCGTGTTATTATTGGTTCTTTATTATACTTAACAGCTACACGTCCTGACATAACTTATGATGTAGGTGTCTGCGCTCGATTTCAGGCGAATCCTAAGCAGAGTCATATGGACTCAGCAAAGAAGATTCTCCGCTATCTCAGAGGAACACCTGACATAGGTTTATGGTATCCAGCTGATGATAATATTGAACTAACTTGTTATTCTGATGCAGACTATGTAGGATGTAGAATTGACCGAAAGTCAACTTCTGGAACGTGTCAGTTCCTTGGCAGTAAGCTGATCTCATGGTTTTCAAAGAAACAGCACTCTGTAGCGACGTCAACTACTGAAGCTGAATATATGGTTGTCGGAAGTTGCTGCGCCCAAATCCTTTGGCTGAGGTAGCAGCTACGCGACTATGATGTTATTCAGAATGAAGCGCTGATCTTCTGCGATAGTACCAGTGCAATTGCAATGACTCAGAATCCTGTACTTCATACGAGATGCAAGCACATGGGCATCAGTCACCACTTCATTCGTGATCATGTCGAAAAGAAGGATATCAGGATTGAAAAGATCCATACTGACCATCAAAGGGCTGATATACTGACCAAGCCTCTAGCTGAAGCCAGATTCAGAGAACTTTCAGTAGAGCTAGGTCTGCTGGACCCTACTGACTCTAGTCAGTAAGTAGATTCAGGAGAGGAGCATTCAGCAAGGGGGAATGTTCACTCTCAGTACTAAATAAATTCAGTACGTAGAGACTCAGCAACCATCTACACGAGGTATCAACTGACTACGATGTTCAGCTGACAGGCTTGCGTATCTCTACTCAGTAGCCAATGAAATATTTCTGTGCATTTTGGACTCAGATTCAGCTTCGTATTCAATGCCTTATGAAATATCTTTTAATATTAACGGTTTACATTAAATACATGACATTCTATGTAAAAGCATGTTGAACTCTGCAACACATTAAATGCATGTCGTATCAAGTTACTTCTTTGGCTATTTACAACTGTATTTTGACTTAGGCAGCTAAACTGATCATTGCCTATTTTATAAAATCAAATCCTGGCCGTTCATCTCATAAAGAGAATTCAAACTGAACCGTGGATAATTAACTGTTCATCTTCTTTAAGATATATATACAAGTTCAAAGTTTAGAAACTGCTATTTCTACTCTGCAAAATTTCGAACCCTAGTTTTTCTGAGATCATCCCTGCCTCCTTGCAAAACACATTTTCCAAAAACTCTCAGAAAATTCTTTGATAAATTTTAATGATCATTCAGTATCATATATGCTAATATTTCTCTATTGTATTGGATACTGATCTATTGTTCTTGCAGATTACAGAATATGACAGGAACTCACGTAGTCGTTCCTACCGATATGCAAGAGATCCTCGACAAGGATCGGGTATGGTGCAAACCCATGATAGAGTTCGACGTCTGTGAACTTGACTATATGGAGGAGATCTTCTATGCCCTCAGAGAAACAGGCCTCGAAGGTTTCCATCCTTCTTCCTCCCACGACAGATAGCTGAGCTCTATCTGAATTCTGAATCATTAGAGGGAGACATCCGTTGCCGTTACATCGTTCATTCAGTTGGCGGCCCCTCTCGTACCACTACTAAAATCAAGCAGGTGTCGATCAGAGAAGCCCTCCAGAGAAGCTTTCAACTGCCTAATATAGAAGAGGATTGGGTATTATGTTTTGAGAAGGAAGAAAAAGTAGGAGTTTTAAAAAAGAATTCAAAAGAGAATTGGCCTACATCGTGACTCAGCTGCTAACGAGTCAGGCCGGGTCTTTCGATCAAGTGTCCAGGCCAATGATTCAGGTTATGATGGCCATACACGACCGAGCAAAAATCAATTGGACTGAATTCTTCCTCAAGGAATTCATGACGCAATCAGCAAAGTTCGACAAGGCGACCAAACGTCTTAGCGTCAAAGGAAAATTGTTGTATGGACTGAAGCTGTCAGTCATGATTGAAGATTTATGCGGAACAAACAACATCACCTTTGCTGATAAGCAATATTTCAACCTGAAGAAAGTCCGGTTCCAGAGCGGGCGCGGCCCCTTCGCCAGCCTAGGGTCGTGGCCCGCTAACCCTATGTCCGGAGCTGAGCAGACCTCCACACCCACTAAGAAGAGGTCCCCTCCGAAATCTACTCCAAAAACCCCGACCAAGAGACTGAAGAAAGTCAGTGAGGTCGTGCCGGAGATAGTGACAGAGGCAATGGTTGCTGAACCACCTCTACAACTGAGGGATGAGTCTGAGTCATCCGAGAAGACTCCGTCAGTGGAGAAGGCCGTCTCTACTAAGCGTGAAGAGACAATGGACCAAGGGGTCCAAGCTGAGTCTATTCCGAACCCTCAGAGCCCCTTGGACATTCCACCTTTGAGCAGCATACCTTCTGCTGAGAAGCAGCCGTCTCCAATAGAAGTCGAAGATTCGAAGACAGCTTCTGAGACAGAATCTATCGGGATAGAGGCTTCAGCTCTTCAATCCAGAGCCTCCCGAGAGATAACAGAAAGAATCCCGGAGATAGCCAGCCATACTGACCTCATCCTACTGGCGAGGCAGGCTAGGCTCCATATGCTGATCCGGTTCCAGGAGTGGCACAATCTGAACCGCCTCATCAAACACCACTCCTGTTAACAGCTCCACGAGGAGGAGCTACTGATAAGGAGCAAGATTGGCTACTCCGAGCCATCTGACGGCTGCTCCTTAGAAGACTTGAGGGCCGCCATACTAGATATGTTGAACGATCGTCAACCCATCTCAGCATCGGCACCCTTAAATGGGTCTGACCCCGATGGTCAGGACCCACCCCGTGATTCAGGCCTTGAGAAGTCTGATGAGGGAACTCAACTGGACAAGGATGCTCCAACATCCACTGCTGAACCACCGCTCAGCATCCTTGGTCTAGGACAATCGGCGGCTGGTACTTCGAAGACAACTGAACCATCTTAGTTGTTACTTGAATCTGCATTCGAAGTAGCGCCCAGCCCGAAAAGCCGACGCTCGAAGTCAGTGGCCAGGGTACTGAGGAGTCAAGGGACTCTGAACCGACTCCTTGCCCGCGCCGTCCACAAGATGTGGAGGCAGACCACTCAGGCTCACAGCGCAGAGATTAAGGGGCTCAGAACATCCATCCAGAACACGCCTGCCCCTGACTTCTCCAATATCCTGAACAATGCGCTCGCCACCCAAAGAGCCGACTTCGATGAGCAACTAAAGCTGATTCAGGCTGGCCAAGCTCAACTTCTTGAAGAAGAGAAAAAGACTAAGGCCAAGAAAGGCATACAGATCAGATCTGCAGTTCCTACTAGAACCAGATCTATGATACCCAGGCAATGAAGCAGGGCTGCTGCTGAGAAGAAGTCTAAAGCAGAGAAGAACTCTGAAGCATCTAAGTCCAAGTCAGCTGGACCTAGTGACTCAGAAGCTCCGCAGATTATCCCCTCCACTAAATTTTCCAAGAAGCAACAAGCTGAGATGAAGCAGATATGGGATGCCTGCAAAAGAGGCTTAGATATCACTATTGAGGCCAGGCAAGTTCAAGCTACAAGAGAAAGAGCAAGATTAGCAGACCTTGAGGCCCTCATACAACGAACTGAGAAAGAAGCGAGATAGCGAATCCCTGAGAAGGACAGAAGCATTCCCACTACTTCCAAATTCTTCAGAAGAAGGGAACATAGAAACAACATTAAGAGAGTTATCTTTCCAAGTACGGATGAATGGGTGCCCTATAAGATCAATCAAAAATGGGAACAGGCTAAGGTCGACTTCATCAATAGCTACTACGTTTGTTAGACAGTCAGTGAGAAGGTTGATCCTGACAAAACATTCAAGGAATTCTTGATAAGCGCTGAACCTGAACTTTATGTTGAAATCCAAACAATCCCGCAATGATGTCAAAGACTCTCAAGGCACCTGAGTACAAACTTCTATCTCCTCCTCTCACGCAACAAGGGAATATATGTAACAAGGAGATTGAGGAAGAAATTAAATATGCTATCTATAGAAGAAGTCAGAACGTCAATGATTCTAAAGACAAGGAAGAGATCAAGATACTGAGGAACAAAGTCTACTCATCGTACGATCTTGAGCTTCCTGAGAAGAAATCTGCTGACTTCAAGGCGCGACTGCAATAGTTCGAGAAGAAGCCCAGTTGATTCCTTCTTAGTCTTAGTTTTTGATAGAATAGAATATCATGTAACTATAATCTCTAATCATATATGATATTCTATTTCTATTGGCCTTCGACAACTACTCATTGTCACTTGGTTGTGTTCTTTATCTTTCAACATTTATTGATCACCTCTTGTTGGGTGATGATTCCATCCTCGGCACTGTTTCACTCAGTGGGAAATGATTCGGTCTTAGACACAGATCTTAAGCTCAGTAGCCTTGTGCTCTGTACTTGTCTGAAGATTTGAAGATCCCAAAACCCTATCCCGAATGATGAACCATTCCCTTGTATCTGCTTTTGTCTCGAGGTTTCGGACTCGGTAGACACTCTCTGCTCCGGTCAAGGCGCTCGGTAGCTTATTTGCCTCGGCACCGGTGCGAGAAGACTCCGAGTGATCTTGGACTTTGCGGGAAGCAAGATTATGCGAGAGAGTCGGTTGAACCGAACTCGACGGAGTAGTTCACTGAACTCAGAGCTGATCTTCAGTAGACTTATCTCAACAGTCTATCTACTGAATACAAGGTCAGACTCAGCAACGGCAGATAGTCTTCAAGCCTGTCAGAATCTTTTGAAAGACAATCAGCATTATCATGTACGAGGAAGAGAGAAGTCGGCTTCATGCTGTCTCAAAGTCTGTCTTTGTCTCAACCACTCCATCCACCTCGACGAATGACAAGCATACACGTGTCTTCTCACTGCTAAAGCTTGCAAATCAACCTTTTACCTAAAAAGGTGGGAAAGTACACTCGTTACCTACACCAAAAGAGCCGTTTGCTACCAAAAAGAGAAAGAGAGAAGAAGATCGTCTCCAACGGATCTATTTCAATCTACTGCTCTATAAATAGAGGGATCATTCAAGATTTGAAAACGCCTAGAACACGAGAGGCGCGAAAAAGAGCGAATTCCAAAGAACAAAGTCTTAGCAAGAACTTGAAGAACAATCTCCGGCGAAAGACTACATTCTAGCTCATAGGGAATCAAGCTATACCGACATATAAAGCCTCTAGTATCCAAATCGACGTTACACGAACTCAAAGCTTACCTTCAGTTGTTCGTCGATCTAGAAGCTACTCTCATATTCCCTATCCCTCTAACCCTAAGTTCAATTGTTCTTATCCATAGCTTAGACGAAGGAGTTCACATTTGAACCCAATCCTTATTGTATAAGGACTCCTTCCTTGTTGGAGAAGTTTGTCAAACACTTTAAGTTTGATAGTGTTGTAAGCCGAGACTTGGATCAGCTATAAAAACCAAGACGCGGCTTTGCCCCGAGTGTGCAATTGCCGCCGAGACTAACTCGGGATAATAAATAGCCTCCCGATCATTCGGGACAAGTGGACGTAGGATTTGAGCGATATCCGAACCACTTTAAAAATCCTGTGTCTCTTACTTGCTTTCTTAAGCAAGTTGCATTGATTTTACTATTCATACTTGAACTTTTAATCTTCTGGACCCCGAGACTTAAAACGTTTTCTCACAAAAACCGATTTGGGCCTACCTTATTCCGCGCACCTGAACTCTTACGTAGATCGAATTCGACCTAGTCGGTTAGCGGAATCTCGGTGAGTCAAGAAACTCTTAAGCCTTTTAACTTTCAATTCGAAACGGTTGTCTAGTCCTACGGTTTGAACTATTTCAGTCAGACACCATCCTGAATAGGACTGTTCGAGTTCGAAGTTGAGAAATCGAATCAGGTGTATTCACCCCCCCCCCCCTCTACACCTGACCGTACACTCGGGACCAACAACCTCGGTGATCAGAACACACACTCACATGGTTACTTATATCTCTGTGATTCTCTCTGTACTTTAGTATTTTGACATCTTCTAAGGGGGATATTGTACTTAGACATATTTCTAGAGGGTATTTGCTTCAGTATGCCATTCAGGAAAACTGACTTAACATCCATCTTATATACAATGAACTATTGATGAGTTGGATAAGCTAGGAACAGACGAATGGCTTCCAATCTTGCAACTGGAGCGAACGTTTCATCAAAATCTATTCCTTCATATTGACAATATCCTTGAGCAACTAGTCGGGCTTTATTCCTAACGATGACTTGTTTTCGTCTCGCTTGTTCTTGAAGACCCACTTAGTTCCTATCACATGTTGGTGCTTGGGCCTGTCTACAAGCTCCCA
Organism: Lavandula angustifolia; assembly: GCA_028984105.1. Lineage (NCBI taxonomy): Eukaryota > Viridiplantae > Streptophyta > Magnoliopsida > Lamiales > Lamiaceae > Lavandula > Lavandula angustifolia. The sequence goes on along the minus strand of CM054807.1, from coordinate 23,585,458 downwards.
AACGTCGTTTCTAGTGAATTGGTTGAGCTCTTCTTGTATAGCAGTAATCCAGTCGACATCATTCATTGCATCCTCAATCGATTGAGGTTCTTCAGTAGACAAGAAGCAGGAGTATAAGATACTTTCTCCTTAACAGAATATGGATCTTGCCTTAACGCCTGCTGACGGATCTCCAATTATAAGATCTGAAGCATGAGCATCTAACCAAGAACGACGACGTCTTGTTACTTCTTCTGAAATTGATTATTCACAAGTAGTCAAATTATGAGGAATTTCAGTAGGACTATTTTTTGATTGAAGCAATTCAGTAGCAAGATAAGGATCTACTGAATCACCAAGTTCAGGGGCATTTAGCTCTGGAACATTAGTAGTTCCCCCCTGAGTTGTTATTCTTAGTAGATGTCTCAGCTACAACTAAAGTTTCTTCATCAACCTGAGTTAACTGGGATTGATTTTGTTATGAAGAATCAATCGGTTCAACTACTTCGCTTATTGGTTGATTTTGGATTTCATCATCTGAATCATCATCACAACAATGCTGGATCATTTCTATATTTTTCATTTAAACTTAGATCCCGTAGCTTGTTGCTGACTTCTTCAGCATCTTGCTGAGAGTTTTGTTTCCTGTTCTCAGAAGTAAATTGGTTAAATACAGCATGAGGGCTTTCTTTCACTCAAAGTGTCCGACAGTTAAAGACCCTGAAAGTTTTGCTGTCCCTAGAGTATCCTAAGAATTGGTCTAACTTGCTACCAAAGACCTTTAGCTGATCCTTTCCATTATTATGGATAAAACACGAACAACTAAAGATATGAAAATGCGAAGTAGAAGGCGTTCTCCATTTCTACAATTCATATGGTATCTTCGTGTGCGTCTAAGTTAAAAAAAGACCGATTCTGAGTATAGCAAGTTGTGTCAGTAGCTTCTACCCAAAACTTTGATGGTAGAACTGAAGCCTGCGAGTAACGTTCTTACTGCTTCTTTGAGTGTTTTCTTTGTTCTTTCAGCAAGACCATTCTGTTGAGGTGTACGTGTCGCTGAGGTTTCATGCAGAATCCCTTTAGCTTCGCACTAGTCTTTCATCATTGAGTTTAGAAACTTTGTTCCCTAGTTTAAGCGTATTCTTTTAATCTTGATATCCTTTTCAACGCTCAGTCGTTTCAGTAGTTTTGGTAGTTCAGTTTTAACATCAGACTTGTTGGCGATGAAAATCACCCAAGTATATCTTGAATAGTCATCAATGACTACAAGAGAAAATCTTTTGCCTCTGACTGTCACTGGAGAGACTGACTCGAATAAGTCCATGTGGAGCTGCTGAAGGATCCCATCTGTAGAAGGTGACTTAATTGGTGGATTACTTGATCTGGTTTGCTTTCCCTTCCTGCATGCTTCATTATTCTTGTGTCTTTTGAATACCTCATTGGGCAGTCCTCGGACTATAGCATCTATTACTAGCTTGTTCATCGTTTTGAAGTTCAGATGACTTAATCTTCTTTGCCATAACCATGTTGTTCTATCATCTAACTTTGTGTGTGCTAGCAAGCAGGCTTCAGGTTTAGCGATATTCCAATCAGCATAGTAGATATTTCTTCTCCGCGAGCCTTATAAAATAGTTTTTCCTGTAGATTTGTCAAGGACATCATAAAAACCTGCGTCAAAAGTCACTTTATTGGAGTTATCACATGATTGGCTAACTGAAAGGAGATTATGTTGAAGTCCTTCAACATATGATACTCTGGGAACTATAGCAGTTTCTATCTTCAGTGTTCCGTATCCCCTTGTATATCCTTTGGAGTTGTCACCAAATTCAATTCAATTCCTCATTTGAATTTGAGAGTAACGTTCTTGCTGCTTCTTTGGTTGTCACCAACAACCAAAGATATAGAAATGCAAAATAGATGGTGTTCTCCCTTTCCACAATTCATATGGTGTCTTTATGAGCATCTGAGTCAATAAAGACAGATTCTTAGTATACTAGGCAGTGTCAGTAGCTTCTGCCCAAAATTTTGATGGTAGACCTGAGTCTGAGAGTAACGTTTTTTATGCTTCTTTGAGTGTTCTGTTCATTCTTTCAGCAAGACCATTTTGAATAGGGTCTGTGCCGTTGAGGTTTCGTATTGAATCCCTTCAGCTTTGCAGTAGTATTTCATCATCAATTTTAGAGACTCTGTTCTCCGGTCTGAGCGTATTCTTTGAATCTTGATATCCTTCTTGACACTTAGTCGTTTCAGTAGTTTCAGTAGTTAAGTTTTGACGTCAGACTTGTTGGCGATGAAAATCACCGAAGTATATCTTGAATAGTCAATAATGACTACAATAGCATATTTTTTTCCTCTGATCATCACTAGAAAGACTGGCCCGAATAAGTGCATATGGAGCAGTTAAAGGATCCTATCAGTAGAAGGTGACGGAATTGATGGATTGTTTGATCTGGTTTGCTTTCCTTTCATGCATGCGTCACAATTCTTATGTCTCTTGAATACTTCATTGGGAAGTCCTCGGACTTTAGCATCTCTTGCTAGTTTGTTAATTGTTTTAAAGTTCAAATGACTTAATCTTCTATGCCACAACCATATTGTCCTATCAGCTGACTTTGTATGTGCCAACAAGCATGCTTCAGGTTCAGCGGTATTCCAATCAGCATAGTAGATATTTCTCTCCGCGAGCTTGATAATACAGTTTTTCCTGTAGATTTGTCAAGAACATCACAAAAACTTGCGTCAAAAGTCACTTTATTGGTGTTATCATAGAATTGACTGATAGAAAGGAGATTATGTTGAAGTCCTTTAACATATGATACTCTAGAGGCTATGGCAATTCCTATCGTCAATGTTCCGTATCCCCTTGTAGGTCCTTTGAAGTTGTCACCAAATTCAATTCAATTCCTTATCTGAATTTATTCCTCCAACAGAATTTCATATGCTATAACCACATCTAGAGGTTCACCAGCAACGGAGCTTGTGTTGTGTGTGCTTGGTGAAGAGGGGCATATATTAGAATTAGAATTCACCTCAGCCTCTTCTCCAGCCATAAGACACAGTTCAGTATCTTCTTCAGCTTTGATTGCCATTAACAATGCTTCATCATCAGATGATTCCATGAACAACTCTTCATCGCTCGTCCAATCAGATAGTTCTCTAGCTATGTATGCTTGCCTTTTTTCTGATGAACTTATCTCGCCCGGCTTGCCTTTCAGCTCTTTCAGCAGTCGTGAGCTCTAGACATTCATAAGCTCTGGACATTTATATTGGTAATGGATAGTCTTTTTGCAGTTATAATACGTTGAGCTTCTGCCTTCTTTCCTTGGTGTTTCATTTAGTCCGATGGAGGCAGTCTTTGTGTTCCTACATTCAGGTAGAGATTTAGATTCACCTTTCGAATGAGCATTTTCTCTCTTACCTTGATAGTTCCATGAGGCTTTCTTCATCTGCATCTTTCTGAGCTTGTCCTTCTCCTTTTGGTATTTAACTGAAAGGAGAGCATATTTCTCAGCTAAGTTATTAGCGGTTGGGATCATCATTGAGCTTCCTGCTGATTGACTTGTGACTAAGGGACTTGCTCCAAGTGTGAACTGTTGCCTTATATGCATGATCCATTGGCTTTTCAGTATCAGCATTGGGGGTATACGGAAGATTGAACTCAAACTCCTTTGCTTTCAGTTCTGAAAATATAATCAGGAGTAACAGAGCTTAAATCAGTTCTTTGCAAACAAGTAACAAAAGAGTACCACTTGGGCCTAGTGAGAGCCGTTAGAATTTTAGTGTTGGTCTCCTTGTTGGTGAATGTTTTCCCCAACCCATTGATGATGTTGATCTGGTTCGTGAATCTAACAATTAAATCATCAATCGACTCTTCGGGTATCATGGCAAACGCCTTGAGCTATTGTTCCCATTCTTACACAATGAAAAGTCTTCATGCAATGAAGAAGGCCGGGAACCAAAATCATTAACGCATTCAAACACGCTGGCAATCAAAACGCTTACACAGTGAAGAACTCATACAAAGAGAGATATAATTAGTTATTTACTCTAGAGATCTATTGTTCTCATTCTCTATTCTAAGCAATTCTTGTAATATCTTAAGCTTAGAATATTTCGAAGGAGTTCAGCTTATTGAACTGTTCTTATTGTAAGAATTCCTTCTTAGTTGGAGAAAATTAAACATCGTGTTTGAATCTGTGAAGTCACTAAGACTATAACTAGAGTATCTTTCCAGCGTACAGATTGACTGAGACTTGCTCAATATAAGTAATCAAGAACTCCTGCTCTGTTCAGGACAATGGACGTAAGATCCAATGTATTCGAACCAATTTAAAAACTGTTTGTGTTGATTTACTGTTTCACTGATTATCTATTCATACTGCATACAACTAATCTTTAAACATCACACTCAGCATAAAACGTGTTTTCAAATCAAGACGAAAACTAATTGGGCTTACACTTCCGCACTCTATCTTATACTGAATTACTGTCAGTAGATAGGACTCAGTAGACAGATACCCTCTGCCCATGCGATCGAGAAAGCTTAGTTGGCCAACTGACTTGCTCAGTAGCATTATTCAATAGATACTGACTTTAGCGTTTGAGTTGAAATTTGCATTCAGATGTATTCACAAACACACACACACATCTACACATGAAGGCTCATCTCTGGGCCAACAATTGGTATCAGAGTGGTGTTCTTTATATCATCGTTTTCTAAATACAGTGGTCTACTCGAACAGATCCTGAAAATCATTTTCTCTGCACTTGCATATCTTCCATAACATCCCATCCCATATCTTCACGATGACTGACAGATTTGGAAGTACCTATGTTTTCAGTAGAAAACTATGCGGTATGGCCTGTAAGAATGGAGGCACACTTGACGTCTCTACATGACAGCATGACGGATGTCCAGGAGAAAGGACCTATTGTTCCCATGGTCGACAGCATCGAATATGCAGCGTGGGCCAGTAATAGGTGACAGAACTGGTGAAAAAGTTCCCAAGGACAATAGCCTCATTACACCAGAAGAGAGAAAGTTGCACAACTTTGACCAAGTCATACGAAATGCAATACTGACTACACTTAGTGACTTGTACCTCAGAAGAGTGCACGACTGCCAAACTGCAAAGGAGCTCTGGGATGCTCTAGATGTTTTGAGTCAAGGAACTCCACAGATTAAGGAGAACAAGCTGGAGTTGGAGCTACAGAATCTCAAAGCCTTTGCAATGATTCCCGGAGAGTCAATTGATGATTTCAGTGTCAGATTCACAAATCAAATCAACATCATCAACGGACTTGGAAAACCTTCGGCAATAAGGAGACAAATACCAAAATTTTGAGGGCTCTTACTATGCCCAAGTTGTACTCCTTTCTTACATGTTTGCGAAGAACTGACTTAAGTACTGTTACTCCTAACTATATTTTTTAAGAATTTAAACTTGAGGAGTTTAAGTTCAATCTTCCGCACACTCCCTGTGCTGACATTGATATGCCAATAGATCAGGCCTATATAGCAAAAGTCGGACACCTGAACTAGTCCCTCGGTCACTAATCAATCTGCTGGAAGCTCATTGACGATCCCAACTGCTGATAGTCTAGCTGAGAAGTATACCCTCCTTGCAGTAAAGTATCAAAAGGAAAAAGGACAAGCTCGGGAAGATGAAAAGACCTTCAAAAAACTACCAATTTAAGAGAGAAAAAAATTACCCAAAAGGTGAATCTAATTCTCTACCTGAATGTAGGAACACTGAGACTTCCACTACTGGAAACAATGAGACACCAAGAAAGGAAGGCAAGAGCTCAACGTGTTACAACTGCAAAAAGATAGGACATTACCAGTATGAATATCCAGAGCTCTCGGCTGCTAAAAGAGTTGAAACGCAAGCCAGAAGGAACAAATTTATCAGAAAAGGCAAGCCTATATAGCCGAAGAACTTTCCGATTGCACGAGAGATGAGGAACTATCCATGGAATCATCAGATGATGAAGCAGGATTCATGGCAATCAAAGCTGAAGAAGAGTCTGAACTGTGTCTCATGGTTAGAGAAGAGGTTGAGGAAAATTCAATCCAAACATATGCCCCTCTTCACCTCGCACACACGACACATACTCTATTGCAGGAGAATTATTAGATGTGGTTCTAGCCTATGCAGATCTTCTAGAGGAACAAATACAGATGAGCACTCTGTTCAACAAGACACTTCAGGAGCTGGAATTCCTGAGAGCTGAAAATCAGAGACTTTCAATAAGTAATCAGGTCTCTATTGAGTCAGAAGAACTTATCTTGAGACAGAAGGAAGAGATCAATTCTCTAATGAATAAGTCTCAGCAACAAGAATCTCATATCTCAGTTCTGATCAAGGACAACTCTAAAAAATATACTGAAATTGCCAAAGAAACAGTCTAGAGCTGAATATGAAGCTCTGAGAAAAAGTGATGAGGTTTGGAGAACCTTAATGACTGAGCAATACCTAGGAGCTAAAGAGAAGCTTGAAAATTTGCTAATATCACAAAGACCATCCTCCATGAAGGAAGGATCTGGATATACATATGTAGCATCTACTTCATCCAATGGGGAACTTAGTATGCCGAACCTATAATCCCTCAGATAAAGAACAAATAGAAAATGAAAGCACCTCAGCCTAGCTACCAGGAGATGACCAGAGGTTCAAGCCCCAGAACACCCAGATCAAAATCAGGAGTAACTAAGAAGATCAGATGGGCCGAACAGTATGGTCATCCCTAGTGGACTCATCCAGCTCAGTATGGATCATACTACTATGAGCCCAGAATTAGTGGCCCCAAGGTTCAGAAGAAGAAGACACCTGAACCTCAGAAAACAAATAAGTCGGCACCTCTCAGTCCAGTAGTGAGACTTTTTTACAGCAAAGGGTAGAAACTATTTGAAACCACCAAGGTTGTTCGATAGATTTGGGTTCCAAAATCTACTAACCTTTAAGAACCCTACCTAAACCCAAAGGGTACCTGAACATGTTTTTATTTTGTACATGCATAAGGACCCTTGGATCATGGACAGTGGATACTCAAGACACATGACGCGTCAATAGAATCTACTAACCAACTATGTTCAGCGGGAAGGAGCCAGAATTGAGTTTGGTGACAACTCCAAAGGATATACCAGGGGATATGGAACATTTAGAATAGGACCTGCAATAGTTCCTAAAGTAACATATGTTGAAAGACATTAACATAATATAATTTCAGTCAGTCAATTCTGTGATAACTCCAATAAAGCGACTTTGACGTAGGTTTTTGTGATGTTCTTGATAAAACTACAGGAAAAACTGTGTAATCAAGCTCGCAGAGGAGAAATATCTCTTATGCAGATTGGAATACCGTTGAATTGAAGTCTGCTTACTAGCACATACAAAGTCAGATGACAAAACAGCATGGTTGTGGCACAGAAGATTAAGCCATCTGAACTTCAAAATGATGAATATGCTAGCAAGAGATGCTAAAGTCCAAGGACTGCCGAACGAAGTGTTCAAGATACATAAGAATTGTGAAGCATTTCTGAAGGGAAAGCAAACCAAATCTAGCAATCCGTCAAATTCGTCACCTAAGACTGATGGAATCTTTCAGCTGCTCCACATGGACCTATTCGGGCCGGTCTCTCCAGTGACGATCAGAGGCAAGAAATATGCTCTTGTGGTCACAGATTACTATTCAAGATACACTCGGGTGACGTCAAAACTGAATTGCCGAAACTACTGAAAAGACTGAGCGTTGAAAAGGATATCAAGATACAAAGAATATAAACACAATTTCTGAATTCAATGATAAAAGAGTAGTGCGAAGCTAAAGGGATCCAGCATGAAACCTCACTGGCACGCACGCCTCAGCAAAACGGCCTTGCTGAAAAAAAGAATAGAAGACTTAAAGAAGCAGCAAGAACGTTACTCGCAGACTCGCATCCATCATCAAAGTTTTGGGCAGAAGATACTGACACTTCCTAGTATACTAAGAATCTATCTTTATTGACTCAGATGCTCATAAAGACACCATATGAATTGTGGAAAGGGAGAACACCTTCTACTTCGCATTTCCATGTCTTTGGTTGTTTGTGCTTTATCCACAATAATGGAAATGATCAGTTAAAGGTCTTCGATAGCAAGTCAGACCAAGGAGTATTCTTAGGATACTCCAGTGTCATCAAAGCTTTTAGGGTCTTTAACTACTAGACACTGTGCGTGGAGGAAAGCCCTCATGTTGTATTTAATGAGTTTGCTACTGAGAACAGGAAACGAAGCTCTCAGCATTGTTGGGATGATGATTCAGATGATGAAGTTCAGAACCAGCCAACAAGCAATGTAGCTGAACTAATTGATTCTCCTGAACATAATCGATCCTAAATAACTCGGGTCGATGAAGAAACCCCAGTGGTAACTGAGATCTCTACTGAAAATAACAACTCAGGGGTAACTACTAATGTTACTGAGCTGAATGCCCCTAAACCTGAGTAGACCCTCATCTTGTTACTAAACTACTTCAATCACAAAATAGTACTAGTGAAATTACACACAATCCAACTATTTGTACAGAATTAACTTCAGAAGAAGTAACAAGAAGACGACGTTCATAGTTAGATGCCCATACTTCAGATCTTATTATCGGAGAATCATCAGCAAGCGTTAAGAGAAGATCCAGATTTTGTCAAGGAGAAAGCGCCCTATACTCCTGCTTCTTGTCTATTGAAGAGCCTCACTCGATTGAGGATGCGTTGAATGATGTTGACTGGATTACTACCATGCAAGAAGAGCTCGACCATTTCACTATAAACGATGTTTTGGAGCTTGAAGATAGACCCAAGCACCAACATGTGATCGGAACCAAATGGGTATTCAAAATCAAGCGAGATGAAAACAACGTCATCGTCTGAAATAAAGCTCGACTAGTTGCCAAAGGATATTATCAAGCAGAGGGAATAGATTTTGATGAAATGTTCTCACTAGTTGCAAGATTGGAAGCCATTCACCTATTCCTAGCATATGCAACTCATTATCAGTTTACTGTCTACCAGATGGTTGTAAAGTTATCTTTCCTGAATGGCATACTGAACGAAGAGGTCTGTGTAGAACAACCACCCGGCTTTCAGCAGGTACATCAAGTATACAAACTCAAGAAAGCTTTGGATGGGTTAAAACAAGCACCTAGGACATGGTATGATACCCTTTCAGACATTCTACTTCAAAAAGGTTTTCAGAAGGGAACCGTAGACAACTCTCTATTCAGCATCAAGTCAGATGGTGATATCTTATTAGTGCAGATCTACGTGGACGACATCATTTTTTGATCTAAGAATCTGATCGTGTGTCAGCAATTTGAGAAAATGATGAAAGAAAAATTTTAGATGTCCATGATGGGAGAAATGAACTACTTGGTCTTCAGGTGAAGCAATCTAAGAAATTATTCATAAATCAAGCGAAGTATACCAGAGATCTCATCAAGAAATTCGGCTGCAAATCCAGCAAATCTGTCAAGATTCCCATGAACACGAATCTAAAGATTGATCTTGACAAAGATGGAGTATCTGTTAATTATACTGATTATCGTGATATTATTGGCTCTTTATTATACTTAACTGCCAGTAGATCTGATATAACCTATGTTGTAGGTGTATGAGCAAGATTTTAGGTGAATCCCAAGCGGAGTCATTTAGACTCAGCAAAGAAGATTCTTCGATACCTGAAAGGCACACCTGATGTTGGGTTATGGTTTCTTGCTGATGATAATCTTGAACTAACTGGATATTCTGATGTTTATTATGCAGGATGTCGAATCGACAGAAAATCAACTTCAGGAACTTGTCAGTACCTCGGCAGTAAGCTTATATCGTGGTTTTTAAAGAAACAACACTAGTAGCAACGTCTACTAATGAAGCTGAATATATGGTTGCCGGAAGCTTTTGTGCCCAGATTATATGGCTTCACAATAGTTGCACGATTATGATATATATCAAGATGATGTATCGATCTACTGCTATAGTACAAGTGCTATTGCAATAACCCAGAATTCGGTTCTACATACGAGAGGAAAGCACGTGGACTTAAGACATCACTTCATCCGAGATCATGTCAAAAAGAAGGACATAAGAATGGAGAAAATCCACACTGATAAACAGAGGTCCAACATACTGACCAAGCCTCTAGCTGACACCAGATTCAACGAATTCTCAGTAGAATTAAACTGACTCAGCTCAGTAAGGAGATTTCGGGAGAAAGTACTGAGTAAGGGGGAACTTACTCTTAGCAAAGTTGAACTACTCAACGACGACACATTGGTATCAGCTGAATACTACGTTCAGCTGACAGGTTTTTGAGTATTTATTCAGCATATTTTACCCAGCACTCACTGCATTTATTTCCGCCATTAATTACTTAAGGATGTCTTTAATAAAAACGTTTTCATTAAAAGCGCGACATTTCATATAGGTCAAGATTATAGGCGGCAATGTTATCATAACTTCTTATAATATTAAATCTCTGTCATTTAAGTTTCAAATTCAGATCAATCTGAACCGCATACTGAATAACCCGTTCATATTCATATATGTCATAGATATACCTATCGATGATCTGATACCTTAATTTTCGCCATTATCGATCAACTTAGTGCATTGTAATTAACTGCGTTCGAAGTCTACTGCCTCTACAGCACTAATTCTTCGGTATATTTCTTAACCTAATCTGCAGTAACTAACATACTCTACTTTCAAGTGCTAACATGTGTTTTACAGATTCTATTTTTCAATGGCGAGTTCACCAAACAATGAAGTTCTTATTACATCTGACATGGAGGAGATCATCAGTAATAAGAGGGTCTGGTTTGAGTCAGTCTTGGCTTTCAGATCATGTGGGATAGAGTGCATGGAACCAATCTTCGACGCCCTACAGTCGTTAGGGCTTCATACGATTCTGTCTAAGGTTCCTCATTTGTGCCTTCCAAGGCAAGTGACCGAGTTCTATATTAATCTGAGACAGAATGGAGATGAGTTCATAGATATTTCCTATATATCCTATCAGTAAGAAGTCTCAGATAATGTATGGAAGGCAAAGATCCGCAAGAGCTTCAATCTTTCCAACGAATAGATCTCTCCTGTTGGCTACAAGGAGACTTCTATCAACAAATATCTTTGTCGGTTCAGTGGCAGAAAGATATTGTATTCAAAGCAGCATTCCCGAAGAATAGGTTACTTCCTGAATATCGAGGCATAGCTTACATCGTCAACCACATCCTTACAAGCTCCACAGGCTCTTTTGATCAGCTATCAAGGGCCAGGATCCAAATCATGATGACTATCATGGATGGAGTCCAAGTTAACTGGACTGAGTTCTTTATTTTTTAGTTCAAGGCTCAGTTTCAGAAGTTTGTAGTAGATGCGAACAAGGTCTCTCTTCAACTGATCCCTAAGGGGAAGCTACTACATGGCAGCAAGGTCTCTATCATGATCGAAGACTACTGCCTAGGGAGAGTAGCCTTCACTGACTCGTTCCCGTTTGATAAAAAGACTATCAAATTTCAGAACGCAGCAGCAGCTAAGAAATCAATTAAGCGTGGAATTAATGACAAGCGCTCAGCGCCTTCCACTCAGGATCTAATTCCACCTCAGCAAAAGAAGATGAAACTGTAGAAGAAATCCAAGACAACAATTATCCCTGAGGAGCATGTATCTATACAAGATTCGGAGTCTAGGAAAGAAGATGTGACTCTGATTGATAAAGTTAAACGGATACACTCAAAGGAGACTCTGTCAGATATTCCAACTGACTTACCTCAGACTGAGGTCTCTACCTCATTAGCAACTTTAGTACTAACGACTCGGCTCCTAGCTATTGAAGAAATAGCTGAACACATTCCTAAAATACTAGATCACTTAGATCTAGTAGACATAGTAGTAAGGGCTATGGTCCAGATGCGTCTCAGATTCCTAGATTGGGATACCTTAGACGAGACCATTGACCTCAGGACAGTCCCAGTACTAATGAGTGAGGAGCAAACACGTAAGAAGGAAATTGGCTATGGAGAGCCTGTTGATATTGCATACATGGATGACCTCCGTTCACCATGTTGATGCTCATGAATCTGAAGGGCGACTCGGAACAGTCCTCTCAGCCCCACACTCAACCCAATACTGAACATGATGATAAGTCACCACCCAAGGACGCAAACCAGGGAGGATCTACCGAGGGAAAATCTCCTGACAATGATGATGATGAATCACCACCTCCACCTCCTTCATCTGGTGCAATCATCTCAGCGCCTTCTACATCTCAACGCACTGGTGGAGAAAATCTCAGTAAATCCAGCTATCAAGCTGAAGAGATAAAGGATGCTTCAGTTGCAACAATCAACAAGTGTCTAAAGTTTTAAGGACACAAGAACCGTCTTCTTGCCAAAGATGTGAACATCAAATGGAGCCAATCTATTCAGGCTCAAACGCAACAACTGAGTGACTTGACTACTGAATTGTAGAGGATGAGTACACCAATAATTCCTGATACTGATGAGATCCTCCGCAAGGCACTCGAGGCACAGAGGATAGATCTTAATCAGCAATTCCAACAATTACTGCAGTCTCAAGCCCAGACCTTCTCTGAGCAGATGGCCACTACATTATCTGATATCCTCAAGGCCGTAGAAGAACGCAATCGGTTAACCACTGACAGTGTCTCTAGAGCACTTGTGGAACAAGTTCAAGCCGTCCTCGCCATCAAAAAGGAATCCATTGAGCTCTTAGAATCATATCTGAAAAAGAATGAGCCAGCTAAAGCTGTAGTACTCAGAGTTGCCCAAATTGAATATGACAAACACTGGGACGAGTACACAGACGCCGCTAGAGATGTCGAAGCAAAGATCGACACAATAGGCTGCTCAGTCTCAAGCCTTACTGAGAAGGTCACGGCTTTGTCCACCCTGATCGATGATACCAAAAAGGGGGGAAGGAAGTAGGAGTAGATAACTACTGACCCTCATCAAAGTTGAAGAGACGGCTGTAGACAAAAGCATAAGAGAAGAAGCTAAGGGGGAAGGGTCTGGAGAATCGACTAAAGCAGCAATCACTGAAGTGGCTCAGTTTGTTGAAGAGCTAACTGAAGATAACCCAATACACTCAGTTGCTAAGGGAAAAGCCAAAGCTCGCTGACAGTCCCCCCTAAAGCTCGAAAGCTCAAATTTCGCTCGCCTGCGGAGCAAATTGCCTTCGATGAGCAAATGGCAAACCAACTTGAACAAAAGGAGGAAGGGAAGGCAAAGACTAAGAAGAAAGGCATTCATATCAGAAGTCCAGTGCCAAAGAAATCAAGATCTGTTGTGCCTAGGCAATCAAAAGCTCAAATTGAATATGCTAAGTCTACTGAAGATCAAAAGTTTTTTCAAACAATTGATAATCACTACATAGCACTTTTTTTAGAACAACAATGTCACTTGCTTCAAACAAAAGTGTCATTTATTGAGTATCATTTCTTTCGAAATGAAAGTGTCATTTTTCCGTTTGGAATACATTTTACCATCACTAATATATATGTATCATAACACTTGATACTCAATAAATGATATTTTTATTCAAAATAAATGACACATTTGTTCACAACAAATGACACTTCTTTCCTAAGCAAATGACATTTTTTTCAAAATAAATCACATTTTTTTCAAAATAATTGATACTCAATAAATGATAATCTACAAGTGACATTATGTTCAAAACAAATTATACATTTTTTTGAAACTAATGATACTTTACAAATGACACTTTTGTTTGAAATAAAAATACTTTACAAACGATACTTTCATTCAACGCAAATGACACTTCCGTAAGTGATGGTCGAAGGCGTTCAAAATGAAAATGTCACTTTTGTTTCGAAATAAATGATATTCAATAAATGACAGATTTGTTCACCACAAATAACATGCCCGTCCTTAAAAAAATTGAAAACAAAATTGAAAACAAAATAATTCAAAATATAATAATATTAATGATGTCATGATGATGCCATCACAAGCGGATCTGGGTCATGTCGTGTAAATGGGCCGAATTTGGTACTTAGTGCAACCTAATTGTATGTGCAACTGGTGCACACAAGTTTTTGTTCTAACTAAATTGGGAAGTCTATTTTATCCTCTCACCGCACACTCTCGTATCCTCTTCTCCCCTCTCCATTCTTCTTCTCGCTTGGACCGCATATATCTTTCTGGCTTTGCTCGGTGACCCATTTTTATGGAGATGTTCATAAATTGGATTTCTAAAACACAAGGTAATCATCCACAGTGGAGAAATCAGTTATTTATGGTATATTATTTGTGAATTATATGAATGGAGGAGCCTGAATGCAAATAATGTTTTTTGCTTATAACCTCAATGCACTGTCAACATTGAAAACTAAAATTTGTGTCTTTATTGTACAAAGACAAATAAAAAATAAAAAAAGATAAAAATGAATTAAGTTTTGCAACTCTTTTACTCAGTATGGTTGGAACAATTCCCCTATAACAAATGGGTTTTGTAGTAAGATTGGAGTTGATGTGACAAATTTTTATTAGTTGATAAAATCTAGACTTATCCAACTTTCAGATGCTAGCAAATATCTATTGCACAGACTTTTGTTTATTTTTATTAGATAATTTTTGGAATAGCTTTTATAAGCAGTTTTTGAACTTTTCTGAAGAACACTTTCAATATTTGAAATGTATGCTTCTGTGTTTCTGGAACTTAACATAAATTAGAATAAGCAAAATTAGATAAAAGCTACTTACTAAAGATTTTGCAAGCTCGAAGTAAAAAAAATAAAAAAATAAAAAAAAAATCTCCTTTAATCAAAACCAACGGGTTTAGTATCAATATAAAAGACAAAAATAAAAAATTATGGTTCCGAAAGTTACAAAAGTATCGCAATAGATATTTATAAATTTAAACAATTTACCTGTTTAGGTTTATAGATAAGATATTATAGATTTACACGATTTATCTACTGATTTTATAAATTAAAATAGTTTAATACTTTGTTATCCATAAGTGCTTATCTAAATTATTTTTCAAATGAACAATAAGACGAGTAACTAAAATCATAGCTTGTGAAACTACAATGCGGAAAAAACATAAATGTGATAAAGGTTATTATTCCCTATTTCTCATTCATTTTTTCTTACTTTCCTTTTGACGTTGTCCCATCAATCATGTCCTCTTCAAAAAATGGCGATTTATCTACTCACAACTAACACTATTTTTATGGGACTCACCCACTTACTCACAATTACCAACTCTCTTTAATAACCGCGCCGAAAAGAAAGATTACAAAATCAATGGGACAAAGGAGTATTATTTAACTAAAATCACATGTGCTATAAAATCGGGCCGGCTTTAATGCCCCACTATTGTGTACCCCTTCATGCCCCCATCAACAAATTAAATGACATGTGGCACATAAGTTAATTGTGGTAAAATTCTCCCCTCTCCAATAAATAAATGAGTAACCTAAAATAAACACACCCGCTCCTTCCCTAATAACACTACCGCTTCTTCTCTCTCTCAAATTAGGGGTTTTTTTCATGAAATTTGCAGAGGCAAAAGAAAGGAGAGAAGAAGTATTATCTCTGTTTGGAAGAAATGCACAACGGAAGAAATCCACAACGGGAGAAGAATAATTGAAGCTTGACAGAATTGGAACTCTGAGATTTTCGAGACGATGGAGTTGATGTTCAACATTTTCAACTAATTAATATTCAGATTTTTCAACTTTTGCAGAGGGAGAGGAGATGATAAATTGAAACTTGTCGGGCGAAGGAGTTGATCTAAACAACCAGCCTCATTTTTTTTTTTTTTTTTTGACAGAACAGGGTATTTTATTTATGTGTACTAATTTATTTATTTTTTGGATTGTCATTGCGGAAGAGTGTTAGTGTTAAAATTTCGTTTGATATTTTAGGTGTTGGTATAAATGGATAGTAATTTACATTGATGAGTTCATTTTTTATTTCGGAAGAATTGCATCTATCTCTTGCATGTTCAAATTGTATGGTTTTACGTGAGGAAATTAATCGTAAATCAAGATTAAATTCGAGAAAGCAGGCTGATATTCTTTTGAGAACTATATTTCGGAATAGATAGGTTGTTACTTTTGTTAGTTAAAGCATGCATAAATCTTTATGATTTCTTTGAGCTTAATAGAATAAATAGTAGTACATATTAATCTGAAATATATTGCAAGGTTTATGCTCAAAATAAGACTAATCTGAAATCTGCAACAAAAAAAAAAACCTTTATTGATAACACAACATACATCTCTTTCGTAGCTTGAAAATAGAAGTTGCAAGAAATGATAATTTAGAACTCATCCCGTTTATCATCTATCAAAATCTATAGAAATTCCAGGAGGGATCATTTTCCCAACATCTTCAACAAGCACAAAATTCAACTAGATCAAGCAATTTACAAATAACACCAATATTTGAACATACTCTAAAAATACCAGTAAGCAAAATACTAACCTAAAAACAGTAAAGGCGAATGTAGGATATAACATAAGCAAAATACTATAATCCTTGATAAAATTAGAGAATATCAATCCAACTTTGGATCCATGTGTTCTTGGGGCTGATGCGGAGGATTGTACCCAAGAGACGCCTTAACCTTCCAAATTCGAAACCCTTATCTATAATAAAGATAAATATATAAATGAGGTTTTTTTAATATCTTAGATTGGTATTAAGAATACTATAAATATACAATCTATTTATTATACCTGTAGTAAATGAGTAGACGTCCAACTATAACACATCATGCCAATACAATTTATATTTGGATACGACATACTGAAATGAGGTTGCTTCACAAAAAACTGAAAACATTATAACAAATCAAAAAACACTGTCAGAGAGAGAAGATTGATTACTAAAAAGACAATATTATACCTAAAAATTGAACACATGGGGAAGTGTAATCCCGTCAATGATATTTGGATGCTCCACATTTACAAATGGTATTGTTGACACCGAACTCTCCTTACCCTTGACAGCAGCTTTTGATTTTCGTTTTCTCATTGTTTTTTCCAGACAACTTACTAGTCTTTTGCTTTTTTTATAAGTAACATTTTCCTTTGTTCTTATCCCTCGAACTTTTTGGCAGCTAAGACTATCTTGTATTGTTGTGCCAACTGGATTGGAGATAGATGTATTAGTAGTTTTT
Source organism: Lavandula angustifolia (assembly GCA_028984105.1). Taxonomy (NCBI): domain Eukaryota; kingdom Viridiplantae; phylum Streptophyta; class Magnoliopsida; order Lamiales; family Lamiaceae; genus Lavandula; species Lavandula angustifolia. Next base: position 23,568,276 of record CM054807.1, on the reverse strand, counting down.
TGTTATGGTGTAACATCTCCCATAAAACTTATATCCACTTGTTCTAACAATCTCTGGAGGCCATCCTTAGCAATCTCGTAAGCCCTGGTACTTTCTGCAGCCCTTGTAGTCAGTTGGCTAATAAGTTGACATAGATCACTATATCGATATCCTGGTGCTTCTCTCGGGTCTAGTTGACTTGTGTCACTATAATAAACACATGTCACTTTCATTTTTGGCAGTTTTCGTCCATTGCATCTTGATATATTTTTCAAGAATTGTGCAAATCCTCAATGTATATGAGCATAAAATTCCAACAAACTCGAATTTCATATAGCTTTTTGATATTGAACCATCGGTAGCATCATAAGTAACACGATTGTTGTGCTTTGCTCTCCATAAATCTCAACATTGCAATCATAAGCTTTGCATACTTCAACATAGAAAAGCTCATAAATCTTATGTGTATAAACATATGTTACATGGTTCAAAATCTGAACTCGAAGTTTTGAAGGGGGTTCACTTTGACTATAGTTCTTTGTACCGACGATCCTTCAGCAACCTCTCAAATGCTCAAAAAATTCCACCAACTCATTTTTGTAACTAATGTACTTCTTAACAACATTGTCCATGGATTCACTACGTTACGTGGTGCCCATGCCTGCACAAAAAGTTTCTCTCATGTACAAGTGTACACTTCTCTTTTATCTTGAACAATTCTCTCAACCATTCATTAACTTGAAGATCATATTTATGAAACATATCATTCCAAGCTTCAATAAATTCATCTTCGCTCTCATGGTCATACATACAACTATTAAAGTACTTAGCAAAAGATTTGTGTGTAACAAACACTATCCAAGATGAATGGCTGCATTATTATTGATATGTCACACGCAAAGACGATGATAAGTCTCCTTCCACTGAGTAGTCAACGCTTTTCACATTGCTTTGTCTTGATCGGTAAGAATCGTCTGTGGCATTTTCCCCTTCATAGTTTTAGCAAAAGTATCAAATAACTAAGAGAATGTAATGGTGGTTTCGTCATACAACAAAGCAATCCCAAAAATAATTGTTTGCTTATGACTATTGACGCCAACAAATAGTGCAATGGGTCTTCCATCCTAATGCTTTTTATAAGTAGTGTCAAAGCTAACAACATCACCAAAATGTGAATAATCTGACATCATCTTTGCATCAGCCCAAAATTTATTTGTTATGAGATCATCTTGGTATACTTGAATTGCATAGAAGAAATTCAGATCCTCTCCTTGCTTTTGTTGTAAATGCTGCAATATTCTTCCAGTATCACCTACCCGCATTTTATGTGATTTTTTTTAATATAGGTAATTTTTGCAATCGTTAGATATGAATCCTAGATGTTCACGACCACCGGCTTGTCTCGACATAAGTTCCATGGTTTCTTTCGAGCAATTCCACAACTTATGGCCATATCAACTCCAATTTTCTCACATCAGTCATTTTCCAATGGGATCGAAAAATATGTGTTTTTGATGGAGTCGTGCATGCATGAATATGCTCAACGATGAATCTTACAATAGAGTAGTAGCCCTTTTGGCGACAACTAAATTTCATCTCCGCTCTACAATTGCATCTAGTTTCAGCTCGATGATATTTTCTAGCACTCTGGACATCCCATTTTCTTTGACTTTCCCTTGCACAACAATATGTTTGGTCCCAAATCCCACCCGTACTTTTGTCTTTGTGAGTTTCCATGTTCGGACACCAAACCCAACAGCTTTTGCATATGCTAGAAAAAATTTGTAGGCGTCTTTTAAGCTTTTGAATTGCATATCAACTTTAGAAATTAGCTCTTTTACTATCCGTGAATGGATTGCTTCAATAGAGCCTATACAATTGTGCATTGGAATATTATCATCTTCAAATTCAAGTCCATGATATGGGTCTCGTTCTCTACTTTCATTGTCGGTCACTTCCATCTGCAAAAACTAATAAAATACAATCACTTCCTTTATTTTAACAAAGAAAAAAAAAGCACCCATTACGGACTACATAATTATATAGTGAGACAACTCTTGTATGAAGACAGTCGACTACGAAACTAATAAAGTAATGAGCATTTGATTGCTATCATGGAAATCAATAGTTAATCAATAGAATAATTCCTTAGTGTTTTAAACTGATAAATGAACATTTAATAAACGAAAATTTGTTTATCGAGTTTTTATCTACATCTATACCGAAATGTAGTTCTAATTCTTTCAACTTCAATCCTTGGAAGGGACGGTAGTATTATTGGAGAAGGAGCAATTGTATTCTTCATTTATTTATACAATTATTTGTTTATTTTATGTTATTCATTTATTTATGGAGAATGGAACAGTATTATTTTTGGAGAGGGAAGAACTTTATCACAATTAGTCATTTAATTTGTGGATGGAGCATGGACGGATGGAGCATGGAGGGAGTACACAATAGTGGGGCATTGATGCCAAACCGGTAGGAATAAAATTGCACCAGCTTAAGTTACGAAGTCGAAATTGATGAGACCAAAATCATAATTTTCCATTATTAATGATCTTAATTATAAAATAAATTAATCAGCAGAGGCAACGTCGAAGCTAGTTCAACCAAGGTAGCCATTACTAGATCGGGGCATTTTTCTAGGATAATACAAACTACAAATTGCATCACATACTTGAATCTTGTAACCAATGGAACAGTAGGAAATAAACTGAGAATTTATATTAAGCACTGGCATGTGATGCAAAATTAGAGTGAATTTTATAGGATGTCGCAGAACCATAATTGTTAAGCAACAAGGTCCAACCAAAAAAAAAAAAAAAAACTGGTGCGGTTTTAGTACTTGAATTTAATGGCATAGTTATCTGATAAGATCAAGAGAAAGGTAGACAAGAAACACTAGGGTGCAAGACTGTCAAAAAAAACCATAACAACGGCACATAGCTACCAATCACCAAAAAGCAGTGTCTCACTTCTTAGCCTTCTTAGTAGCCCTGTATTGCAGGATGTATTCAAAACATTCATGCTATATTTCTTCTTCACATAATGAACCAATTGCAGTACGAAAGTACATAAATTACTTACTGAGCGGTAGGCGCAGGAGCAGCTGCAGCTGGTGGTGCTGCTTTCTCCCCAGGAGGACCCTGAATTCATGAAAACATGGAACTCAGTTAAAAATATCCCGTACACTAATAAATGCATTATACATCCATTCAAGCATGCATGAGTTATGATCAATATAGTTCAAAGACAAAAAGAATACCTGGGCTAGTCGTTCCTCCCTCCTTGCAAACTTTCTTTCCCTGCTAGCTTTGTTCTTAGCTCTCTTAGCCTCAAACTGGTCAGACAAGGTCTTCTCCCTAGCCTTCTCAGCCTTGGACTTGTGGATGCTCTCCATCAACACACGTTTGTTCTTAAAAACATTACCCTTGACCTTCATGTACATGTCATGGTACATGTGCTTGTCAATCTTCTTTGATTCCCTGTATTTTCTAAGCAAACGTCTGAGCACTCTCATCCTCCTCATCCAAAGAATTTTAGTTGGCAACCTTGCCTCCCTAGTACCCTTTCTTTTACCTATAATCATTCAGGATAAATTATCAAACACAAGGCTATTCATACCATAATGAAAATATAGCCACCTAATGGTTGATATATATTGAGAAGTTTAATGCAGTACCATATCCAGAGTGGCGACCCTTCCGCTTAGCCTCATTCATTCGACGAGCACGAGATCGTGAATGAATTTTGGTGGGCTTCCTTATAACAAAACCATCTTTAACCAATTTCCTAATGTTTTGACCTACGTCAAATAAAAAAGAACATTAACAACAAAAGAAAGTCATCTAAACACACAAGTTCAATTTCACATGTATGCAAGGCATTCAAATACTCATCCTATTACCATTAGTAATGGGTGCAAAAACATATGCTTTCCCATCTTTATGTTGCAAAATCATTAAATTTTCTGAATAGTGACGAGGCAATCAGTTACAGCAGTACAGATTTCACTTATTCATTTATCTATTTTGCCTATTCTGAAGCATTTCACTTCAAAAGTGCATTCAGAGAGAACATGAAAAAGGTATGTTCTCTAGGTATTACTGAAGGCCATGAAAAATAGGTAGAATATGCAACTGAATAATAAAAAAGAAATATAATACAGGATACTAAACCAAAACCAAATTCTATGAATTGGAAATCAATATCTACCATCGAATCGACATAATTTTAAGCGTTCGGCCAATAGACACTAAATCAATAAAAATAAGATTAATCCACCTAATGTCAACCAATCAATCGAAAATAACAGAAAACCCTACAACAACAAAAAATCTCACTTCCGTCTAAAGAAATCTTAATCATTTAAAATCTCCTGCAGCTAACAACATTTAACGCCAATTCTCCAAAAACCAACACTTAAAAAGCAAAAGGAAGGGCCAAGAGACACCTCAACAGAAAAAAATAGCGAAGATCTCATATAAACCAAAGCCATAAATAATTACACAATCTGATAAAGAAAAATAACGCGTATGGGGAGGATGAGAAGGTCATAGAGCTTACGAGAGTTCGCCATGGATATTTCGTTAACTTCATTGGGATCAAGCCAGACCTTCCCCTTGCCGCACTTCAGCACGCTGGCGGCGAGCCGCTTCTGTAGCTTCAGCGACACCATTTCTCTCTCTCACTCTCTCTCTCGCTAGATTGAATGGGAGGAAAATAAGTTATACTCTGCCCTAGGTTTTATCTATTGGGCTGTTTTGATTGGGCTGCAACTGGTGGGCTCGTTGATATTTATTTTAGGTTTCCAGTAAATTATATCGGCCTTTATTAAACATCAAGTTTTTGTTATATCCTAAAAACTTTATAGCCACGTCTAAAAATAACGAGAAACTTTTCAACAGTACGGACGTTATAGTAAATTTGATTGCTGAATGGTTTATCATTTTTATTATTTAAGAAACTTTTGGAGAGAGTTTATAAGAATGTGGCGGTGGGTACTGAATAATGAGTGGTTCATCTCATTTTTAAATGTAGAGTGTTTTATTCCTTTAAAGAATGCAAGACAATATTATTGGGACGGCCCGAAAAGAAATACAAGACAATATTAATGGGACAGAGGGAGTAAGTTTTTTAGCCCCAAGTATAAAACTAGAAGATTTTTAGCCACTTTTCTTGTTTTTATTTATTTTCTATGTCTCATTCATCTTGTCTTACTTTCCATTTCAGGTTGTCTCATTCATCTTGTCATCTTCCAAGAATAGCAATTTATTTACACACAACTACTCACTTTTCTTTTGTGGAACCTACTCCTTTACACACAACTTTAACTCTCCTTAATAATCGTGACGGAAGGAGTATAATATTATGTGGACCTCATATTATTGATTAAAATATATTGTTAAAAATTAAAGTTTTTCCAGCGGGTCCACTACAACCACTTTTTCTCTTCCTACACGATCGACGATTGTAGAATATAATTTGAGTTTAACGATTTATGATTGACAATAGCGAAAATCGAATAATAGAAGGCATAGAACGATTAACAATATTAAATTAAAATATTACGATAACATGTAATATCCTAGCCTATTATTGGCCTAACCCCCATCAAAAAAAATTGATAAAAGCATTATATTGGCCTAATCCCCCATCTTTGCTTTGCCGCTGGTAGGCCGCGTCCATCCGCGAGGCCGACTCCTCTTGAGGGTTTCATCGACTGCCTCCAATCCTGGCTGCTGCGTGGTCATCATCTTCTCCATTTTGTTTTCCAATAGTTTGAGATCTTCCAGCATCGTTTACAGCTTTTCCTGCATGATAATGAGCTCGTCCTGCATGAGGTCGACGACACGTTCAAGCTTTGTTACATGGTCGCTAGACATTGTTGGATCGTGAAATCGTACTTGAATCGTGAAATAGTAAAAATTATGGGATATCGAAGAGAGGAGGGTGTGTGTGTGTGATCAAAGTGATGGTTTGATGGGATTTAATAGGTAAGAATTGTGGGATATGGGAGAGAGGAGGGTGTGTGTGTGTGATCATTAATGGTGAGACGATTGAAAATCTATCAAACCTAATGGAGGGAGATATACCATCATAGTAAATCTTAATGATTATCGAGAAAAATCAAGTAATAAATGACGAATTGAAGGTCTCGTGTAATCACGGCCAACGTTTCAACTTCCAACAATTTTTACGTAATCGTTACATTTGCCTAGTGAGCAGCCTCCATTAGTCGCTTTAATTGAGTAATCGTATTATAATGGTAATCTTGCTTGAAACCTTATTCATCTAATCATATTAAAAGCATAAATCATGTAAATCGAGTAATCGTATTACAAAGATTAATCTAGTAATTGTATTAAAAGAATTAATCGAGTAGTCGACTTAATCAAGTAATCGTTAATGAAATAATGTCATAAACATATAATGAAATACAATTTTTATTATTTAATGAAAGGCAACTACCTTTTTACAACATTTAATTTTTTCTGACCTGGGGCATTAGTGGTTGGATTTATATACATATAATAAGTTGAAATTGAAAAACATATCTCATTTCAAACAACGAAAATAGATTTGAGACACAAACAACCCGTCCAAAAATGTTCTCATCGCCTGGGAGTTTTCTTAAAGTGACGGTATAAATAAGCGATAGATCCTAAAAATTATCTTATTTTTTTATTTTTGAGGAATTTAGTGCAAATATACATTTTCTCTAGAAATCTGCATCCTTGTTCATAACTAGTCGATAACAACTATTGCGAATAATCGTTAATGCATCCTTGTTCATAACTAGACAATAATAATTGTTGTTAATCATCTGTTTTTAAATTATTGTTAATAAAGTAGATATTTATTTATCTTAATATAGATGAGGTGGCAACGTATTATTTTTTGATACACTGGTCAATGAAACACATCTGAATACGTAGGTGGCGATGAATTGTTATTCTACACATCGGTGAATTTTACAATTCAAGAGTTAGTACAAGATATTCATCGGAACCTGAAAACCGATTCTTTGACCACACACTACGATTTGTTTTATCATACAGACATTTATAATGGTATAAAGATTGAGGTTCCTTTGAATTGCGAAGCAAATTTGATTCGGATGCTTTTTTATAATAGAAATGATTCTATTGTTTATGCTAGCAAAAATATTGAATAACTTTTTTATTGTCTTTGAATTTTATTATTTTTTAATTTTGAATGTATTTTTATTGTATTTCAAATTTATTTTTATTATATTTGAGTTTTAATAAATTGAGCTGAAAATATGACTGGGCTAAAAATACGATTCTTAGAAGCCCTGAACGATTAATGCTTACAACACGATTAAAGTATACAATCGTTGAAATGAGATATTAATGCATGATAAATCATTATTATCATATGTTAAATATTACTCCCTCCGTCCCGCTATTACTGTTCCCTTTGGTTTCGGCAAGGAGATTAAGAAACTTTGTTTAAATGTGTATTTTATGAGTTTTAATTGTATTAAGAAATTAGCATAATTTTCGAGGAGTGGTTGGTGGAAGAAATGAGAATTTATCCAAATTTTTACAGGGCATAGTTAAGGCAAACGATTTTTTTTTCTTTTTTTTCATATTGTGTTTTAAGAAATAATCTTAAGTTTCCAAAAAGTTAAAAATCATAAATTTTCGAGTACAGAGTGGAACGAAAATCTTATGAGAGATAGATTTTTAGAGAGAGAAAGTATGATAATGTGGGGATGAGTTTAAGTAGGAGGGGTCCACTTCATTTTTTGTTTAAGAGTAGTTTTTGCTATTTTAGGAAAGATGACAGCAATAGCGGGACAACCCGATATGAAAGTAGGATAATAATAGCGGGACGGGAAGAGAAATATTTTTCATCATTATGTATGTTCAATAAACGTATATTAACAATAATTAATAAAAGATCATGAATTGATTCATCTCTCTTCCATACTATGTGATGTAAATATAGTAACTATAACTTTCAAATGTAAGAGAACCTTAATACTCCCTCCGTCCTGCCCGACTTTTCTTATTTCTTTTCGGCACGGATATTATGATGAGTGGGTGGTTGTGTCTAGATGAGTGGGTGATTGTGTGTAAAGAGGTAGACCCCACAAAGAAAAAGTTGGAGTTTGTGTAATAATTGTTTCCATTTTAAAAAATAAGACAAGCCAAATGGGACAACCAAAAAAGGAAAACAAGACAAGTCAAGTGGGACGGAGGGAGTAACATTACTTATAGTTTAAGATTTTACATGATGCATATATAAGTAATTATCACGTAATCAAGTCAAATATATTAAGGGGTGTTAAATCATATAATCAAATTATCGAAACTCATTAGATTAGTTATCTTAGTTAGGTTTTTTTTTTTTTGAAAAGGATTTTGATAGGTCTATTACTATCCATATTCCATCTATTTTTGCATATTTTGGTGGCGTTTGGATTTATTTTGGTGTTTGTTTTGCAGTTCTTATTGATGATGTGGCATTGATGAGGCATTGAGGTGGCGGTTGCGAGATTTAAGGAATATATGCTCAAATTGGAAGAAATCAAAAAGGGAAACCTCCTTACACTTAGAACATACTTGCCCTCAAGTATAAGGAAAACAAAAGTATAAGTACTATCCAAATTCCAAACCTCCCCAAAGACTCAAGACTCTTAAAATAAAAACGAAACAAGGACAAAACAAGACTAAATACTAAATAAAGAAACACAAGACCACGGACGAAAGAACACGACACAAACAATAAGGAAAAGAAAATCAAAAAACCACGGACAAGAGAGAAAAACGACACAACATACGAAAGAAGCAATACCAATCATATCCATAATCTCCGCACTCAATGAACTAGCAAAGCACGTCCAACTACGCAAGTATGAATCTCAACAAACAAGTAGAATTGCAAATTTAAGATTAGGTACACAAATTTCAATTTGGTCAAAAACCTAAGCAAAAAGTGGATCATCCTCACGGTTCACTCAACACTCTCTAATCTAGGTCTGGTTAAGCCACTCATGAAAATATAGTTCATCCATCACGATAAAAGAGTGTCACAACTGCAATATCAAGGAGGTCTTTTTTTCTTTGGTTGTAATGGGGCTTAGGACATAGAATTTTTTTTTTTTTTTTGTTGGTAGGGGTCCTAGGGGTTATAAGCTCCACAAAATGTATCAAGATGTCATGTATGTTGTACTTGCTAAAATTGAGATAACCAAAAATTAAAATTCAATATCTACCATAAGAGTAAATCATATCAGCTGCTGACAATTTATTCGTAAACCCCTATGCTGCATACAGTTTCGGTTTTTTTTTTTTTTTTTTTTTTTTTTTTTTTTTTTTTGCACAGCAGCATTTGAAACAGAATCATATTCAGCAAACTTAGCCTATTTCTTTCCCTGGGTGCTGAACGAATTGACCTTTTCAATAATAATTCTCAATTCCAAAATCGGTCAACAATTATTTTGCACCACAAATATAATAGCAAACATACTTAGTAGGTAATAAAATAAAGATAGATCAATCTCAATTAAGCTTGTAAAACATACGATGACATGGGAAAAAGAGAAGCTAAAAAGGCCATGGTTTGCATATTTCTGACTAAATCAAAGAATAGGACAAGGCACAAATTAGCTCATTAGGGGATAATGCAAGGTAGGAAATATTGTCGCGGTTAAATGGTTCAATCCCTAATGCCTCCTATCATTTATCACAAATGACTCACTTTTATTGCAACTTCATGAACAAGCTCTCTCTCAATGAAATTAGTAGAAAGTGTCCTACTTTAATGGCTCAAATCTAATATAAGGAGTGTGTAAAATTCGATCCACAATTTACTTATTATTTGTCATCCCACATCACATACAAATGTGCACCATCTCCTACTCTTCACAACACCTACAAGTTCGCATATTGAGACATAAAGCACAATCAAACATGCTTAAATCAAGAACACAAGTGCATCAACAACTTCAATTTTTGGCATGCTTTGACGACACAAAAGAAAGTGACGAAACAAAGTAAAGACATCCCTCCTTACACTTAACCCCTTGTGTGCCCTCACACAAGAAAAGACAAAGGTAAAAGACGGAGAACATGACAAAACACATAACAATAACACTTCCTTACACTTGAACGGGACAAACGAGCAAGTAAAAGAGAACTAAAACAAAGACACAACCACAAAAACACGAAGACTCAAAAACAATAAATAAAAAAAACAAAAGGGGGAAGATGGCATCACCGATCGCCCGGAGGCGGAAGACGAGAAAGAACCGTGCGCTCCAATTCATCGAAGCGTCGCCGTAAGTAACAAACCTCAGCCCTCAACACCCGGACCGAATCATCGGGAACCTGCAAAGCTACATAAGGGGCAGCACTCGGGACTCGAGGTCCCGGTGGATAAAATCTAATAGTACCATCAGGCTCCCTATAGCAAATACGGGCATGTCCCATCAACTCAAGGTCAAACAAAGGTGGAGCAGATAACCGAGTAAGAAGAGAATCATCAAATATAACAAAGTTATGAGCAAGGAAAGTAGCAAACAAGTGGCATAAAGTCAAATGCCTAGCCGGATGGGTAGCAAGATCACTCATACAACGGGCTACCCAGTACCCGAGATCAACCCTCCTCCCCGTATGCATACACCATAGAAAATACAAATCATTGTCCGTGACTGTGGTAAATCCAGTCCAACGGCCAGTCAAGTTATGACACAAGAACTTATGACACATACGTAAATCAGGATCCGTAACATATGAAATATCAGAAACAGAAGGACGGAATATCTCGGGATCAGAGGGGGCAATCAAAGTCCAAGCATTCATAGGACCAATATAATCACCAAGCGAAGACGGAATACCACGAGGGGTAAGAGCATAAGTACCATCATCCAAATCCTCCAACAACACAGTACCCAATCTAGTAGACCATTCTGCCAACGACATCTCATAAAACAAACAACCAATCCTAAATGAAATGCTCTTTACATACACATCAGTAGTGAAAGTAAATGAGAAGGAATTAAAGAACTCACCAATCAGAGCATGATAGCATGGATAATGGTGTGATTCAGTCAACCATAACCAACTAATTCGGCGAAAATTATCGTAGAACTGACCTTGGACACCAGTGGAGTGGAGAAATGTGTGGCTAATAGAGCGTCCATTCCGAAATTTTTTCCCGCGGCGAGTGAAGGCGCGGTGTCGGTATGGGTCGTCCTCAAACGTCATCGCTGCTCTCACGGCCTCGCGGGCCGGAAATTGGAGAACTATGAGATTCCCGTATACAGTGGAAGACGGAAAGGAGTCGGAATTTGCCGAATCGGCAAGGGATAGTTGCTCCAATGATAGATCCTCTGCCTCACTTGACGGTTGATAATCGGACTCATCCGACGGCAAGGTAGAAGTAGCCTGCACTTCGGTAGCCCAGTGAATCCCGTCAAAGGATGGTGGCGGCACGAAGGGAGTTTGTTCTCGCAGAAACCCAAATCGGGTGTATAAATCCTCGGATGGGAAATCGGCAGCAGTATTCGACCAATCGAAATCATCTTCATCGTCGGCGGTAGGCTCCGCCTCGACTGAAACTCCGGCGGCAGCCTCCTCTTCAGCGAAGTCAAAATTCGGCTCGGGAACAGGAGAGGCAGGGGCAGCGGACTCGTCCTCAGTGGCTAGAGGTTCGACGGTCGGCTCCTCCTCATCAATGAGGAAGGGACCGATAACCGAGGGATTCATTGCACGCCGTATACGTCCGGTGCGATGCAGCGGTCGACGGCCTGTAGTAGCAGTGGGAGGCGGCGTCGATGAAGAAGCAACATCGAAGATCTTCGTTCTCTTCTTCGGAGCCATTGCGGTTGCTTGGGTAAGGAGAAATGGCGGGTTTGGGGCGGTGAATCTTTTGAATGGAGAAGGTTAATTGTTTTGGAGAAATAGTAAGTAGGGTAAAATTGGGGGAGAAGGTTGTTTTATTTGTGGGGAGAAAGAAAAGGGAAATTGGGAAAAAGAGTGGAAAATCGTGGTCACGTTTCTCTCCTTTTTATTTATTTTTTTTACCATAACTCCTACTTTCGGGAAATTGCAAATTGGCCCCTAATAAGAAATAAAAGGTCCGTCCCACTCCATTTCTTCAACATTGTTACTCCGCTCTTAATTTCCTCCTTACACTTAAGCTCTTTGACACCTTTGTAGTCTAGACCTGAAAGAACAACAAGGAAAACACGACGAAACTAAAATAAATAAAATCAAAGAAATAAGAACAAGTATATATTTGATTATCCTAATTGAAGAAGAGTATGTATATATTTGGAAAAGGAGCCGAATGAGGGAATGAATTGAAAAGATTGATTTCCAATCTTGAGGAATTCACGCCGAGTGAAGAGAAAATTGGGGAAGGAATTTGTCCTTATCTTGATTTCCATATCACATGGTCAAAGAAGGGAGAAAATTAAGGGAGAAAAGGATTCTTATCATTAAGTCCCTTAATGATTCACGTGACCAACAAGGAAAGAAAGAGGCTATATATACACACGCATGAGGGACGAAGAAATCATCATCTAATCTTCAGCTTATCCATCTTCATTCCCTACGTCTTCAAAACCGATTACCCGAGAGCCACTCTACCGATTCATCATCATCCATTTACACCAAATCATCCATCGCAATCACCGAGAGAGGAATTCCGAGAAGCCGACGCCGTGAGTCATCCGATCAAGCATCGCCGAAAATCGAGAAAGCCGATCGAAGGGTTTATTACTTTTAAGTTTGATTTCCTTGTTTTTAATTCATGAATTGTGGTTTGATTTGGAAGAAACAACTTGTTGTCACTTTCGTTTTGCATTCTCGAACTTGGATTGTCTCCGCTTTAATTTTCTTGTAGGATGATTTAAAGATTTTTAATTTCAATTTTGTAATTTCTAGGATTAAATTTCGTTTTCTTTGATAATCTGATTTCTATTAATTAGTTAGAATTTTCGTGCATAATTGTTTATTGAATTTCAGCATGTTTTGTGTTATGTCCAGTCCGGCCGATATGCGTAGCTAAGTATTTTTAGGGGCCGGCGAGATGTGAAACACACACCACTATAATTTCGTGAGACTAGGGCCTAAAAATTAATCACTTAAGTTCTGAATTAATCTAGGTTTAATTAATTGGATTAATTAATTTAGACTTGATCACCCTAGTTAATTTAATTCACAACTGATTTAGTACTTCCATCGTTTCTCGTGGGATTAGGCTAAATAAGTAGCAACTTGTTCTTAGGACAATTGGATTAATTTGGTAGGAGACTTTTAGATGCCCACCATACGAGTAGGCTCCTAAATTGGGTTCCCTTAGTTCTTAAAGCTGATTAGGTGTTAAATCTATTGATTGTCCATCAACGTAGGTTGCACCTAATTTAGAGAAGTAGTCGTTTCAATGCCCACCATGGCGATTACCGAATAATTAAGGGGGAATAGGGGGTATGTCAGTTTAACTACGGTATCCTACAACCAATTGATTTAAGTGGATTAATTAATTATTAGTGTCAGTGATCGATTGTGTGTGTGTGTGAAACATCTTGCTGGACCCGCTTTTATTTGCATTAGTAAATTTCGTGTTTAATTCTTGCTTGCTTTCATTTATTCTTAGGTTATAGAAAATTCCCCAAACTTGCGTGGTTGCTAACCAAACTCTGATTGATAGGATTTTTAGGTTTGAATTACTCCGTTCCCTGTGTTCGATATCTGTGCTATACTAATTTTTTGGTCTAGCAAATTTTGCACGATTATTTGGTGAAAACAGCGATCACCAGATTTATTAAATTTAAATCGACCCTAACAAGGATTGAACACTAGATCAACTCTAGATCAACCACTCATGTAGAAGTGGGATTAGGATTTTAGGTTTGGAATTAGGATTTTATCACTCAAATTTTGATCACTCAAATTTTGCCGATTAGTTATCTTAGTTAGGTTTGGAATTAGGATTTTAGGGTTTAGGGTTTGAACAGGTGTTGGGTTATGAGTCAATGGTTTATCCTAACAACCACTTAGAGGATACTTAGTATTATTTTATCAGTAGTTCTTCTAATAGGACTTATCTGTGTTTCGGTAATGGGGGAAACCATAGTGTTTCAGTACTATGGAATTGAAGATCTCAAAACCGTCTTGTATTCTTTGTGTAGTGTCGATAGAACTAGATGATGTAATAAGCTAGACGGATTATGTTATTAATTATCATTTTGTCTAAGTCCTGTACGGGGTAAATGTTGGATTGATCTTCAGTGGGAAGTAACTTTCCAGAACCCCACGTCATCTGTGTAAGAGCTTATATTCTCAAGTCATCAGCTGACCTCGCTCAGTAGAAGACATCTCATCAGTTGACATACACTAGTAAGAGAACACAGTATTAAAGCTCAGTACCTTCAAGAGTCATCAGCTGATCTCGCTCAGTAGAAATGTTATTATCAGCAGACTCAGACGAAGAAGACAGAGATCTTACCAGGTCTACTGTATCCGACAGGAAACGACCCGAGTCTAACTTCATTCGAAAGTCAGCAGAAGATCATATGAGGATAAGTGAGAGTCAACTCTGATGAAGACCGATGTCTGACAAGTCTCACCTATCACAAACCTCGACCAATGAGAAGCAATCTAAGCTCTACCTACTCTGACCTACTAAAGCTGCTCTCATGCACAGTAACCAACAACTCTGCTGCAACTTTTCGAACTTATGGTCGTTTTCCTTGGACGTTTGTGACACGTGGCATCGTCCTCTCCAACGGATAAATACCTGGGTCACAACTATAAGTAGAGAAGCATTTCCGAGCTCCACGACAGGATATCAAAGGGACTACACTCTCAATCTTTCGAAACACTCTAGCGCTTTTCACGAAGATCCAGCGAAGAACTTGCATTATTAGAATACTTTTAGTTCTTCTCTCTAGAGTTATTTCTTTAGATCCCTCTTCTCTATCTAAGCTCAATCGTTCATATCCATAGCTTAGAACCTTCGAAGGAGTTCACTTTTTATGACTGTTCTTATTGTAAGAACTCCTTCACTGTTGGAGAAATTCCCTCCCCTTCAAACTTAGGTTTGAATTGTAAAGTCGCTAAGGACTATAACTTAGAAGGGTCTGTCCAGTGTACAGATACCTTGCTGAGGCTTGCTCATATTAATCAACAAGACCTCATGTTCAGCAGGACCGTGGACGTAGGATCTTGCGTATCCGAACCACGTTAAAAATTGCTTGTGTCATTTACTGTTTTATCGCATTACATACAAATCATCTTACAAACTCATGCTTTGCATAAAACATATTTGAATAGTGCACTAGCCAAAATAATTTGGTTTACGAAAAACACGTTTCAAACTGAGACGAAGTCTACCGAGCCCTACACACTTATCCGCACTTAGTCTTCGATTCAGAATCAGATACTGACAAAAGTCAGTAGAAGAGACTCAATAGTTGACTCCCTCTCACCCGCGATCAGAAGGTTACTATCTGGCACAGTTCATCAGTTGCAACCTATAGCTCAGCTGTCCTTCGTGTTTGAGAAAAAGAACTTGTACTTAGGTGTATTCACCCCCCCTCTACACCTGACACTCATCTCCGGACCAACAATTGGTATCAGAGCCTCGGTGTTCTTCTGATCATCGGTTCTGAAACTCTGGTCTTCTCGAACAGATCCTGAAAACATATTCCACTGCACAAGCATCTCTTCATACATCCTTATACTCTCACTTATAATGTCTGATATGTCAGGTATTCGGATGGTACCGATGTTCTCCGTAGAGAACTACACGGAATGGAGGCGCACCTCACATCGCTGCATGATAGCATGACTGATGTCCTAGAGACAGGACCTATCATTCCCATGATCGACAGTGTTCAGTTTGCCACTGTGGAAGGTGTAGGAGCATAGACTGGTGCTAAAGTTGCCAAAAACAAATCAGCATTCTCGCCTGAAGAGAAAAAGCTGCACAACCTCGACCGAGTTGCGCGGAATGCAATCCTGACTATGCTCAGCGATTCACACCTCGGGAGGGTGCAAGACTGTAAAACGGCAAAGGAACTTTGGGATACCCTGGCTGTACCAAGCCAAGGAACCCCGCAGATCAAAGAAAACAATCTCGACGAAACCATTGACGAGCTTAGCGTCAGATTTACAAACCAGATCAATGTGATCAACGGGCTGGGGAGGACGTTCACCAACAAAGAGATGAACACGAAGATCTTGAGAGCGTTACCTCAACTGAAGTAGCTTCCTTTTGCTACTTATTTACGTCGCTCAGATCTAAATGTTCTAACTCCTGATGTTATATTTTCAGAATTAAAAACGGAGAAATTCAGGCACAGCCTACCCCAACGATGTTCCAGTGCTCCAGCTGACACACAGATAGATCATGCCTACAAAGCAACAGTCAGCAAAACTGGAGCCAATCCTATTTCTTCCAGCAAAACAGTAGCTGCGTGATATGCTAAGTCCTCCGAGACACCAGCTATTGATCAGCTTGCACTCATGGCTCTCAAATATCAAAGAGAAAAGGAAAGAGTCAGGAAGCTGAAGAAATCTCACAGAGATTCTCCCTCCGGTAAAAAGGATTATCGAAAAAGGGAAGAATCTAAACCTTCTACTGATTGCAGGAATGCAGAACCTGCTGCTAGTCCATCCATCGACTCAGTTGGAAAAGGCGGCAGAACTTCTATATGCTACAACTACAAGAAGGAGGGACATTATAAGTATGATTGTCCCGAACTCTCAGCTGCTCAACGAGCAGAACGGCAGGCCAGACGTGAGAAATTTGCTCGAAGAAGGCAGGCCTATATCACCGGAGAGATATCCGATGACTCAATCGAGGAAGATACATTTATGTATTCTTCTGAAGACGAAGCTCCATTTGTCGCCATTGAGATCGGAGAAACAGATTATGAATCAACAGCTGAATATTGTCTGATGGTCGAAGAAGAGGCTTAGGTAAACTCGAAACTTAATATAGCCTCCTCTTCACATAGCACACACGACACATGCTCGGTCATAGATGAACCTCTAGACGTGGTACAAGCATATGATGATCTACTAGAGGAGCAGATTCAGCTGAGCAGAGAGTTCAGCAGAACTATTCAGGAATTGGAATAGGTAAAGGCTGAGAATCAGAGACTTTCCTCTGATTGTCAGGTCTCTACTGATTCAGAGAATCTGGTCGCGAAACTCAAGGAAGAGATTGAATCTCTTATGACTAAGTCTCAGCTTCAAGAAACTCAGTTATCAGTTCTGACTAAGGACAATTCTGAGAAAGATACTGAGATAACCCGACTCAGTCAGAAACTCGCAGAAGTCGAAAAGGATTATGACTCAGGTCTGGCGAGGACTGATGACTGAATAGTACCTAGGAGCTAAAGAGAAGTTGGAAAGCATGCTCAAAGGTCAAAGGCCACTAGCCATGAAAGAAGGACTTGGCTACACTCATGAAGCTTCCACTTCAACATCGAAAAGCTCATAAATGCTGGCAGATAGGTTCGTCAGAGGAAAAAAGTTCAGGTTGCTGAATCAATGATGAGTGGTTTTTATACCATCTCATCATGTTATTTTTAAGCTTATTTACATTGTTTTTCATTCATTTTCAGTTTTTGTTTTGCTTGGAATCGTATACTTTCGATAGTTTTTGGTTTTGTAGGTTTCTCACGCGTTTTGAGCATATTTGGTGGTATTTGGCACCAAAATGAAAGAAACCATGACCATTGATACATTTTTGGCAAATATGGAGTTGTTTGGATGAAAAATGGAGAGGATTTCAAGTCGGATGTTGAAGAAATCGTGTTTCGGAGCTCATGTAACAAGGCACTTGGAAAATCGTGTGGTAGGCAGATCTAACGATCTTAGAATCCGATCTTCACCGTCCACATCGTAATTCTATGTGTTAGGAATATTTTGGCAAAGTTTTGTGGCGATCCAACGGCTAACGAAGGAGATATCGCGTTTTTTTCCAAAACACGACAGTGTAGAAAAAAAGCGTTCGGCCGAAGACGTCGGACCGCGGTCCGCCTTTGTGTGGGACTGCGGTCCGCTATGTTCTGACTCAGAAAACTGGAAAATCCGCGGGGTCGGACCATGGTCCGCCTTTGTACTGGATCGCGGTCCGCGTCGTATACAGCCCAAAAACCAGATTTTTTCGGTCCGAAACCTATATAAACCCTTCCGGACTTCTTTCCTTCGAACCACACACCATATTTTCGACTTCTTCCACCCTCCAAGGCAAAGAAACACCCAAGGCATCCCTCCGTTGAAGATTCAAGACGAAGATTGATGACCACAACCCGAGAACCAAGCGCGAGGATCAATCCGCTAGATTCTAGGTTGTATTATTCCTTCTCAGTTTTGTTTAGGGTTTTTGATACTTGAATTCTATGGATTATTTTTGCATATTTTGTGATTATTTTCCTACGAATATGAGTGGATAAATCCCCTTGTGTGGGGGTTTAGCAGGACCTATGTTTTTGATGAATTGATTCAAACCCAAGTTTTGCAATGAATGAATTGTTTTGTTTCTTAATTGTTGAGCTTGCTTTTGATTTCTCTATGATTTTTTAATGTGACTGACCATCATCTTAGATAATTGTAGAGAATATAGGTAATAGATAATACGGCGCATCATACCCGGTTATTTATTTAGACCTGCAATTAAGTGTCTAGATTGTCACCATTAGTTTGGGATACTTTAGATGGTTCCTTAAATCCTTGAGCATAATACGATCCTTAGGTTCATGATATGATCACTTGATTGACCCTTAGGATTATAAATTAGAGATCTCCCGCCATCATACGGAATCCCTAGAGCCTTAGTGGATGAACCAACAAAATAAATTCATAAATGCTAGCTAGAGAATGGGAATGAATCGATCATCTTAGGCATAGTGATTGCTAAACCTCCACACTCTTCATCAATCTTGAAACCACACCCATTATACGATTTGCTTCGCTTTTATTTGTTTTCTTACTTTCCTGTTATTTTAATTTAGTAGTTTTAAGTAAATCAAACCCAATTTATGACCAAGTAGATAGTGAAATAATTAGGATAATTAGAACCCAGCTGAGTCCTTGTGAGATCGACCTCGGGAGTTGCTAGATTAGGTACTATACCGACTCGTGCACTTGCCAGAATTGTAATTTGTTCATCAAGTTTTTGGCGCCGTTGCCGGGGACTCGGTCATTTTGATTATTCTTTTTACTAGCTGTTTATTTGTTTAGATTTTATTTTTACGTTGGTTACTATTTCTTGTTTTCTTTACTGTGTCGAGTCTTACTCTTTGACTTTTCTGTAGGTTTATGCACGGTAGAAGGTCGTAAAATTCAGAACTTGCGCCTTTTTTCGATAACATACACAGAGTGGGGACTCGCGTTACGAGGGAGGAACCAGAAGACAAAATTGAAATGGAGCAAATAGTGAACAATCCTGAACCAGAGAGGTTGCAGGGAGACTACACAAGGCCGATACTTGGAGCCAATACTACCTGCATTGTCCTAGAAGAGACCGCAAGGAATTATGATCTGAGCGGAATTATGATCTGAAGCCTATCTACTACCATATGCTACCATCTTTCTACAGGCTAGAACTGAAGATCCTCTTGCTCATATGAGGGAGTTCTATGCTACACTGGGGACTATTCCTCTCAGCGGGCTCACTACTGATCAATTGGGAAGACGATTGTTTCCCTACACTCTGAAGGATAAAGCCAAGAATTGGTTGCACACACTGCCTGCTAATTCTTTGCGGAAAATGGAGGACGTGTTCAAAGCATTCACGGAGCGATACTACTCCTGAAGCAAGAGCCACGAGTTGAGGCAACAGATTGCTACTTTCTCCCAGTTTGACAATAAGACATACCATGAAGCTTGGGATAGATTCAAGGGACTCCTCATCCAATGTCCACATCATAATTACCAAGTTACGATGGTGAATGAGTTCTCTACAATGGATTTCTCTTGCCGCAGATTATGGTTGACAACATGGCTCGCGGAGGCATTCTTGCACTGACCCCAAGTGCATTACATGAGCTTTTTGAGACGTTGAAGGCTCGTTCTGTATTAAGAAGTCAGAGTGTGAGACAACGTGGAACGCAGGATGTGCACGCTGCATATACGGATGATACTATTAAGGAGCTTCAACTACTTAGACAAGAAATCAAGGAGCTCAAGCAGAGACAAGTGCAAGCCCCAAAGATTGGCGAGATCTGTACCATTTGTTATGATCCACAACACTCAATCGCCCAATGCCAGTTTAATATCATCCACAATCAATTTCAAGAGGAAGAAGCTAACTGGGGACAAGGCATAAGACACAAGGAATGGGAAGAGAGAAGACAATATCAGAGGCCGCACCAAAATTTTGTCCATAAGCAGCATGGGTACAATCCCAACTATAAGAGTTACCAGAATCATGGAGGACAGAATACCAATCAGCACCTCAGACGAAGAACAAATAGAAGATGATTGCACCTCAGCCGAGCAACAAGAAACAACTGACCAAAGGTTCTAGCCCCATGACACCACGATCGAATTCAGGGGGAACCAAGAAGGTCAGATGGGCAGAGCAGTATGGCGAGCCACTGGTTGAGCATCCAGCACAATATGGTTCGTACTATTATGAGCCCAGGGTCAGGAGGAGCACAATGACTCAGAAGAAGAAAGCTCCTGAGCCCAAAACTGCCAGAAAGTCAGTATCTCCAAATCCTGTGGAGAACAAGACTGACAAAGTTCAGAAGAAGAAGTCTCAGACTCCCAAGGTCCCGAGACAAATCTGGGTCCCGAAATCACCCACTAACACTTAAGGACCCAAACTGAACCAAAGGGTACCTAAACCTGTTACTGTTTTGCAGGTGCATAAGGACCCTTGGATTGTGGACAGCGGCTGCTCACATGACATATCAAAAGAGCCTGCTGACCAATTACGTACAAGAATATGGTCCCAGA
Source organism: Lavandula angustifolia (assembly GCA_028984105.1). Taxonomy (NCBI): domain Eukaryota; kingdom Viridiplantae; phylum Streptophyta; class Magnoliopsida; order Lamiales; family Lamiaceae; genus Lavandula; species Lavandula angustifolia. Next base: position 23,547,337 of record CM054807.1, on the reverse strand, counting down.
ATTGAGTTTGGCGACAACTCTAAAGGCTATACAAGGGGATATTGAACACTGAACATTGGGACTGCTTCAATTCCAAGAGTAACATATGTTGAAGGAATTCAACATAATCTCCTTTCTGTCAGTCAATTCTGTGATAATCTGAATATAGTTATCTTTGAAGCTGGTTTCTGTGATGTTGTTGACAAATCTACAGGGAAAACAGTGTTATTAGGGTCGCAGAGGAAGAATATCTACGTTGCAAATTGGAAAACCGCAGAACCTGAGGCCTGCTTACTTGCTTAGATGAAATCAAGTAATAAAACAGGATGGTTGTGGCACAAGAGACTCAGTCACCTGAATTTCAAGACAATGAACAAACTAACCAAGAACTCTAAAGTCAGAGGACTGCCCAATGAAGCGTTTATCAAAGATAGAAATTGTGAAGCATGCTTGAAGGGAAAGCAGACAAAGAAAAGCAATCCACCTATTCCTTCACCTTCCACTGAAGGAATCCTTCAACTACTACACATTGACTTGTTTGGGCCAGTTTCTCCAGTGAATATAAGAGGCAAGAAGTATGCCCTCATAGTTGTTGATGATTATTCTCGATATACTTGGGTCATCTTCATAGCCAACAAATCTGATGTCAAGACTGAGTTACCTAAGCTGCTGAAGAAACTCAGTTTGGAAAAAGACATCAAGATACAGAGACTTCGCTCAGACCGAAGAACAAAATTTCTCAGCTCAGTAGTTAAAGAGTACTGCGATAAAGAGGGAATTAAGCACGAGACATCAGCAGCTCGCACCCCTTAGTAGAACGGACTTACTGAACGTAAGAACATAACACTCAAAGAAGCACGAAGAACGCTCCTAGCAGACTCTGGACTACCCTTAAAGTTATGGGCTGATGCTACTGACACCGCCTGTTACACTCAGAATCGCTCACTACTTACACAACAACACATGAAGACATCTTACGAACTGTGGAAATGGAGAATTCCTTCTATTTCTCATTTCCATATTTTTTGCTGTCCTTGCTTTATTCACAATAATGGGAAAGATCAGTTGAAGGTCTTTGATAGCAAATCTGATCAAGGAGTATTCTTAAGATACTCTCGAGTCAGTAAAGCCTTCAGAGTCTTTAACTATCTGACTCTTTGCGTGGAGGAAAGCCCTCATGTTGTTTTTGATGAGTTTGTTGCACGTGATCGGCACTAAGTGGGTCTTCAAAAACAAGCGAGATGAAAACAACGTCATTATCAGAAACAAAGATAGACTAGTTGCCAAGGGATACTGTCAAGCAGAAGGAATAGACTTTGATGAAACATTCGCCCAAGTCGCCAGATTGGAAGCTATTCGTCTGTTCCTAGCCTATGCAACACATCAAAGATTTAAAGTATTTCAAATGAATGTAAAGTCAGCGTTTCTGAACGGCGTACTGAAGGAAGAAGTCTATGTGGAACAACCTCCCGACTTTCAGTAGGGACATTAGGTGTACAGACTTTGGAAAGCTCTATATGGGTTAAAACAAGCACCCAGGGCTTGGTACGATACACTATCAGACTTTCTGCTTCAGAAAGGTTTTCAGAAGGGGACAGTAGATCGCACCCTATTCAACATCAAGTCAGGAGATGGCATCCTATTGGCGCAAATCTACGTGGACGACATCATTTTCGGTTGCAGGAATGTGACTATATGTCAACAAGTCGAGAAAATGATGAAGGAGAAGTTCGAGATGTCCATGATGGGAGAGATGAACTATTTCCATGGATTCCAAGTTAAGAAATCAACTGAAGGAATATTCATCAACCAGGCTAAATACACTCGAGACCTCCTGAAAAGATTCGGCTGCGACTTAAGCAAGCCAGTCAAGATCCCCATGAACACAAATTTTAAAATCGATATAGACAAAGAGGGAGCTTCTGTTAACTCTACTTATTATAGAGCTATTATTGGTTCTTTATTATATCTAACAGCACGCAGACCTAACATAACTTATGCTGTAAGTGTATGTGCAAGATTTCAGGCTAATCCCAAGCGAAGTTATCTGGAATCAGCAAAGAAGATTCTGCGATATCTGAAAGGAACACCTGATGCAGGGCTATGGTATCCTGCTGATGATAATCTTATACTAACAGGTTATTCTGATGTTGATTATGCAGGATCCAGGATAGATCGAAAGTTAACTTCTGGAACATGTAAGTTCCTAGGCAGCAAACTAATCTCATGATTTTCAAAGAAACAGCATTCAGTGGCGACGTCCACTACTGAAGCTGAGTATATGGCTGCTGGAAGTTGCTGTGCCCAGATCCTTTGGCTTCGACAACAATTGCGAGATTATGGAATTACTCAAGATGAAGTACCCATCTACTGCAACTCCACTAGTGCGATTGCTATAACTCAGAACCCAGTTCTTCATACGAGATGCAAGCACGTGGACATTCGACACCACTTCATTAGAGACCATGTCGAGAAGAAGGATATCAGAATGGAGAAGATTCATACTGACAAACAAAGGGCAGACATACTGACCAAACCACTAGCTGAGAACAGATTCAGAGAACTATCAGTTGAGCTAGGTCTACTGGATCCCACTGACTCTTGTCAGTAGGAGGAATCAGTACGACAGGTTAGTACTTTGATTCAGTCGGTTGAATCATATAGTACACAGTAAGGGGGAACATGGTTATCGGCACCACAGAGATCCTCCTGAGTCACTACGGTAACCAGCTGATCGTAAAAGTTCAGCTGAAGAGGTTTGCATAGTTAAAATACTTAATATTCTCAGAAGAATGCTCGCATTTATTATATCAGTCGTTTGCATTCAGTAGATTAATAAGCATTTATTTGCCGCCATTAATTTTTAAGGTTTAAGTCAGTAGGAAACCGTTTTCATTTAAAAAGCTTAGCCTTTAATGCTGCCTACAACGCATTTAATGCATGTCTTCTCACCTTACTTTATCTATGCATATCTTCATGGGTCTAGGTTAGAGGCGGCTAATATAATCATTATGTTTATAACATCATATCACAGCCGTCATTAAAAAGCGAGCTTTTATCCCAACCGTCGGATTAAAACCGGTTGATCTTCATATCTTATAAAATCTCTCGCCTTTTCCTCTAATCTATCTATTTTTTGCCATTATCGCACTTAGAGCAATCTTCGAGCATTCAGTTTTCAACTCTCTCTTCAAAAATTGTCTCTGTTTTCCACTCTTGCTCTTTGTCTACGGTAATTCTTTAATCTTCTGCTTAACTCGAATCTAACTTACTATATTTTCAAGTGCTAACGAGTTTCTTGCAGATATCAATGGCGATTGTTCTAACCCCACCCCACATCGAGGAGATCATCAAGTCTTGCAGATATCAATGGCGATTGTTCTAACCCCACCCCACATCGAGGAGATCATCAAGTCCAGGGTTCTTTTCGAACCGACGATGGTGCTCCATCAGGCAGACCTTCCATATTTAGAGCCAGTTTTCTCTGCTCTTAAAGAGTCTGGTCTAGCGCTTCTAGTGACGAAGTATCCGCGCTCGTATCTTCCCCGCCAAGTGGCAGAATTATACTATAACTGGCATTCGGTGGAAGATACAGATGGAGAGATGTCCCTGATCGCCTATATGAGGGAAGTGGCCCCTCAGAAGTGGGAATCCAGCCACGCCGATATAAACATCTGGGCAGCGCTGAAGTCATCATTCGACCTTGCTGCTTATGGGATCTCTCCAGTGAGATACAAGGAGAAAGAGCTTAATGCATACGTCCATCGTTTCTGTGGAAGGGACGATATCTCTTTCAAGTCCGCATTACCGAAGAACCAACTCCTGCCGGAGTACCGTGGCCTCGCATACATCGTCATACATATCCTGACGAGCACCGCTGGTTTGTTTGATCAGTTGTCCAGGCCCAGACTCCAGCTGATGATGGCCATAGTGGATGGAGTCCAGGTGAACTGGACAAAGTTCCTTGTGACTGAGCTGAAGGCTCAGGCACAAAAGTTTGTCGCTCCACAGTCTGGAGAGAGGAGACTAATTAGTGTGAGCAAACTCCTGTATGGGACCAAGATATCCATACTGATAGAAGACACAGTATCGAATCACGCATCTTTTGCTGATTCCAAATACTTCGACCGCAAGCTCATTAAGTTCAAAACAAGAGTCGCTGCTGAGAAGTCAGTCGGACGTGGACCCGCTGAACTTAAGAGGTCATCTACTGATTTGCCTCCACGGGCCGACCCGCCGAAGCAAAAGAGGCTCTCAAAGACTGGAACTTCTGAGGTTCCTGCGAAGCCTGCTTCTCCCCCACCTCCTCAGGAGGAAGATATTCTTAATGCTGATACCGGGATCGAGGGTGCGACCCTCAAGGACAAGGTACAGCGGATCAGTTCGGAGGAGACTCAGCCGGAGGAAGTTGAGAACAGGCTGATGAAGTCTCAACCGAGTGGTCGACATTGCAGAAGACTCATCTTCGAGCCACACGAGAAGTTGCTGCACAGATCCCTGAAATATTAGCTCATCAGGATCTGGTCGACATAGCGATCAGGGCAAGGACTCAGATGCTGCTGAGATTCCTAAATTGGGACATTCTCGAAGAACTGATCAAGCAGCATTCAACATTGTCCTTACTGGCAGAAGAACAAAGTCTGCAGTCAGTCATTGGGTTTGGGGAACCCGCTAACTTAGCATCGTTCGAGGACTTAAGGTCAGCCATGCTCTATCTTTAGAACCTGAGGTCCTCCGAGCAGAACGCCAGCAGCCCGTCGCAGCCTTCCCATAATGACAATGATGATGATGACAATAATGATGAGGATCAGGCACCCCCCCAAGGACGCAGACCAGGGAGAATCTGCTGAGGGTAAAACTCCCAGCGAGAAGGGCGAGTCACCACCTCCACCTCCTACATCAGGTGACGCCCCTGTTGCCTCGAAGCCCAGCCGAGAGCAACAACTTGCAACCTCTGAGCAGAGGCTCGGAACCTCGTCATATCAGATCAAACCCATAGGTTTCGTGTCCTCCAAGTCTGTCAACAGGGCGATAAAGAAGCAAGGAGACAAAAATCGTCTCCTAGCTAAGGACGTCCACCTGAAGTGGGCGCAATACACAAAGTCTCAGACGGAGATAGTTGACAGACTGGCCAGCAAAGTGAAAAAGGTCTCGGAAACTCGAACTCCTAAAATTCAGGAGATTGTCCAGACCGCGCTCGCCGCTCAGAAGGCGGACCTGGCTGCTCAAAGTCAGCAGCTCCTCGAAGCTCAGCAGAAATCTTTTTCTGAGCAGCTGACTAAGAGCCTAGCCACTGTCCAAAAGACAATGGATGAGCGAAACAAGATGGCCACCTCCAGCGTGCAGAAAGCCTTGGAAAATCAGGTGGCGGCCCTCAAGCTCATCCAGGCAGAAATGACTGCCTCTCTCGACGCATCGCTCCTGAAGCAGCGACAAGAAACAGCAGCCAAATTCAACAGACCCACAAGGATCAAGAGGCTGACTGGGAGCACTACTGCGATGCGGTCAGAGACTTCGACACCACCACCACTTCCATCAAGAATGTCCTTTTCAAATTAGAACAGGAAGTGGTCGCTATCCGTACTCTTCTGACCCCGGCTGATGATGCCAAAAAGGGGGAAGATAGGGAAGAAAAGACGGAGACAGCTCAGGTGGGTGTAGAGGCAGAGGCACGAGAAATTGTCAAGGGGGAAGGTTCAGCTGCTCAAGCTGGAACCAGCTCAGTTCCCCCTCCCACAGTCCAAATCCCAACTGTCCAAACAACTCAGGTGCATGAGCCGGCTGGTGGATCAGGCGAAGGATCCTTGGCTCAGCACATCGAAGAGGTCGCACAGTTTGTGGACCAGGAGGATGAGCCTCTACCACTGCAAAGGCCCGGGAAGAAGAAAGCGACTGAATCTACTCCACCGCCTTCCCCGACGCCTAAGTTCAAAACCAAAGCAGAGCAAGAGGGATTTGATAAAAGGGTTACTCAGAAGCTCCAAGATGAGCTGGACTATGAGCGACAACTTGAGGAAGAGGCTCGAAAAGCTAAGAAGAAGAGAAAGCCAGTGGCCAGGAGCCAAGCTTAGAAGCTCTTGGAAGAGCAGAAGAAGAAGAAGGCTCAGGATGAGCAGGCTGGCTCTGATACTGACAATCTGCCCCTCGTTCAGAGGATGAAGAATATTCCAACACTTACTCCTGAGCAGGAGGCAGAGGATAGAGCCACCTGGGAGGCCACGCAGCAAGGGTTGAATCTCCGAAGAGGAGATACTAGAGCTGCGGCCCTCAGAGAGAAGAAGAGGTTGGAAGACTTGGCAAAGATAATAGAGCTTACTGACAAAATTGCCAAGGAACCAATCCTCCACTGGAAGGAATAGGTACCCAGGACTTCCAAGTTCTTCAGGCGAGGTGCACCAAAAGCTGCTTATCTGAAGAAGACTCCACACCGCCATGTAGACAAGTGGATCCTCTGGAACCTGAATGAGGAATGGGAGGAGCTGAAGATTGAGTTCATAAAGGCATACTACGTATGGCAATGCTATCCTACTGAGGTATCGGCTGTAGAACTCTTCGACGATTTCATCAATCAGTACGACACCAACCTCAGAGCACAGATTCAGCTGATTGTATTCAAGGAGAAGCTGCCACTCGTTGCCCCTGCCTACAGACAGCTGACTCCGCCCATGACCTCTCGAGGAGTATTATGTACGAAAGAGATTGAAGATGAGGTCAACTCTGCTGCTCGCCACCATGACCTTGATCCTTTACAGCCGAGTGATCTCAAGGATATCCAGACCCTCCGTTCCAGAATCTACAGATCTTATGGTTTGGATCCTCCTACTGCCAAGTTTGCTGATTTCAAAGACAAGATTAAGAAGTTCAGGCGATAGCAGTAGTTCTTTATCTCTGTATAGAAGATAGGACTGTGTAATCATTTCTCATATATTTCAGTACCTTTCTTCTGGCCAGACAACCACTCATTGTCTTATGGCTTTGTTTAATTTACTTTATCACGACTGATCACTGAAGTGATCTGACACACACACACACACATAACCGTTTCTCTATCTTTCAGCTGCTGACTGCCTTGTCTTACTTGTTCAGTTTTACTGAAGTTTCTCTTATGTCAGTAGTTTGGGACTTAAGTCTTAGAATCTATAAGTGGTTTTGGCATCATCAATTAGGGGGAAATTGTTGGGTTATGAGTCAGTGGTTTGTCCTAACAACTACTTAGAGGATACTTAGTATTATTTTATCAGTAGTTCTTGTAATAGGACTTATCTGTATTTCGGTAATGGGGGAAATCATAGTGTTTCAGTACTATGGAATTGAAGATCCCAAAACCGTCTTGTATCCTTTGTGTAGTGTCGATAGGACTAGATGATGTAATAAGCTAGACGGATTATGTTATTTATTATCATTTTTGTCTAAATCCTGTACGGGGTAAATGTTGGATTGATCTTCAGTATGAAGTTACTTTCCAGAACCCCACGTCATCAGTGTAAGAGCTTATGTTCTCAAGTCATCAGCTGACCTCGCTCAGTCGAAGACATCTCATCAGCTGACATACACCAGTAAGAGAACACAGTATTAAAGCTCAGTACCTTCAAGAGTCATCACCTGAACTCGCTCAGTAGAAATGTTATTATCAGTAGAGTCAGACGAAGAAGACAGAGATCTTACCAGGTTTACTGTATCCGACAGGAAACGACCCGAGTCTAACTTCATTCAAAAGTCAGCAGAAGATCATACGAGGATAAGTGAGAGTCAACTCCGATGAAGACCGATGTCTGACAAGTCTCACCTACTACAAACCTCGACCAATGAGAAGCATTCTAAGCTCTACCTACTCTGACCTACTAAAGCTGCTCTCATGCACAGTAACCAACAACTCTGCTGCAACTTTTCGAACTTATGGCCGTTTTCCTTGGACGTTTGTGACACGTGGCATCGTCCTCTCCAACGGACAAATATCTGGGTCACAACTATAAATAGAGAAGCATTTTCGAGCTCTACGATGGGATATCAAAGGGACTACACTCTCAAGCTTTCGAAACACTCTAGCGCCTTTCATGAAGATCCAACGAAGAACTTGCATTATTAGAATACTTTTAGTTCTTCTCTCTAGAGTTATTTCTTTAGATCCCTCTTCTCTATCTAAGCTCAATCGTTCATATCCATAGCTTAGAACCTTCGAAGGAGTTCACTTTTTGTGACTGTTCTTATTGTAAGAACTCCTTCACTGTTGGAGAATGTTGGTCCCGAGTGTACGGTCAGGTGTAGAGGGGGGGGGGTGAATACACCTGAATCCGATTTTCTCAACTTCAAACACGAACAGTCCTGTTCAAGAAAGTGCCGTACTGAAATAATTCAGCAGACAAATTGCTGTTCTGAATCGTGTGTGGCAAAGAGTCTGACTCTACTGAGATCTGCTAGCTGACTGAGTCAGAATTCAGTATCAATCATGTAGAGTTCAGCGGTGCGGAAAAGTGTAGGCCCTAATCAGTTGAGTGGAAAAACCGTTTTATACAAGTCTCAGTTCAGCAAGTAGACAGTTCAGTATGCTGAGACAGTTGTATGATTTTAAAGAAGATTTTCAGTATGAACAGTAAAATCAATGCAACAAGAATCGAAAGCAATAACAAGACACAGATTTTTAAAGTGGTTCGGATATCAATCGATCCTACGTCCACTGTCCCAAAAGTTCAGGAGGCTATTTATTATACTGAGTTAGTCTCAGTCAGCTTGTGCACAGGACAAAGTTGTGGCTTAGGGATTATACTGAGCAAGTCCCAGTTTACAAAGGCATCAAACTAAAGTGTTTGACAAACTTCTCCAACTATGAAGGAGTCCTTTTACAGTAAGGATTGGGTTCAAATATGAACTCCTTCGTCTAAGCTATAAGTATATTCGGTTGAGCTTAGGGTTAGAGGGATAGGGAATGAGAATGTAGCTTTTAGATCGATGAACAGCTGAAATAAGCTTTAAGTTCGTGTACCGTCGATTTGGATACTAGATGCTCTTCTAACAGTTTAGCTTGGTTCCCTATGAGCTGAGAAGGTAGTCTTTCGCCGGAGATAGATCTTCAAGTTCTTGCGGAAGACTTAGGGTTTTCTGGTTCTAGCTCGTTTTAGTGCTTGTGTATGTTTTCGTCGTTTAAGCTTATGCACTCTCTTTTTTTTTCTTCTTGAAATGTCCCTCTATTTATAGAGCAGAGATTGGAAAAGATCCGTTGGAGACGATCTTCTTCTTTCTCTCTCTTTTGGTAGCAAACGGCTCTTTTGAAGTAGGTAATAGTGTACTTTCCCACCTTTTTAGGTAAAAGGTTGACTGCAGCTTTAGCAGGTGAGAAGACACGTGTGTTCTTGTCATTCGTCGAGGTGGATAGAGTGGTTGAGACAAAGCATGACTTCAAGGCAAACTGAAGCTGACTTCTCTCTTCCTCGTATATGACAATGCTGATTGTCTTTCAAAAGTATCGACCGTTCCGAAGACTGTCTACCGATGCTTGAGTCTGATCCCGTATTCAGTAGGTAGATAGCTGAGTAAAGTCTACTGAAGATCAGCTACGAGTTCAGCGAACTGCTCTTGCTGAGTCCAGTTCCACTGACTCTTTCGATATCTTGCTCTCGCTGAGTCCAAGATCGGTGAGTCTTCTACTTCGGTGTTAAGGCGGATAATCTGCCGAGCGCCTTGATCGAAGCGAGTGTCTACCGAGTCCGAAACCTCGAGACAAGAATAACGATTACAACGGAATGGTTCACCAATCGAGATAGGGTTTTGGGATCTTCAAATCTTCTCAACATTCGAGCACTAGGCTGCCGGAGCATGGTTCAAAGCAAAGAAGATAGAATCATTTCCCACTAAGTAAGACTATGCCCGAGGACGTAATCATCACCCAACAATTTCCCCCTATTTGATGATGCCAAAACCTATCATCTATGCTAACACTAAACTATCAGAAACAGAGCTCCTTACATTATTACAAGTAAGATTAGTGGAGATGTTCCAACAGTTCTAGACTACTGAGGGAACAGGGCAAAACACAATTTCCCCCATTACATAGAAACTAGACTAGCAGAATCTAACACAGTAATAAACTGACAAGAAAGTAAATAAAGTGAGTGTGTGAGTTAGTCATCACTTCAGTGATTCTGAGTGTTAAAGCATAATACAAACACGGCTGAATAGACAACAAGTGGTTGTCAGAGCTAAAATCAGATTTGTATATATGAGTTATTCAGATCAGTACAGTTACAAATCATGCTAAGCTAGGAAGATCAGAACTAAGCCTAGGAGCCCTTAAACTGCTTGATCCTGTCCATGAATCCTTGAGATTGCGTCTCTGGCAGTGGCACTCCATACATCCGGTATGTGTTCTTCCTTAGCTTCAAGTATGCAGCAAAGTCTGCTGGCTCATCTTCGTCCAGTTCTCTCTTCGATGCAGCATACTTCACTTCAGCTTCTATTACCCCAAAGTGGATTGAGTCATCATTTCTTCTAGGTGGAGGTATGATTCTGGGCTCCGAAACACTGACTTCTATACCTTCAGATACGGCTTTATGCAAGTATATGTATAGATCAGGTTCACTTATCATCATCCATTCTGTGTAGGCATCAGCCTTAGTCATGTTGGGCCGTAACCTCCGAAATAATTGCGCTTGATGAACTCTATCTTTGCCGATTCCCATCTCCCGAGTAAATTGAGCGGTATCCAATTGTCCCGTCTTTGGCCATCTCGTGCGATTTCGGATCAGGTGGCTTTACGAACTTTCTGTATCGATAAGGAATATCAGCTTTTGAAGGTACTCTCAGCCTGGCCTCTTCCTCAGTTCTTTTTCTCAGTGCTTCAAGGTCTGCCTCCCAGATTCTGTCTCTGGCAGCCTGAACTTGTCTAGCCTCTTCGCCTTTGTATAGGTATCTGTTCATTTGGTCGAATATGGCCTTAATTTCATCATCTTGGGCTTCAGTGGCTTTCTGAGGAATGTCTTCAGATTCAGCAGGGGTACTTGATTTTTCTTTTGACGTACCCTACTTCTCAGTGCTTTGCCGCTTTTGCTCCTTCTCTTTCTCCCTATCTTCTTCATCCTCGATAATCAGTTTCCTTGGAGGTAACCTAGCAGGTTTTCTTCCTCCTCGAGCTGAAGATTTTGTCTTTCCTTTGACAGGCTTAGACTTTGGTTTACTAGCAGCTTCTGTTTCAGCAATCTCCCTTGCCAGCTTCTCATCAGCTGCAATTTGAGCCTCCTCCTCAGCTGAAATGTATCTCTTCGTTTTCTTGGCTGGAGGGGTTGGGAGAATTAGCACTTTCTTGCCTTTTCCCTGAACATGTGAAGGGAGAGGAGCCTCTTCCTCTTCTGACTCTTCCTGCTCAACATACTCTACAACCTCCTTGATAATATCAGTCGGAGTCTGGGTTGCATGAGTAGCCTGGGTTCCTGAGCCACTTGGGCCGGTCTCGGTTGTGCTCGCAGCCAAGACACCCCGGGCCTTACCCTCGTGCGAGTCTAAGTCTCAGTCCTGCTTATCTCAGTCACGGACTTGGTCTTTTTCTCAGATCTCAGTGAAGCTGTCCCCTTAAGTAATTTAGCAGTTGTGGTAGGGGTCGGCTTCTCAGTACTCTTCTCTTTTCCTTCCGTACTCTTCTCTTTTTCTTCCCCCTTTTTGGCATCATCAATTACGGCCGGGGTAGGGACGAGTACCTTCTTGTCTAGGCGTGTGTAGACAGCGGATAGTTCGTCCAGTCTGTCATGGATCTTTGTCAGCGCTAAGTGCAGCTCATTCCTCTCATTAGTCAGTTGCTCCGAGTATTGCTTATGGGAGAGGTCAGCTGCTGCCTTGAATTCTGTCAGCTTCTCAGAAATCTTATCCTCCATGACCAGTTGAATGTTGTCAAGACGGATTTCCGTGGCCTGGGCTTGTTCAGTGAAGGACTCAGTATGAGTGGACATTGAAGCCTGGAATGCTTCGAGAAGTTTGGCTTGTCCTTCCCGAATGATTCTCGAGCTGATCATCAAACGCCTGCGCTTAGCCAAAGCTTCGATACAATTACGAGAGACAACAGGGGCGGCCGATTGTGATATCGATGTTTTCACGGCCCGTAGCTCGGTGGTTGTGGCTAGCGCAGGTCTGTTTCCACACCTTGTGGATGGCCTTCGCAAGAGCTCGATTCTGGATTCCACCGAGCGGTGAGAGCTTTCGCTATGGATCGAGATCTCTTGGCGGTTGGATTGGGCGCCGCTCGTAAGTCGACTCCAGCAAGAGCCGAGCGGGCTCTGCGAGGACGAAGCACCAGCCGTGGACTTCGCGAGTCCAAGGATACGGAGTGGAGGTTGAGCTTGTTCGGTAGCATGTGTATCCTTGTCCTCGGGATTTTCCTCATCGAGGCTTTCCAGGGCTCGAATCACAGGGTGGATCTTGACCATCGTGGTCCGATCCATCTGGAGGGGGCGGACCCGGTACCTAGTTGCTGTCATGTATCATTGCCAGCATAGCAGCCCTCAGGTTCTCCATGGTGCTGAGGTCGGCGGGCTCGTAGTAGCCTATTTGCTCCCTCAACTTCAATTCTTCTTCATGAAGCCGCTGGCGGGGAGTAGTGGAGTACTAGACGTTGTAGTTGGGGCCACTCCTGAAATCGCGAAGCAACATGTGGAGCCTTGCTGATTTTGCAATGAGCAACGGATCGAGTAGTCGGCAAGCTCCCGGAATCCCGTTGAAGAATCTCTCGTGATGCTCTGGATATGATCACTGAAGCTTCCATCCCAATTGTCACTTCTTCAGATGCTGTTTCGGACTCCAAGTCTATGGGAGACGTCTGAGTCTCAGCAGGAGGTACACTGCTGAGTGGTGGAACTGAGAGGGGGCTGTCAAGACTCTGAATCTCCTCGCTATGTGCTTCAGTAGCATCCCCTTGTTCCACTTCTATGGGTTCCTCAGTGGTGACAGCCTTCTCCACTGATTAAGTCTTTTCAGATGATTCTGACTCGTCTATCAGCCGCTGAGGCTGAATAGGTTGCTGAGTAGCCTGAGCAGCAGGAACTTCTGGAGAAACCTCAGGTTCAGTAGGCACGTCCGGAATGGCTTTCCTCATTTTCTTAGCTGGTACCTTTGGAGTTTTTGCTGGAGGTGTTCTCTTCTTCGAGGGTGTAGCCTGCTGAGGCTTAGTCTGCTGAGTTATGGCTGAGGGACCTGACCCGATCTGCTGAAGAGCAGCAGTCTTGTTGTGGAATCTGACCTTCTTCACATTAAAGTACTCCTTGTCACTGTAGGTGATTGGTTCAGATCCGCAGACATCCTCTATCATTATGGACAGCTTCAGTCCATAAAGAAGCTTGCCCTTTGCACTCAGCGTGCAAGAGGCCTTATCGAATTTTGTTGCTTGAGCCATGAATTTACGGATAAAGAACTCCGTCCAATTAATCTGGGCTCTATCGTATATGGCCATCATGAGCTGGATCTTGAGCCTCGATACTTGATCGAATGAGCCTGCTTGGCTGGTCAGTAGCTGCGTCACAATATAGGCCAAAGCTCTGTACTGAGGCAGCATATTGTTTTTAGGAAAAGCAGCTCTGAAGGTCGTGGGCTTTCCACAGAATATTGTCAAGTAGTCATCTACAAGATCATCCTTGTACCCCACAGTACTGGCTCCTTCATAAGGCAGATCAAAACTTCTCTTTAGTGCCTCCTTGATGGATATACGCTTCAGCATTGGAGAGGCATCCTTGATCTCGTGAACGGCGAATCTTCCGATTATGTCCCCGCCTACTGAGTCAGAATTAAGATAAACTTCGGCCACCTACCTCGGGAGGAAGTACGTCGGCTTCCTTGAAAGAAGACTTTCAAGCCCTGACTCTCTGAGAGCTGAGAAGATCTCGTTCATATAATCGAGATCACAGGCGTTGAACTCCATGGTTGGCTCGAACCAAACGCGATCCTTGTCCAGAATTTCTTGCATGTTAACTGGAGCAGACACCGAAATATTTTTACTTGCCATTGTACCTGTTACACTAGCATTTATCAGTATCGATTTAAATAAAGCAGTTTGTATAGCGATTCTGAAAAAGATTAATTCGTGTAGCAGTTGTAATAAGCATACCGAAAGAGAGATTCTGAAAGGATATGCAAGAGGGGATTGCAAGGAATGATCTCAGAATTTTCGGATGCAAAAGATTTGAAGTGCGGTAATGGCGGTTTCTAAAGATATGATCGAAAATATATATTTAACGTGAAGGTGAACGGTTTTCGATCAAAGGCAGAGTTTAAACTTGCTTTATGAGATGGACGGTCAAGATTAAAGGATATATTAAGTAATGATCACATATGCCGCCTAAGTCAAAGCCAGTTGTAAATATGCCTAAGTAGTAACTATGAGATGACATGCATTAAATGCGTGCAGAGTTCAGCAAACTTGTGTATGGAATGTCGTGCATTAAATATAAGCCGTTAATAATAAATGACAAACTTAGAATATTTAATAGCATGCTGAATCTTCATCATAAATGCATTATTGTTTTATTCGTTACTACTGAGTAGAGATACGCAAACCTGTCAGCTGAACATAGTAGTCAGCTGATACCTCTTGTAGATGGTTTTCTCGTCTCTACGTATCGAATTTACTCGGCATTGAGAGTGATCATTCCCCCTTATCTGAATGATCCTCTCCTCGGAACCTTCTTGGCGACCGGGGTCGGTAGGGTCCAGTGACCTAGCTCTACCGAAGGTTCTTTGAATGCGGATTCGGCTAGAGGCTTGGTCAGAATATCAGCCCTTTGTTTGTCAGTATGGATCTTTTCCATTCTGATATCCTTCTTTCGACATGGTCGCGAATGAAGTGATGCCTAATGTCCACGTGCTTGCATCTCGTGTGTAGTACGGGGTTACGAGTGTTGCAATAGCACCGGTACATCGCGAGAATATCGGCACTTCATTCTGAATGACGTCATAGTCTCTTAGCTGCTGTCTCAGCCAAAGGATTTGGGCGCAACAACTTCCGGCAGCCATGTATTCAGCTTCAGTAGTTGACGTGGCTACTGAGTGCTGCTTCTTTGAAAACCATGAGATCAGCTTACTGCCTAGGAACTGACAAGTTCCTGAAGTTGATTTTCGGTCAATTCTACATCCTGCATAGTCAGCATCAGAGTAACCAGTTAGTTCAATATTATCATCAGCTGGATACCATAAACCCATGTCAGGTGTGCCTCTGAGGTAGCGGAGAATCTTCTTTGCTGAGTCCATGTGGCTCTGCTTAGGATTCGCCTGAAATCGAGCGCAGACACCTACAGCATAAGTTATGTCAGGACGAGTAGCTGTTAGATATAATAAGGAACCAATTATTGCACGAAATTCAGTTTGGTCTACTGATACTCCCTCTTTATCAAGATCGATTTTCATATTCGTGTTCATCGGGATCTTGATAGGTTTGCCGGATGTGCAACCGAATCTTTTGATGAGGTCTCGAGTGTATTTACCTTGGTTAATGAACATTCCCTTTTCAGATTGTTTGACTTGAAAGCCGAGGAAATAGTTCATTTCACCCATCATTGACATCTCGAACTTGTCCTTCATCATTTTCTCAAACTGCTGACACATGACGACGTTCTTTGATCCGAAGATAATGTCGTCTACATAGATCTGCACGAGTAATAAGTCGTCTTCCAGTCGAATACTAAACAGCGTGCGATCTACTGTGCCTTTCTGAAAACCTTTCTGAAGAAGAAACTCTGACAGGGTATCGTACCAAGCCCTGGGTGCTTGTTTTAACCCATATAGAGCCTTTCTGAGTCTATAAACCCGATGTCCCCGCTTGAAAGCCGGGCGGTTGTTCTACATAGACTTCTTCTTTCGAGACGCCCGTTCAGGAACGCAGACTTCACATCCATTTGATAGACTCTGAATCTTTGATGTGTTGCGTAGGCTAGGAATAGTCTGATTGCCTCCAATCTTGCAACTGGAGCGAATGTCTCATCGAAATCTATTCCCTCAGCTTGACAGTAGCCTTTAGCCACGAGCCTTGCTTTATTCCTTACTATGACGTTGTTTTCATCTCGCTTGTTCTTGAAGACCCATTTTGTTCCAATGACGTGTTGATGCCGGGTCCGTTAACAAGCTCCCAAACTTCGTTTCTCGTGAACCGATTCAGTTCCTCTCGCATAGCTATGATCCGGTCGAGCATCTTTAAGTGTATCCTCAATCGTCCGAGGCTCTTCGATAGACAAGAAGCGGGAATATAATGCACTTTCTCCTTGACGAAATCCGGATCTTGTCTTGACTTTTCTTTGAAGGATCTCCAATGATTAGATCGGGAGTGTGAGCATCTAGCCACGATCTACGATGTTTCAGCTCTTCATCTGAAATTTGATCAACATAGATAGTAGGTGAGTTAGGAATTTCAGTCGTACTATTCTGAGATTGAAGCAATTCAAGAATGAGAGTGTGATCTACGAGTTTCCAGGTTCAGGGGCATTCAGCTCAGGAACATTAATAGATGTTCCCCCTGAGTTGTTACTCTTAGTAGTGGTCTCAGTTACCTCTAAGGTTTCCTCATCGACCTGAGTTACCTGGGATTGACTCTATTCGGGAGAGTCAACTGTTCAGCTACTTGCTCTGTCGGTTGAGATTCGATAGACTTGTCTTCGCGTTTCTTCGTCGAATCATCATCCCAACATAGCGGGATCTTTTCGGGTTTGTCTTTTACGCTTAGATCCCGTAGCCGCTTCCGATGTCCTCGATTTAGAGTTAGAGTTATTGCTCCTGTCTTCGTAGCAAACTCATTAAAAACAACATGAGGGCTTTCCTCCACGCAAAGAGTCCGATAGTTGAATACTCTTGAAAGCTTTGCTGACCCGAGAGTATCCTAAGAAAACTCCCTGATCTGACTTGCTATCAAAAGTCTTCGACTGATCTTTCCCATTATTGTGGATAAAGCATGAACAACCAAAGATATGGAAATAAGATAAAGAAGGCTTCCTGCAGTTCCATAGTTCATATGGTGTTCTCTTATCTTTGCTTTGTCGGTAGAGATCGGTTCTGAGTATAACATGCAGTGTCAGTTGCTTCTGCCCAGAATTTGGTTGGGAGTCCTGAGTCTGCGAGTAGAGTTCTTGCTGCCTCTTTGAGTGTGCGATTCTTTCGTTCAGCAACCCCGTTCTGGCGAGGGGTGCGCGCGGCCAGATGTCTCATGCTCAATTCCTTCGCTGCGGGAACTCCTCTACCATGGAATTAAGGAACTCGGTTCCTCCGTCGAACGAATTTTGATTATCTTGGTGTTCTTCTCGACACCGAGCTTTTTCGAAGCGTTGGTAACTCTGTTTGACGTCGACTTGTTGGCAATGAATATGACCCATGTGTAGCGCGAGTAGTCATCGATGACCACTAAAGCATATTTCTTGCCTCGATCGTCACTTGGAGAGACTGGACCGAACAAATCCATATGTAGCAGCTGAAGGATTCCATCAGTAGAAGGAGATGGAACAGGTGGATTTTGATTCCTTGTTTGCTTTCCCTTCGGACATGCTTCACACTGAGTGTCTTTGCTGAATACTTCATTCGGCAGTCCTCTTGCTAGAGTGTTCCTTGCTAGTTTGTTGAGCATTTTGAAGTTGAGGTGGCTGAGTCTCCTATGCCAAAGCCATCCTGTACGGTTGTCCTTCTTCGCCAACAG
This sequence comes from Lavandula angustifolia, assembly GCA_028984105.1. Lineage (NCBI taxonomy): Eukaryota > Viridiplantae > Streptophyta > Magnoliopsida > Lamiales > Lamiaceae > Lavandula > Lavandula angustifolia. The sequence goes on along the minus strand of CM054807.1, from coordinate 23,529,717 downwards.
ACAAGCTTCAGGTTCTGCTGAGTTCCAGTCAGCTACATATATTCTTTTTACGCGAACACGATAACACTTGTTTTCCCCGTGGATTTATCAATGACATCACGAAAACCAGTGTCAAAAATCACTTTATTCGAGTTATCACAGAATTGACTAACAGAGAGAAGATTATGCTGAAGTTCTTCAACATATGATACTCTAGGAACTGTGGCAGTTCCAATGCTGAGTGCTCCATATCCTCTTGAGTCAACATACTTGACCACTTTGGGTTTTCAAAGTAGACTTTTTAGGGCAGTTCGGGTTTAGGAGTCCGAGATCTTCTTAGTTGGCTGGACTCGACCTTTGCCTTTTGTGCGTTTTTCTTCTTTTTCTGACTCTTGGAACCTCTTCTGACTATAGGATCATAGTAATATGACCCATATTGAGTGGATGTGTCAACTGTGGTGGTCCATGCCGATCGGCCCCACTTAACTCTGCTAGTTCCCCCTTGGCCGAACCGGGGTGTCTTGGTGCGATCTTCCGGTCGAATGCGATGCGTAGGATGAGGTGCTTTCATCTTTTGTTTGTTCTTTGCTGAGGGGTTCAGAATATTTGCATTGATTGTTTCTCCTCGAACAAACCTATCAGTAAGACGCACTTCTGAGTGTACAGGGGCAGATGAGGAAGCTTCCTGGTTGTAACCAAGTCCTTCCTTACAGTGCTTGGGCTTGTTGCTTGCAAGCATAGCCTCCAGCTTCTTTTCAGCGCCCATGTAACGCTCAGTCATCAGGCTCTTCCAGACATCATCACTCTTTTTCAGTATGTCGTGCTTGGTCTGAAGTCCTGACAGTTCTTGCTTCAGTAGACTCAGTTCAATATCTTTCTGAGTCAAGTCGTTGGTCAAAACTAAAATTCGATCTTCTTGATGCTGAGACTTGGCCATCAGAGAGTTCATCTCCTCCCTGAGTCTCAACACAAGTCCTTCGGCTTCAGTAGCGGCCTGACTCTCCTGAGAAAGTCTCTGATTCTCCACTTTCAGGGTATCCAATTCCTGAAGAGTCTTACTGAGCTGCAGACTCATTTGAATTTGTTCATCTAATAATTCTTCATAGGCGGTCGTGATGTCCAAATTCCCATCTGCACCTGAAACAGTGTCGTGTGTGCATTGTGAAGAGGAATTAAGTGGTTTATGAGAGTTTACCTCATCCTCTTCTCCTGCCATTAGGCACTTTTCAGTTGTTCCTTCAGCTTCATGCTCTAAGGCCATGAAAGCTGCTTCATCATCAGATGAGTCCATGAAGGAGTCAACTTCTTCTGAGTCGTCTGAGATCTCGCCTGCAATATAGGATTGTCTCTTCTGGGCGAATTTCTCTCTCCTTGCCTTACGTGCTGCGCGTTCAGCACTACTGAGTTCAGGACAATCATATTGATAGTGTCCTGGCTTTTTGCAGTTGTAGCAAGTGATGACTCTTTCTTCTTTGCTTTTACTATCCTTTGATGGTGCTGAGTCATCCTTCTTTCTGCATTCAGAAGATTGTGAGTCAGGAGTGCGTTTTGGCGTATAATCTGACTTACCTTTTGTGTCTCGGTATGCTTTAGTCAGTTTTCTGCGCCTCTCCTTCTCCTTCTGATACTTCACAGCGAGCAACGCGTACTTCTGAGCGAGACTTCCTTCTTGTAGATCATTGAGTGAAGGTTCAGTCTTACTCGTTGTCTTGCTTGTCGCCTGGAGATCTTGTCTTGGCCGAGATGCTTTGAAGGCATGGTCAATTTTATTGTCGGCTTCGGCTCTTTGCTTTCGTTGAGGTCTGTCGAACTCAAACTCTTACGCTCGAAGTTACGAAAAGATATGGTCGGGAGAGACAACATCTAAATCGAATGTCGCAATAAGGTGGCAAAAGGTGTCCGGTGTCCGTCTGCGGTGCCCTCGGTATCTTAAGATTCATTTCTCGGTTGCTTGAATGTCTTTCCCGATCCATTGATGGAATTCATCGAGATTCGTAAATCGACGTTTAGATCTTCTATTTTGTCACCGGCATGAGAGACGAGACTTTCCGGCTTTTGGAGTTCCGGCGCCGGTTTGTTAGCTTTTATCTTCCGAGTTCCACGACTCGGTAGCGCTAGAGCGTCCCGGAGTTCCTTTGCGGTTTTGCATTCCCGAACCCCCGACAAGATAAGAATCACTAAGAGTGGTCGGTATGGCATTTCCGGCGACTCGGTCTAAGTTGTGAAGCTTCTTCTCTTCAGGAGTGAAGAGACTTCTGTCTTTAGGGATCTTCTTCTCAGTCACCATTCCTCCTCCTTCAGCTGGGGCCTGAGTCACGACACTATCGATCATGGGAACAATAGGTCCATCTTCAAGCACTTCAGTCATACTATCATGGAGGGATGTCAGATGTGCTTCCATTCTGACTCGCCATACTCCATAATTCTCTACCGAGAACATGGGTACCATTCTTATTCCTGACATATCAGCCATATAAAAGTAATGATATGAATGTAGAGTGATATGTAGTGAAAACGATTTTCCGGATCCGTTCAAGTAGACCAGTTTCAAGATAACAAGAGTCTTAAAGAACTCCTGCTCTGATACCAATTGTTGGTCCCGAGTGTATGGTCAGGTGTAGAGGGGGGGGTGAATACACCTGAATCCGATTTTCTCAACTTCAAACACGAACAGTCCTGTTCAGGAAAGTGCCGTACTGAAATAATTCAGCAGACCAAATAGCTGTTCTGAATCGTGTGTGGCAAAGAGTATGACTCTACTGAGATCTGCTAGCTGACTGAGTCAGAATTCAGTATCAATCATGTAGAGTTCAGCGGTGCGGAAAAAGTGTAGGCCCTAATCAGTTGAGTGGAAAAACCGTTTTATACAAGTGTCAGTTCAGCAAGTAGACAGTTCAGTATGCTGAGACAGTTGTATGATTTTAAAGAAGATTTTCAGTATGAACAGTAAAATCAATGCAACAGTAATCAAAAAGCAATAACAAGACACAGATTTTTAAAGTGGTTCGGATATCAATCGATCCTACGTCCACTGTCCCGAAAGTTCAGGAGGCTATTTATTATACTGAGTTAGTCTCAGTCAGCTTGTGCACAGGACAAAGTTGTGGCTTGGGGATTATACTGAGCAAGTCCCAGTTTACAAAGGCATCAAACTAAAGTGTTTGACAAACTATGAAGGAGTCCTTTTACAATAAGGATTGGGTTCAAATATGAACTCCTTCGTCTAAGCTATAAGTATATTCGATTGAGCTTAGGGTTAGAGGGATAGGGAATGAGAATGTAGCTTCTAGATCGACGAACAGCTGAAATAAGCTTTAGGTTCGTGTACCGTCGATTTGGATACTAGATGCTCTTCTAACCGTTTAGCTTGGTTCCCTATGAGCTGAGAAGGTAGTCTTTCGCCGGAGATAGATCTTCAAGTTCTTGCGGAAGACTTAGGGTTTTCTGGTTCTAGCTCGTTTTAGTGCTTGTGTATGTTTTCGTCGTTTAAGCTTATGCACTCTCTTTTTTTTTCTTCTTGAAATGTCCCTCTATTTATAGAGCAGAGATTGGAAAAGATCCGTTGGAGACGATCTTCTTCTTTCTCTCTCTTTTGGTAGCAAACGGCTCTTTTGAAGTAGGTAACAGTGTACTTTCCCACCTTTTTAGGTAAAAGGTTGACTGCAGCTTTAGCAGGTGAGAAGACACGTGTGTTCTTGTCATTCGTCGAGGTGGATAGAGTGGTTGAGACAGCCACGAGACTTCAAGGCAAGCGAAGGCCGACTTCTCTCTTCCTCGTATATGACAATGCTGATTGTCTTTCAAAAGTATCTGACAGTTCAGAAGACTGTCTACCGATGCTGAGTCTGATCCCGTATTCAGTAGGTAGATAGCTGAGTAAAGTCTACTGAAGATCAGCTCTGAGTTCAGCGAATTGCTCTTCGTTGAGTCCAGGTTCCACCGACTCTTTCGTTATCTTGCTCTCGCTGAGTCCAAGATCGGTGAGTCTTCTACTTCGGTGTTAAGGCGGATAATCTGCGAGCGCCTTGATCGGAAGCGAGTGTCTGCCGAGTCCGAAACCTCAGAGACAAGAATAACGATTACAACGGAATGGTTCACCAATCAGATAGGGTTTTGGGATCTTCAAATCTTCTCAACATTCAGAGCACTAGGCTGCTGAGCATGGTTCAGCAAAGAAGATAGAATCATTTCCCACTAAGTAAGACTATGCTGAGGACAGAATCATCACCCAACAGAGAAAATCCCCTCCCCTTCAAACTTAGGTTTGAATTGTAAAGTCGCTAAGGACTATAACTTAGAAGGGTATTTCCAGTACACAGATACCTTGCTGAGGCTTGCTCAGATTAATCAACAAGACCTCCTGTTCAACAGGACCGTGGACGTAGGATCTTGCGTATCCGAACCACGTTAAAAATTACTTGTGTCGTTTATTGTTTTATCGCACTGCATACAAATCATCTTACAAATTCATACTTTGCATAAAACGTATTTGAAAAGTGCACTAGCCAAAATAATTTGGTTTACGAAAAACACATTTTCTAACTGAGACGAAGTCTACCGGGCCCTACACACTTATCCGTACTTAGTCTCCGACTGAGAATCAGATACTGACAAAAGTCAATAGAAGAGACTCAGTAGTTGACTCCCTCTGACCCACGATTAGAAGGTTACTGTCTGGCACTGTTCATCAGTTGCAACCTGCAGCTCAGACGTCCTTCGCGTTTGAGAAAAAGAACTTGTACTCAGGTGTATTCGCCCCCCCCCCTCTACACCTGACACTCGTCTCCGGACCAACAACAGGGTTCAAGGTTGAGACCATGTTCTTAGTTGCACAATCAAGACGATTACACGATTCTTAGAAGCCCCGAATGATTAATATGTCTATCACAATTACACGATTACGACAACTAGCACGATTACAGGAATAAATCGATTAATACGATTACTCGATTAGTGCTTTTAATATGATTACTCGATTAAAGCGACTAGCATTGTTACTCGATTAATGATTGTAATACGACTACGCAATTAAAGTGACTAGCACGATTTCATGATTAATACGATTACTTGATTAAAGCGACTAACACAATTACCCGATTAATCCTTATAATACAATTACTCGATTAAAGCGACTAACACGGTTTCACGATTAATGTTTTTAATAGGCAAATGCACCCTAAATTTTTTACACGATTATGTAAAAATTGTTGGAAGTTGAAACAGTATTCATCAATACACCATACAACCAGTTTTCGCAGGAAGCAACCCATTTATTACACGGTTCTTCTCAATAATCATTAAGATTTGCTATGATGGTATATCTCCCTCCATCAAGTTGGATATATTTGCTATCATTTCACCATTAATGACCATAATTCTTGCCTATTAAATCTCATCGAACCACCACTTTGATCACACGCCCTCACTTTGATCACACATACATGATTTCACGATCCAAGCATGCCTGACAACCGTCTAACAGAACTTGAACGTGTCGTGGGCCTCATGCAGGACGAGCTCGTGGCCATGCATCAACAACTGCAAACGGTGGGGGAAGATCAAAAACTCTTTGAAACCCGATTGGAGATGATGATGGCCAGGCTGCCCACTGAGCAACCTGGATCGAAGGAAGCCGACGGAACCCTCATGGTCGTGGAAGAAACTATTACTGCGTTTACCAATCCTCAACCTTTGTTTGACCCGATTTCTTTGACTGTAACAGGAAAAATAGCAGGTTGGCCGGTTCTCATTCTCATCAACAAGTTGAAGCTTCATTTCAGCTGCTCTGGTTGCCTGCACGGGGATTCCCGTGAAACATACATCTTCGTACCACATCAACATGACCAAATGATCCCCCATTGAAGGCCTCAACATTTGTGAGAAGGTCATCTTAGAGATTGACGGTAAAACGACGGCGGATGACTTTCTACTGGTTCCACTAGATGGGGTAGATGTCGTTCTCAGCCTCAAATAGATCCTGAAGCTACCGAACGCAGATCCCGTGTCCATGACATCTTGGAACCATTGCCCTCAAGAGGGATCGGCCTTGTGGATTTTTTTGAACACCAAAGAGAATGCCAAGATGGGGGACTAGGTAGCCAGTAAATGAGCATAGGGGTCGGGGCAAATGAAAACCAGGGGGGGTAACCAACCATGCATGCATCCAGCCAGCCATCCAACTTCTATGAAAAGCTCTTTCTTTTTTGTTTTGTTTTGTTTTGATTGGGGATTAGGCCAAGATATGTTTGTTTTCCTAGACTAATATATAGTTATAATCGAATTATTAATATATTATCGTTAATCGTCAAATGCTTTCTATTATTGGATTATCGTTATCGCTATTTTCGAAACGTCTAATTCATTCGTTAATCATTAATCGTCAATCGTTAATCATTATAATCAAACCGCTATCGAAAAATTTGTATTCCTTAATTGTTATCGTTGCCTATAAATCGCTTAATTAATTCATGTAATCGTAAATCGTTATTAAAAAAACTGAAAAAGTGAGCCTAGTATGGAGTCTGAATTTTAAACTTGATGGAAATAGTCAAAAACAAAAAAAACAGTGTGTTCAATTATATTTTAACATATAAAATTCAAGAGTGGCTATATAAAATCGATAATTAAATCAATGGCCAAAAAAGATATATAGTTATCCATAATGGCTATATAAAGAATTCTCTTTATTTTTTTTCTGTAGTAAACTAATAGGAATTAAACATTAGATTAACCACTTAAGCAAAAGTAGAAATACTAACTAAGCTAAACCTTGCATTATTTGCAATTACATATTTGTAATGTAAACTCACACATAACGACTTCGGTAAATTTGAATCCATGATCTTCGACCACAACCTAAGCACCATAACCACTATGTCATTCCAAGGGGACTCAATCGCAAACTCATCGCTCACTTCTGTTCATATGAATTTAAGTATAAAATAGATACGAGACTGAAATATCATAAAAGAGGACGAAGCTCCTGCACCCTCTCAAAACGACACTCTGCTCATCTACCAATCCCTTCACAAGTATACTGTATATTTCACTATTGTACTACTACCCTCTCTTCTTTCTATATACACTCCCTCCACCCCAACCGGATTTATACTGCTTCATTTCCTTGCTTATAGGGGGTTCAAAAGAATCTGACAACTATAAACAAAAACTCATCCTTCTGGTGACAAAACTTCATCCCAACCGATAGATAACTAACACTCCAGAAACTGGCAGTTCTCCGACGAGCTCAGCCAGCTGCAACCTGTTGACCATCCCAAAACACCAAGAACTAGATCCACCTTAGAACACGCGTTGGCCTGGGATGGGGAAAAGTGTGCAATTGTTAGTTTAGAATCGATGTGAGCAAATAGATCGACATATATAAATCTCGAATGAGTACCAAATCGTCCAAGCTTGCTTCGACCTGGAACAACATGACGCCCATTCCCTTCCTTCGATCGATTTCAGCCTGCAAGTTCAGAACAGATGAACAAAGGAGAAAAATTGAAGAACGGGTGAGTAGTTAGTAATCTGAACTCACAGCACAAGAGCATATTGTAATTCCCACAGATGCCAGAGCTGATGTTACATCCGCCATCATGCCTGAGTATCATTGCACATCAGAATTCAAATAAAACTACCAAAAAGTATTTGCTTCATATGTTGAAACTAAACAAAATCATTTAACAACCATGTAAAATTACCTTTACGGTCTATGCAGACTATGGACAGCCACTGGATAGAGTTACCTTCGAGGTTGTGCCAAGACATAATCTTGCTAGCTTGCCATACCTCTAGTCCTGGCAACACTTCTCTGTATAGAGGAATATTGGAAATAATCATATTTGAAACACCATTTCCTTGTGATAGCACCTCCCCTTTGGCCTTGAAACTCACATGCTGCATATTCTTATTATGCTTCCCATTAACTGTTGGAATCTGAATTTTTCCTTCGTCAGATTGGAATATATCTTCAGTATTCGCTTTTGGAGTTGCTATTTGCATGACATTCTTCAATATTTTTTCCCACGTATGTTTAGCACCCTGAGAATAATTTACTACTGGTTGTACTTTGCTTTCCTCTTCAGATTCAGCTACAAATTCCTCCACAGAATCAGCAGTTATTTCGATTGCTGATAGTGCAGCTTGCTCTCTCAGAAACTGATAGCAGTATAGATAATATAGTTGGTAAAACAATTTGAGGGTCTTAAGCATGAGAGAGAGAGAAAGAGAGAGAGAGAGAGAGAGAGAGAGAGAGAGAGAGAGAGAGAATAAGAGGAACAATGATTTACAATTAATATGCATTAAGCTCCAAAAATAACATACTTTCATAATCTTGTGTCGGGCACTGCGTGTTTTTGCATGTTGCAGCCACTGCTTGTGTCTCTGGAAGGCAGATTTATTTGAGAGGCCCTGACCCAAAAAAAACACATCAACTATATGAAGCATATAGCATGTACAATTCTACTGCAGATAATGAGATAAACTATAACAGGCTCCAGAATGACTTAAAAAGAAGCTGCTGATGAGATGTAACCGATGTATGCAGCAATTTCAGGAGAAGGAAGAATTGTACTCTGACAATAACACGTCCTCTTAATGTAATACAATTAAATACATAATATATCTAGGCTCTAGCGTCTTTAATGCTATGAAAGATATCATGCACTCAGATTTAATAGGGGAGGCAGTATATATCAGATATAGATAGAGGTATGAATAACTAAATAAATAAATCAACTGACATTATATGTTATGATCTCTACTACTTCAGCATTTGCAAGCATATGTGTTGGGGAGACAAGATTGCCATTAACCTGAAAATGGAGAACTTCTGACAATGAGACCGAGAATAAAGAAGAGTCTCAAATGTATAAAACTGAAATGTCCAGCACAGAGTCAGCAAAGAAGAAAAACCTTTGCAGCAACCATTTTGTTTCCAATTTCAGTGTGGATCATGTATGCGTAATCAATAACTGTCGCCCCTTTAGGCAGGTTTTTTATCTGGATACAGGAAAACTTTATGAGCACTAATAATAGAATTTATCTTCCAAAGAAGCTAATAAAATATTTTCTTGCCTCTCCCCTCGGTGTAAATACAAAAACACGACTGCCCAGTAGATCCCTGGTGACCGTATCAACAAACTCCCTAGAGCTCATATTTCCAACGAATTCCTCCTGCCACTCCCTTATTGCATTTAGCCAGCTTATCTAAAGAAAAGAAAAAATAATTATTCATATAATCAGTGATCAAATCACAGATGATAACTAATAAAATCCTATATAGATTGGCATGTAAATAAAGTAAAGTCATGCACCCTGCGAGCAACATTAGCATTGTTAAGGCAGACCGTCTTCCCCTGGGACTTTCTGCCACTTGGCATAGCATGTCCAACCAAGCCATTCACAAAAACCTTGCCACTGTAATGCGAGGCAATTCCTCGTTCAGCAATCAAATCCATCTCTTCCGTCCTAACCTGCCAACCAAAAGTAAGATCAAAATTAAAAAGATTCTGAAGATATGCAATACAGTTAAACAATCCATGAGATATATCAATATTCTATTAAAGAGCTTAATGCTTCAAGAGAAAGAGAGCAAGAAAAATAGTTACAAAATATTATCAAGATGATGCCAAACCTGAACTTCCAGCCTAAACATGCTTTCATAAAGAAAGGGAATCACTGTAGTATGAAGGCTCTGATAACCATTAGGCTTTGGAGTGGCAATATAATCCTTCATCTGTTACCGAAGGAGATATTTAGGATACATCCCGCTACTAAAAGTAATATAACTAAAAATAAAGTTCTTCAAGTAGTTTGATAACACATACAGCCCGAGGGATAGGTGTCCAAATTCCATGGACCAATCCAAGCACATGGTAGCATATCTGCAGCAGAAAATCAGGTCAGTATAATATTAATTCAACATGAAATAGAAGACTTTAGATAAACTGACCTGTTGTGCAGTACAGAGTGGCCCAACTCCAACGCACGGTTTTGGTTTTATAATAATTCGAAGCTGGAGTTTAAGAAACTTATGTGTAAGAAATAGCAGTGGCAGTTGGAACACTAAAAGGTGATAAAACTTCAGTACTTCACAATCACATACCTGTGTGATCTGATTAACTTCATTTATTGAGCTTTTAGATTTGAGAACAGCTTTATAGATACTGCATATCATAAAAAGGATAATTTAGGACCAAAGCAGACATTAATTGCCACAACAATTTCTGTTTAATTTGTAGCACCAATAAGCAATTAGTAGTTCTGCCCCAGTTTTTGCAGAATAGATGAAATTGGTCATTTGGAACATTGGTTATACTGAAATAGGAGGAAATAAAAACAAAATCGGAAACGAAGTATAACCTAGATTACCTGTAAGGTTCCTTGCACACAGGCAGAACTTCGGTTTTCACAGTCAAAAGGTCTAAGAATTGATCATCTTCAATCCTTTTCATCAAGATTTGGTTTGCCTAATGGAATGGGGAAAACCATTAGTATTAATTCCGGAAAGGCTGTACAAGTATAAAGCAATGTAAGATCGAAGATTAGTGCACACAAACAGAAAGTTGCAGCACAAGATAGCAAGGGTATGCCAAATGACACACTTATGGGGAAGAAGAGATCCCACTTGAAACACATAATAAGCAAAATCACCTCGCTGAGGTCTTTTTCATGTTCTCTATAAAGTTCTGCAACTCTTCTTTTGACCTTTGCATAATCTTGAGGATTTGTGTACATAAATGCCAGATTTTCAAGTTCAGACTGCAAGGAAATTGAGAATGAATAGAAAATTCCAGCGAGGAAAGCATAGAGTAAATGAAATAGGCAATAGAGAAGCCCTTATTCAAACAATATGAAATGTAACGCATAAAAGGCAGACTGTCATTTAATGTAATGAGAAATTGTGGATTAGGAGCCAAAAGAATTAATAACATAATCTCAAAAAAAAAAAAAAGGAATAAAATAGCAAGAACAATCCTTGAGTGCCTATAGAACATGCAACTGAATTGACTTTAACTTTATCCCTCATTCTTTATTTTATAATGACTCAATTATGCATGTATTACCAAAATATTTTGAGGTAAAAAAATAGGTACCAAATTACATGCCAACAATCAAATACGTGAGCATCTTTTACGGAGTTCAATTTTGCTGGAAAACAATGTAATGGATGGACTGCAAGTGCTATTAGTTGTTTAGAAGTCTTTTGCATGGCAATAATAAGGTGGGTGCACACACTTCTGCAACAATTTTTGACCTTAAGCATTAAAATTCAAATTGATAGATTGGATAAGGGAATGAATAGATCAACTTTAGGGGGGGGATTCATTGTAACAAACAACTGGATACAGAACTAATTAATCACCAACATAGATACTAAACAGAAATCATGAGAAACAAATTAATTCATAAATAGTCAAAACTGATTCATGAAACAAGCTACGTATTCACACTTTATTCCAAAAGAACAGAATGTCTATGGTTTTGTAAGCATTGGTGACCCCCTCTTTGATATGAACTCAGCCTACTAAGTTATGGTTTAAGTAACAAATGTTGAATCTTTGATTTGACTAAAATGAACACTTTTAAATAAATGCATTTGCAGCATATTGGATGATGTTGTAAGACCAAGAGATGAGCAAATCACCTTTATCTGGTAAATTCCGAGCAGTTTTGCTAGAGGAGCAAAAACCTGCAGTGTTTCCATAGCAATGCTCGACTGCAGAAAATATATAGTATCAAGAATAGGGTCAAATTCAAACTAGATGAAATATAACTAAACCAGACAGACCTGCTTATGTGGAGGCATGTGTGCAAGAGTCCGCATGTTGTGTAATCTGTCAGCCAATTTGACAATGATAACACGGACCTGATACAGCATTTCTTTGATGAATGCCATCATGAATATTATCTCTAAAATATTCTTATAAATCAACCAATTACCTCTTCGGTCATGGCTAGAAACATCTGACGAAGGTCATCTGCTTTCACATCTTGAACAGAATGATTTTCTTTCTTCGACTTGAGTTTCCCAAGTTTAGACACCTGGTTAACGTCAATAATCAGAAGTATGAACGATCAACTATGATTTCCAGCACAAAAATAAGATTAGTTACACATTTCACATTAATTTTTGTCATTTACCACAAATTCATATAATAACATAATTTAGGGATACTCAGTGTAAAACATAAGTAAACAAATATAATCATATTGAGTGGAATCAGTTAATCACCTTTGTTTCACCTTCAACAATGTGACGGACAGTTATGCCAAAATCTTTCTCTATTCTTTCAAAAGTAACAACATTTGTATCTTCCACTGTATCATGTAAAAGACCAGCAGCAATTGACTCCCAATCCAGTTCCTGGAATAACAATTCCAAGTAAGTGTCCATTCAGAGAAACACTGGATATCCAAAATAAAACAAAAGAGAAGAATTAAATCATTAATCAATAAAAATAAGAACAAAACTATCACAAACTCACCAGTTCTCCAAGAATTTGAGCAACAGCAACCGGATGTATAATAAAAGGCTCTCCACTACGCCTTCTTTGACCATCATGTGCCTCAAATGCCAACTGTAAATAGAAAAAGCTTGCAGGTAAGTCGAACAGTATGTAACATACAAAGAGAAAGCAGGCCTAATGGAAACAAGATAACTCAGCGAGATGGATAGAAACTTACAATTAGGGCATTGCGGACCAAATCCAACTCTTTTGGGGATAGATACGATATGCTAGGTTTAAGATCCTGAGTAAAAACAATCAATAGCTCATTTTGTAAGTACAAACTGTACAATATAGTGCTTATTCATAAAAATTCATTTACTTGAAACCAACATTTCAAGCCTAAACATCTACAAGAGTTCCAACAGCTGGTGAGAGATATTTCACCTTAACTAGAACTTGTTCAATTAATCACTTTTATCTTTTACGGGCATCCGGTTTGTGCTAGGTGCTACTACAGTAATATACATGATGATTTAGTTCAGTACAAAGTTCATTCAAATCTTAAGTACAAGTTACCTACTCCCACCAAAGTGTCACCTATGAAAGGTCCGAAAAGATGTAATCCATCCTCTCTATCTTTGTCTTACATATTTATGAACTAACAAAGTTGAATCATACACTCACTTATATTAATCAAACTCAACTACAAATAATCAGCTTAAGAAAAAATTTTAATCCAGTTACCTCCCATAAGCTGTCTGGAGAAACATCATATAGTTCTGAAGAAGAAGATGATGGAGAGCAAGATGACTTCCACTTGTCATGAACAAAACGTCTGGTACTTGCTTTTTCAACATTCTGCAAACTGGCAAATTGAGACGCCTCATCTAAGAACCATCCTCTCCAATTATGAACTTCGCATCTCTAGCAAAAGATGGACGCAAGATTCTCCATGATTAGTAACTGATGAATGGAAAAAAGTACAAATCTACAGTTTAATTGTGTGATTGCACGCATAATTACAGTTTTCCTATTTCCGATATTTATGATCTACGCAAAAAGTGACGCGTGGTGAAAACCAGTAGTACTTTAGAACTCTAGTACACATTCCTGACGTAACATTAGCATTTGCTGCATACATATTCCAACGGATACAAGTAAAACAAAATCTGGGAAGCTTAAAAGATAACCCAGCATTATATGTAATCGTGAATATACAAAAATAAAATAAAAAATAATTCCTTATAGATCACTCACACATTGGATGCTTTTTCTTCTCACAAGTTTTCCACAAGCCTGGGGAGGATGTGCAGTGCTTGCGAGAAATCCTGACAGCACTCTGGGAGCTTTTGAAGCACACGACAACATGCTGCAATCAAATCTTCCAGCCACGTCGCCCTTCCAGAAATTGCAAATATTCACGCATTCTGTAGAAACTGTCCAGAATTCACCAAAACAGAAGAATCACAAAAACATTCAACCTAATCAAATTCCAAACACATCCATCGAGAGTAAATTCAATAAACTTCACACAAACAATCAACTAAAAACTGAAAATTAAGTGAAAATACAACATTTACGAACAGCGCTGAATCCACCCAATGAAAGACAATTAAAGAACCTCCAGATACGCAGCAAACATATATTCCACTAAATAAATTCATAAAACGGTAACAAAAAAAAAATATTCTGAACTCAGTCGCATAAAATCGCAGTAAACAACGCCACCTTCCACCAAACCAACAGAAAATAACTCAGTAATCGACAAAATACCTGACATTGAAGAAGCCGACACCATTTCCAATTCGAAGCATCTGCGAGAAAACTAGGCAATGAAACAGAAACCAGACCAGAATCCCTCCACAAAAGCTGGTGTCATAGCTAAATTAATACAACACACAAACTGAGTTTTCATCAGCAAACATAGTATTGCCCTTCCAAAAACCTAGCAAATTCTCCAATTTAAGACAGAGTTAGAGATGATTTAGATGGAAATAAGGTAGTTAAAAACAATAAGATAATCAAGAGAGACAAACAGCAAAGGGGAGAGAGGGGGGAGGGATAGAATGTAGCCGAGGCCACATAAATGCCGTATGAGAAATAGATATTTTTCTTCATATTTTTCCACTTTCATTTTCTGCTATGGTATTTTCTAATTTCTACACTAAATTGTCTCTCTGAAGATTTTATTGCATATCATAAAATGTCTCAATCTCCATCCCAACATTCTTAAACCAAAACGTGTGCATCTCAAAATGGGTGAATATTTTCAAGTGGCTTTATGTATCTTTTCTAAGCTCGATTTTTCTATACCATTATGTAGTATTTATTATTATATGTATAATTTGATAAACAGATACTAATATTTGACCAATATTGTATACAACTCTCTACTAAACAGACATATTATCCTCTAAATACATGAAATTTGGTTAAAATTTAATTTTGTACGTACTTTTTAAAACGCTTCTCAAACTACATGACTTTTCAATTCATTAAATATTGCACATCGGTGAAAAATTCCGGCGAAATTGAATCTGACCGAGCGAACGATATGACATTTTACTACTTAGTTGGCAGAGAAATTTTTCCAAATAAGAAATTATGTAGCTATTGTCACCTTGAGTTTCATCAAGTTTTGCACATGAAATTCAAACTTTAATAAAAATATATTTAAATTTTATTATTTGCTTATTATTTATTAGAGAACATGAATAAAAGAATCGACCAATCGCATCAAACCAAATAATTTTAATATTATTAAGGAATCGAATACCGGTCGCGTTTAATATTCTAATAATACGAATACGAATATGAATGGTATATTGTGATATTTAATTTGATTCATTTCGTTTACAATCCAACATTAAATAATAGTTTACAGAAATAATTTAGACCTATCTTATAATTCTAACTCATGTTAATTAATCATATATTCGCACTCTCTATTAAATAATAAGCATATAATAAAATCTAAATATTTTTTATTAAGGGTAAAAAATAATTTGCAACCTGAAAATATAATGTTAGCACATTACACCATAGAAATACAATTTCCTTGTAACACCCCGAAATTTCCTTATATAAAATTAAATTTAAATAAGAATTTCATTTGCATCTCATGCATGATATCTTGTGTTTAGGTCCGATAAGTCGTGCCTTAGGATTAAATTGAATGATAAAACATAATCATAATATTTTATTTATTTAATTATTTAATTATTTGATTATGTGTGTGTATATATATAGTCATTTATGCATTGTAAATTGAATTACTCTATTGTGCACTATAATTTTCTTAATTGTATGTCTAAATTAGTAGGTTAAATTACGTATTATTAAACATCAATTAGTATTATGATTGATATGCTAACTATTTTATTTAGAAAAAGGAACTAACTTTTAAAATAATAATTGATTAATTTTGTTTAAATGAAGGCTTCAATTTAAATAGAGTTCTTATATATATATATATATATATATATATATATATATATATATAATATATATATATTCTAAAATAGTGTTTGTTTAAAATTTGAATTCCACGTAGGTTTTGATACCCACATCTTGTGCAGTTTATCTGTTAGATAAAATTTAGGTGTTTATTTATTTCTATCCTAAACCTATTAGGTTTATGCAATGTAGTATATATATTCATGCGTTTTCCACGGTCACACACGTTCGCATATCTTCTTAATATTTTTCTTCTCCACGCCACAAACTACGTCCCTCAGTTTTTCCTCTTGTTTGATTGTCCGCAACAAATTCACTCATCGGTTTATTTTCCAAACCCATTAAAGGTATCCTAGAATTCTGTATTTTTATTTATATGCATGTCTTTGATGACGAGTTTTAATTGACAAGAACACATGAAATATTCTTCTTTAAGTTGCAATTTGAAGTATCGCATAACATGCCCTTTTGTATTTTGTGGATTAATTTTGTCAGCATAGTTTCCCTTCCACATCTGTACATTCTTTAAGCTTTCGACATGGATATTTGACTTCAAAGTTTGGGTTTCTCTTGAATCTGTTTAATAAGTTAAAATAAAGTTTGTGGAAACTATGATTAATTCTAGGAAAAACACATGCACAAACAGGAAGGAGAGTTTAAAAGATAGATGCTTTATTTATCTTTAGCCAGATTTCTTTTAAATTGGAATAATTAGGTGGAATAGTTCAATGAATTTTACTGTTGCCAAACACTTAGCATAATTTTCTTTAGTTAATTACTTTAATAGTTAAATTAGTATTTAGAGTAAATATGATATGATTATTACTCTTATGTTAGATATATGCAGTAACGATTAGTTTAAGCATTAATAATAGGGGAATCATAAACTTTTTTTTGACATTATTAAATTTAGATTCATGAGAGACTTCGTAGATTAGTTTAATATTCTTTTATTATTACTATTATTATTATTATTAGTATTTTGCCTTGTGTATCTATATAAAGATAATTCAAGAATCTTAGTTTTTTTTTTTACACTTTTGGAATGATAGTATAAATTCACGTGCATGCAGTTCCTTCCGTATCTAGGATGGAAAACATAAAGTGTAAATTGAAGTTTGTTTCCATATTTTCTTATATGAATTTAAAATTCCTTTCTTTTTTTTTTTTTCATTGTTGAGGGCCATATAGATATTTTAAAGTTTTTTATTCATTATATTTTAAAATTATGTGAAATACGTATCAATAAGTGAAGTACATACATGATATTCAACACATAAATCATTAAGTCAAATTTTATCTTTTAGAACAGGCGCGCGAAGCTTAAACACTTGATACATATTTTTTCAAAAGGGTTAAGGTGGGGAAGTATTCTTACACTACATTTATCCTTATTATATTTTATGCTCGATATTTATGAGTTAATGTCAGGAATGAAAATGAAGGATCGAAGTTGATCCGCGATCGAAGTTGATCGGTACAAAGGTTTATAGTCGAAGTTGAACGTGGTCGAAGTTGACCAGGATCGAAGTTGATCCGTTTTTAATGTTAGAGTCGAAGTTGACTCGGTAGTCTGTACGACTACAAAATTCTTACATGATCTAATTTTCCATAATGTATTGGTATATTATATAGTTTGGATAAGTGTCGTACTCACCCCCTCTATATTTTCACTTTTTCAGATCATGGACCGGCGGATGCTTGTGGTGGTTGATGGTGATGGTCACACGGAAAGGAATTATGAAATTTTTTACGTTATTAATTTAGTTTTACCATGAACTAATATCACTCATGCTTCATTTTATTTCCCGAAAACTAGTAGTTGTGTTTGCGCTCATTTTAATACTTTTGCTGTTTATGGAATTGCATTGGAACTTTCTGATTTCTTTTATATATTTAAAACCAACTTTTGAAAAATAAATTTGAAGATAAAGTTTAAGCATGAGGTGACGTTCCCAAAAAAAAAGTTATGAAAATTTGGGGCGTTACATTACTTGACAATGTGCACCCCAGAATTACAATATCATGACATTGTATGACTTAGTTCATTTCATGGAGGATATTTTCGGTAGTTTAAATTTTTTTTCCCATCATTTTTACATTTATAAATAAGACTATTGTTAATTTACTCATTTTTAACATTTTCCCCCTAAAATAATTAAAAATGCAAAAAAAATCATATTCTTCAAATATATAAATATTACAACCATTTAAAATAGCAATTTGCAGTTTGATTTATTAAGTAATTAATATTTTACGAATTGTATTATTACTTTTGCTCAAAAATTATAAGTTGACTGATGTATTTGTAATGTCTCATCATATGATTTGTATTTAAAAATTTATAAAAATAATTGAAATTTAAAAGATTAAAAAAATGAAAATATGTTTACCATTTTCCAGAAAATTAAATGAAATGATGTTTTACTATTTTGCCTTTTCAATTTTTAAGGGTGCACTCCAAACATTTTTAGGGTGCAATATGCTAACTAAATTTTCAGGGTAAAATGTGCCAAAATAGTGTATTTTCAAGGTGCAATATGTTTTTCATCCTTTTATTAAAGTTCCAAAGTCAAGTTCAAAATTAGATTAAACTCAAATTTCTTGTATTTTTAGGTGACAAAAACTACATAATTTCCTATTTAAAAAAATCTCCCTTCCAACTAAGCACTAAAAAGCCACGTTGTCTGCCCCGTCAGATATGATTTCGTCAGAGTTTTTCATCGGTGTGCAATTTTTACTGAATTGAAAAGTTATGTATTTTGATAAACATTTTAAAAGTCTTGTGCAAAACCAAATTTCAATTAAACTTCGTGTATTACATTCTAATATCCCTTACCAGTATGTACTTTCTAGTCCTATATTAAGTTTTTTGCAAATAACATATAGGTCCCGTTTGGTTGTTAGGAAAGTAATGTTGTCAGGGAATATGATTCTACGGAATATGATTGCGAGGAAAATGATTAAGAAAAGTAAAATTACTAAGGAATTTGATTCCGCGAAATATGATTCTAAAAAAAGCAGATTACTTGCACTTGTTTCATTGATATTAGGAAATGTAAAATCATGTTATCAATAATACTACAAAAATATTTATCATCAATTATTTGTTAATTGTTATATTATTATTTCATAAATATATAAAATCACCCAAAATATTATTATTGATAATTTTTTATTATTTAATTTATAATAAAATATTCAAAATATTTAGTTAATTTTTTTTTTTTAATATCAATAACATCTTTTTAATAATAATAATAATAATAATAATAATAATAATAATAATAATAATAATAATAATAATAATAGTAATAATAATAATAATAATAAACTTATTAAAGTACTCACTTATTTTAATAACAATATTTTTCAGAATAATAACATGATTATTTAAGAAAAATAGTTATTATTAACTTGTTATTATTGTTCATAAATAAAAAATAATAAAAATATAAATAAATTAAAATATTTTATTAATTTATAAATATATTAACTATAAATTAATAATATTATTATTCTATTTTTTTAATATTAATAATAATAATAATAATAATAATAATAATAATAATAATAATAATAATAATAATAATAATAATAATAATAATAATAATAATAATAATAATAATAATAAAAACTACTTTCCTTGTACCAATGAAAAAGAAGATCTATTATAAACAAGGAAAAAAAATCCACAATTATTGCACTATTTTTCTTATTTCTAGGATTCTCATTACTTTCATAATATTTTGCTAAAATTGAACCAAACACAAAATTTTAAAATCTTGAAATCAAATTACTTTCCTTATACTACCAAACACATAATTTTAACAATTTGGAATCAGATTGCTTTCCTAAGGCAGAATCCTTGCCAACCAAACATGACCATAAGATGTAAATCGTGTTATTAACTATGTGATACAAACAATCATGGACGGATCAATGAGGATGGATTTGGGGCCGATGTCCTCTTATATCGTGCAAATTCTATACTTTTCTCCATATTTTTTTAAAAACTATTATTTCATCCCAAATAAATTGCTCATTAGTTCTTGAACTCTAGACCACCATGAAGATAGGGGTGGATCTAGAGCCCGTAAGAGTTACTGCAGTAAATTGTGTATCTAACTCGTATTTTCTTTATACTAGTTGAAAACTTATTATTTCCCACTCCCCCAAAATTGCTCTTTACATAAATTACATATATTATCCTCAAATCATTATCCTAGATCAGTAACGATTAATGAAGACGTATTGGATCTACTATGGCATTAATAGTATTTTCATCTGTGACTTCTGACTACACGTATTTCGCTTAGTGAGTGTTACATGTTTGCATGAAATGCTTATGCGTAACATATAGTGCACGGAATTTTTTTGGATTGAAGACAAAGCATTTGTATATATTTTTATAAATAATCTAGTCGAATTATTAAATTATCATTACCTAATCCAAATTCTGATTTAATTTAATAATTTTATTAAAAGAATATCATAATTCCTTTGAATATCAATTATACTTTATAAATTGCTCAAATATCATATAAATTAGATTACAAGGATTTTTGAGTTGTACAGAAAAGTGTGTGGTTTATAAGTAATCTTCAAAGATGTACTTTATTTTGTTACGATTCAATCAAGTTATGACGTAAATACAACTACCCGGACTTCTTGGATTATAGACAGTATTTTGAGATTATAACTCTAGCATTGAT
This sequence comes from Lavandula angustifolia, assembly GCA_028984105.1. Taxonomy (NCBI): domain Eukaryota; kingdom Viridiplantae; phylum Streptophyta; class Magnoliopsida; order Lamiales; family Lamiaceae; genus Lavandula; species Lavandula angustifolia. The sequence continues at coordinate 23,509,112 of CM054807.1, read as the reverse complement.
AGTTGGCATAAGCCTATCAAATTAAAATTCAAAATAAATATAAATTACAATTATTTAAGCTTTACAAGCGTTTATAATATTTGTGTAATATCGACGACTCAATATTTATCTTGAATAGTCGTTTAACACAACTATTTTGGTAATAATGTTTAAAAGAATATTTCAGAATCCAAATTTACTAATCAGACTGATATGTATAATAAATTTTGTAAATGACCAATTTTAACGATACCTACACAATGAGAAAAGAGATGGATAAGTGTGAATTATGATGTATGTGCAACATGAACCAATTTGTTAATTTTAATCCAATTTGACTTGGTTTTTTACCTGATTAAGCATTATTAAAAAAAAAAAACCTCCCGTCCCCTCTCTCTCTCTCTCTCTCTCTCGCTTCTTTCTCTCTCTGTATCTCCCCCTACCTCTCTCTCTCTCTCTCTCTCTCTCTCTCTCTCTCTCTCTCTCTCCACTCCCCTCTCTCTCTCTCCCACCGTCCTCTTTGTCTCCGCCTCTGTCTCCGTTGCCGTCGTTCCTCTCCGTCTCCGTCTTCGCCTCCATCGTCGTCGCTCATCGCGCCTCCGCCTCTGTCGCTTCAGTGGTTGGATCCACCTCTATGCGATCCTCCAGATTCACCTCCACTCTCTTCGCCTCTGCCCTCTCTGCCTCCGCTCTCCAGATTTACGAAGGATTTGGATACATTTTCTAGTTTTACTGGTATTTGGTGATTATTTCATGGTTTCAGCCTATTAATTGGTTTCTAAGAGGGTAGTTTTTGAAATCTGATATTGTAATTTGATTCTTCATGTTCTTGTCCTTGGCATATTTATATAGAATGTGATACTGGAAAATTAATTGCCACATGGTTTAGTGTGAGGAATGATGGTATTTGAGGTAAATGTTGCTAATTGAATTCCAATGTTGGAGCAAGTTGTTCGGAGTGTAACTCTTCGCATTATTGTTATCTTAAGTTTTTATCAGTAGATTTCCTAGACATGAGAGTCATTTTATTTACTCGAAATTTGATTTTGTTTGGAATATTGAGATCCCTGCGTTTGCTATGGGTTATTGGTTAGCTAATTTATTGAAGGGTCATTTCTTGTAACATAAAGTGTCATTTGTTTAAAACAACTCATATTGAAAAGTGACACTTGTATTCAAAACAATTGACACTTTTTTCGTTGCAATTTACACATTTATTTATTGCAAGACACTTTAACATTTCTGGTTATTATGATGATCATATTTTGTTGACTAAATCATTGAACGGTGGTTTCCTATTATTATTGTATTAAAGTGACAGATTCCTTAATTATAATTGACACTTTACTTCACTGTGATTGACACTCTGAGATAATTGACACTTTTGTTCGTTACAATTGACACACTATGAGAATGCGACAATCTTCTTCGAGACAATCGACACTTTTGTTTATTACGATCGACACTTTGGTTAACATTTCTGGTTTTTGTGCTTCATATTTTATTGTGTGATTATTAGATTAAAATGACATGTTCCTTAATTTTGAATGACACTTTACTTCACTGTGATTGACATTCTGAAATAAATGACAATTTTGTTCGTTGCAATTGACACATTATGAGAATATGACACTCTCCTTCGAGACAATTGACACTTATTTATTACGATTGACACTTCGGGTAACATTTCTGGTTATTATGCTTAATATCTTATTGTGTCATTATTAGATTAAAGTGACATGTTCCTTAATTATAATTGACACTTTACTTCACTATGATTGACACTCTGAGATAAATGACACTTTTGTTCGTTGCAATTGACACACAATGAGAATGTGACACTCTCTTTCGAGATAATTGAGACTTTTGTTTATTACGATTGACACTTTTGGTAACATTTCTGGTTATTATACTTAATATTTTATTGTGTGATTATTAGATTAAAGTGACACGTTCCTTAATTTGGATTGACACTTTACTTCAGTGTAATTGACACTTTGATATAAATGAAACATTTGTTCACAACAATTGACACTTTTTTCATAAACAAATGACACTCTTTTTTTAAACAAATCACATTTTTTTTTCAAAAATAATTGATAGTCAATAAATGATACAAATGACACTTTATTCAAATACAAATGACACTTTTGTTTATTACGATTGACACTTTGAGATAAATAAAAAATGACACATTTATTCATTACAAATGACACGCATTCCCTTATCAAAAAAAAATTTGTTTAGAACAAACAACACTTTTGTGTACAAAGGGTAACACACCCGTCCTTACAATAAGGGGGAAAAAAAGAAAAAAGGGAAAAAAATAAAATAAAAATGAAAAAAATAGAATAGAAATAATGAGGTCATGCTGAAGTCAGCGAGTCAAACGCGGGTCAAAATTGGGTAATTGCATGTTGCATGTGCAACATGATGCACACAAGTCTTTGCCATGAGAAAATTACTAAAATTCAAACCTTTTTAAAGTTGTGACGTAAACTAACATGATGCTACTGGAAGTTTATTATTATTATTATTATTATTATTATTATTATTATTATTATTATTATTATTATTATTATTATTATTATTATTATTATTATTATTATTATTATTATTAACAACGTAAACTAAATTGCAGGGATTCTCGTTATGGGTGGATTTTGTTAATGCTTTTCAAATTACAGTAGAAAGTAAACGGGGCCATATATAATTTAATACTCGATAAATTAATAACTTCTTTAAAATAATATTTTTCTCCGATTCCGACTCGGGTTAGTGTGAAAAATCATCAAATTCGAAAACTCTCTCTAAATTAATAAATATTAATTAATAGATAAATTAATATATCTCTAAAATAATAAAATCTTACGGTTCCAACTATATTAATTTAGAGATCTCTAACTATAGTTTCAATTTTGCATTTTCCAATTATATTTTTTTTTTCTCAATGATTACATTGAGAAAATTGAAGGTCCTTTTAAAGTTGTGAAGTATGCTATTGGAAGTTTTTTTTATTAATATTATTTATTTAACTTGTGAAGTAAATTAAATTGCAGGGATTCCCGTTATGAGTGGATTTTATTAGTGGTTTTCGAATTTGTTTAAGTTTAATTTGTATTTTCCAATTCGTTACTTTAGGAAAAACATCTTCGATTATAATGGTTCTATGGGGTTTATGCATCGTCATTTCGACATCGTGCTTAGTTGGTTATACCTCATTTCCGGGTCGTATTATTTTGGGGCACTCTCCAACTAAGACATTGTAAATAGTAAATGTTGGGTTATGAGTCAGTGGCTTGTCTTAACAACCACTTAGAGGATACTTAGTATACTTTATCAGTAGTTCTTGTATTAGGATTTATCTGTTTATCGGTAATGGGGGAAATCATAGTGTTTCGTGCTATGGAATTGAAGATCCCAAAACCCGGCTTGTATCCTTTGTGTAGTGTCGATACGACTAGATGATGTAATAGGCTAGACAGATTATATTTTCATTATCGTTTTTGTCTAAGTCTTGCACGGGGTAAATGTTGGATTGATCTTCTGTAGGAAGTTTACTTTCCAGAACCCTACGTCATCAGTGTAAGAGCTTGTGTTCTCAAGTCATCAGCTAACCATCGCTCAGTAGAAGACATCTCATCAGCTGACCGACATCTGTAGAAGAACTCTATATTCAAGCTCAGTACCTTCAGAGTCATCAGCTGACTACACTCAGTAGAATATTCACTATCAGCCGATTCATACGAAGAAGACAAAGATCTTATCAGGTCTACTGTATCCGATAGGAAACAACCCAGCTTTTAACATCTTTCGAAAGTCAGCAGAAGATCATACGAGGTTGAGTGAGAGTCAACTCCGATGAAGACCGATGTCTGACAGATCTCACCTACCACAAACCTCGACCAATGAGAAGTCGTCTAGGCTTTACCTGCTCTGACCTACTAAAGCTGCTCTCATGCACAGTAATCAACAACTCTGCTGCAATAATTCGAACATATTGTCGTTTTCCTTGGACGCTTGTGACACGTGGCATCGTCCTCTCCAACAGGGAAATGCCTGAGTCACAAATATAAATAGAGAAGCATTTCCGAGCTCCACGCACGGGATATCAAGGGATTACACGCTCAAGCTTTCGAAACACTAGCGCTTTCAAGAAGATCCAGTGAAGAACTTGCTTAGCTGAATATTTTTAGTTCTTCTCTCTAGAGTTTCTTTCTTTAGATCCCTCTTCTCTATCTAAGGTCAATCGTTCATATCTATAGCTTAGAACATTGGAATGAGTTCACATTTGTGACTGTTCTTATTGTAAGAACTCCTTCATAGTTGGAGAAAATCCCCTCCCCTTCAAACTTAGGTTTGAACTATAAAGTCGCTAAGGACTATAACTTAGAAGGGTCTGTCCAGTGCGCAGATACCTTGCTGAGGCTTGCTCAGATTAATCAACAAGACCTCCTGTTCAGTAGGACCGTGGACGTAGGATCTTGCGTATCCGAACCACGTTAAAAACTGCTTGTGTCATTTACTATTTTATTGTACTGCATACAAATCTCTTACAAACTCATACTTTGCATAAAACGTATTCGAAAAGTGCACTAGCCAAAACAATTTAGTCTACGAAAAACACGTTTTCAACTGAGACGAAATCTACCGGGCCCTACACACTTATCCGCACGAAAGTCTTCGGCGAGAATCAAAATCTTGACAAAAGTCGGTAGGAGAGACTCGATGGCCGACTCACTCGACCCGCGATCGAGAGGTTACTATTTGGCACTTGTTCATCGGTTGCAGACCTACGGCTTCAGTTGTCCCTTCGCGTTTGAGAAAAAGAATTAGTACTCAGGTGTATTCACCCCCCCCCCCCCTCTACACCTGACGCTCGTCTCTTGACCAACAATTGGTATCAGAGCGCACGGTGTTCTTCTGACCATCGGTTCTGAAACTACTAGTCTTCTCGAACAGATCCTGAAAACGTTTTTCACTGCACAAGCACCTCTTCATACATCCTTATACTGTCACCCATAATATCTGATATGTCAGGTATTCGGAGGGTGCCGATGTTCTCTGTAGAGAACTATACGGTATGGCGCGTGAGAATGGAGGCGCACCTTACATCGCTGCATGACAGCATGACTGACGTCCTAGAGACAGGACCCATCATTCCCATGATCGAACGCGTACAATTTGCAGTTGTGGGAGGTGTAGGAGCACATACTGGTAAAGTTGTGAAAGACAGGACCCATCATTCCCTCGACCGAGTTGCGCGGAATGCAATCCTGAATACGCTCAGTGATTCACACCTCGGGAGGGTGGAAGACTGCAAAACGGCAAAAGAACTTTGGGATGCCCTGGCTGTACTGAGCTAAGGAACCCCGCAGATCAAAGAAAACAAGCTCGAGCTAGAGCTGCAAAAGTTCGACACCTTTGCCATGGAGCCCATCGAAACCATTGACGAGCTAAGCGTCAGATTTACAAATCAGATCAATGTGATCAACGGGCTGGGGAGGACGTTCACCAACAATGAGATGAACACAAAGATTTTGAGAGCATTGCCTCGATTGAAGTGGCTTCCTTTTGCTACTTATTTACGTCGCTCAGATCTTAATGCTCTAACTCCTGATGTTATATTTTCAGAATTAAAGACAGAGGAATTCGAGCACAGCCTACCCAAACGATGTTCCAGTGCTCCAGCTGACACACAGATAGATCACGCTTTCAAAGCAACAGTCAGCAAAACTGGAGTCAATCCTATTTCTTCTAGCAAAGCAGTAGCTACGACAGATGCTAAGTATTCCGAGACATCTGCTACTGATCAACTTGCACTCATGGCTCTAAAATATCAAAGAGAAAAAGAAAGAGTCAGGAAGCTGAAGAAATATCACATAGATTCTCCCTCAGGTAAAAAGGATTATCGAAAAAGGGAAGAGTCTAAATCATCTACTGATTGCAGGAACGTAGAACCTGCTGCTAGTCTGTCCAACGACTCAGCTGGAAAAGGCGGCAGAACCTCTGTATGCTATAACTGCAAGAAGGAGGGACACTATCAGTACGATTGTCCCAAACTCTCAGCTGCTCAAAGAGCAGAATGGCAGGCCTGACGCGAAAAATTTGCCCGAAGAAGGCAGGCCTACATCGCCGGAGAGATATCCGATGACTCAATCGAGGAAGATACGTTCATGTATTCTTCTGAAGATGAAGCTGCATTTGTCACTGTTGAGATCGGAGAAACAGATCCCGAATCAACAGCTGAATATTATCTGATGGCCGGAGAAGAGGCTGAGGTAAACTCGAAACTTAATATAACCTCTTCTTTGCACAGCACACACGACACGTGCTCGGTCACAGATGAACCTCTAGATGTGGTACAAGCATATGATGATCTACTAGAGGAGCAGATTCAGCTGAGCAGAGTGTTCAGCAGAACTATTCAGGAACTGGAACAGGTAAAGGCTGAGAATCACAGACTTTCTTCTAATTGTCAGGTCTCTACTAATTCGGAGAATCTAGTTGTGAGACTAAAGGAAGAGATTAAATCTCTTATGACTAAGTCTCAGCTTCAAGAAACTCATCTATCAGTTCTGACCAAGGACAATTCTGAGAAAGATACTGAAATAGCCCGACTCAGTCAGAAGCTCGCAGAAGTCGAAAAGGATTATGAATCACTTCGGAGAAGTGATGAAGTCTGGCGAGGACTAATGACTGAACAGTACCTAGGAGCTAAAGAGAAGTTGGAAAGCATGCTCAGAGCTCAAAGGCCAATAATCATGAAAGAAGGACTTGGCTACACTCATGAAGCTTCCACTTCAACGTTAAAAAAAGCTCAGAAATGTTGGCTGATAGGTTCGTCAGAGGAAAAGTTTAGGTCACTGAATTAACACCTCAAGCGAAGAACAAACAGAAGATGATTGCACCTCAGCCGAGCAACAAGAAATAACTGACCAAAGGTTCTAGCCCCAGGACACCACGATCAAATTCAGGGGGAACCAAAAAGGTCAGGTGGGAAGAGCAGTACAATGAACCATTATATGAGCATCCAGCATAATATGGTTCGTACTATTATGAGCCCAGGGTCAGGAGGAGCACAAAACCTCAGAAGAAGAAAGCTCCTGAACCCAAAACTGCCAGAAAGTCAGTATCTCCAAGTCCTGTGGAGAAGAAGGCTGATAAGGTTCAGACGAAGAAGTCTCAGACTCCTAAGGTCCCGAGACAGATCTGGGTCCCAAAATCACCCACTAACACTTAAGGACCCAACCTGAACCAAAGGGTACCTAAAACTGTTTTTGTTTTGCAGGTGCATAAGGACCCTTGGATTGTGGACAACGGCTGCTCGAGACACATGACATATCAAAAGAGCCTGCTGACCAATTACGTACAAGAAGATGGTCCCAGAATTGAGTTTGGTGACAACTCTAAAGGCTATACAAGGGGATACGGAACACTGAACATTGGGATTGCTTCAGTTACAAGAGTAACATATGTTGAAAGACTTCAACATAATCTCCTTTCTGTCAGTCAATTATGTGATAATCTGAATATAGTTATCTTTGATGCTGGTTTCTGTGATGTTGTTGACAAATCTATAGGGAAAATAGTGTTATCAGGTTCGCAAAAGAAGAATATCTACGTTGCAAATTGGAAAACCGCATAACACGAGGCTTGCTTACATGCTCGAGACGAAATCCGGTGATAAAACAGGGATGGGCGTGGCACAAGAGACCGGTGATCGCTGTTTACACCAAATAATCTCGCAAAATTGCTAGACCAAAAATTAGTATAGCACAGTATCGAACACGAGGAACGGAGTAATTTAAACCTAAAAATCCTATCAATCGGGTTTGGTTAGCAACCACGCAAGTTTGGGGAATTTCTATATTCTAATAATAAACGAAAGCAAACAGGAAATTAACACAAAATTTACTTATACAAAATTTACTTATGCAAACAGAAAATTTACTTATGCAAAACATGCTGAAATTCAATAAATAATTATGCACGAAAATTCTAACTAATTATCAGAAATCAGAATATAAAGTAATATGAAATATGGTTCTAAAATTATCAAATCATAAATTAAAAACTTCAGATCAATCCTCAGGAAAATAAATACGGAGACAATTCAAATTCGGGAATGCAAAACGAAAGTGATAACATGTTGTTTCTTCCAAATCAACCTACAATTCATGAATTTAAAGCAAGAAATACGAACTTAAAAGTGATAACCCTTCGATCGGACTTCCTCAACTTCCGGCGATGCTTGATCAAATGATTCACGGCGTCGGTTTCTCGGATCTCCTCTCTCGGTGATTGGTGATGGATGAATTGGTGTAAAACTGATGATGATGAATTGGCAGAGTGGCTTTGGTGGTTTTGGTTGATGAAGGCTACGGGAATAAATAAAAGAGATGAATGAGATGATGATTTCTTCCTCCCTCAAGGTGTGTTTATATAGCCTCGTTCTTTCCTTTTTGGTCACATGAATCATTAAGGGACTTAATGGTAAGAATCCCTTAATTTTCTCTCCTTAATTGACCATGTGATATGAAAATCAAATTAAGGATTGATTCCTCTCTTCCGTTCCTTCCTTTTCTTCTTCGGCACAAATCAAGGGAGAGAGATAAGATTGATTTCTTCCTTTTATTTCCCTCCTTCCCTATCGGTCCTCCTCAAAATAAAATATATACTTCTCTTTATCCCCTTCAATTAGGGTAATCAAATATAGAAGAAACTAATATAAGATAAATTATATTAATTCCTTTCTATACTTAATTCCCTTCTTAATTCTCTCTTCAATCAACATGAATTCCTCAAGATTGGAAATCAATCTTTTCAATCTTTCCCTCCTTTGGCTCTTAATTTGATTTCTTCCAATTTGAGCATATATTCCTTAAATCTCGCAACCGCCACCTCAATTCCTCGTCAATGCCACATCATCTACAAACACTGCAAAACAAACACAAAACAAATCCAAACACCACAAAATATACCAAAATAGGTGGATTATGGATAGTACGAAATAGACCTATCAAACCTCCTTACACTTAGAACATACTTGCCCTCAAGTATAAGGAAAACAAAAGTATTAGTACTATCCAAATTCCAAACCTCCCCAAAGACTCCAGACTAATAAAACAAAACAAGGACAAAACAAGACAAGACACGAAATAAAGAAACACAAGACCACGGACAAGAAAGAAAAACGACACAAAAAACGAAAAGAAGCAATGCCAATCATATCCATAATCTCCGCACTCAATGAACTAGCAAAGCACGTCCAACTATGCAAGTATGAATCTCAACAAACAAGTAGAATTGAAAATTTAAGATTAGGCACACAAATATCAATTTAGTCAAAAACCTAAGCAAAAATGGATCATCCTCACGGTTCACTCACCACTCTCTAATCTAAGTCCGGTCAAGCCACTCAAGAAAATATAGTTCATCCATCACGATAAAAGAGTGTCACAACTGCAATATCAAGGAGGTCTTTTTCTTTGGTTGTAATGGGGCTTAGGACATAGACAATTTTTTGTTGGTAGGGTCCTAGGGGTTCTAAGCTCCACAAAATGTATCAAGATGTCATGCATGCTATACTTGCTAAAATTGAGATAATCAAAAACTGAAATTCAATACCTACCATAAGATCATATCAACTGTTGCCAATTTATTCGTAAACCTCTATCTTTGCATCTTGTTTCGGATTTTTTTTTTTTTTTTAAACAGCAACATTTGAAACAACATCATATTCAGCATACTTAGCCTATTTCTTTTCCTGGGTTCTGAACGAATTGACCATTCCAATAATAATTCTCAATTCCAAAATCGGTCAACAATTATTTTGCACCACAATTATAATAGCAAGCATATTTAGTAGGTAATAAAATAAAATTATATCAATCTCAATTAAGCTTGTAAAACATAAAATGACATGGGAAAAAGAGAAGCTAAAAAGGCTTTGGTTTGTATATTTCTGACTAAATCAAAGAATAGGACAAGGCACAAATTAGCTCACTAGGGGATAATGCAAGGTAGGAAATATTGTCGCGGTTAAATGGCTCAATTCCTAATGCCTCCTATCACTTATCACAAATGACTCACTTTTATTGCAACTTCATGAACAAGCTCTCTCAATGAAATTAGTAGGAAGTGTCCTACTTTAATGGCTCAAATCTAATATACGGAGTGTGTGTAAAATTCGATCCACAATTTACTTATTATTTCTCATCCCAAATTACATACAAATGTGCACCATCTCCTACTCTTCACAACAACTACAAGTTCGCATATTGAAGCATAAAGCACAATCAAACTAGCTTAAATCAAGAACACAAGTGCATCAACAACTTCAATTTTTGGCATGCTTCGACGACCCAAAAGCTTCAATTTTTGGCATGCTTCGACGACACAAAATAAAATGACGAGACAAAGAGAAACGAAGTAGAGACATCCCCTCCTTCCACTTAACCCCTTGTGTGCCCTCACACAAGAAAAGACAAAGGTAAAAGACGGAGAACATGACAACACATAACAAAATACCTCCTTACACTTGATCGTTACAAACGAGCAAGCAAAAGAGAACTAAACAAGACACAACCACAAAAAACACATAAACACATGAAAAGAAAAACAAGAACAGAAAATAAAATGGGGAGAATGGCATCACCGATCGCCCGGAGGCGGAAGACGAGAGAGAACCGTGCGCTCCAATTCTTTGACATCATGACTCCGCTCGTGATTTCCTCCTTACACTTAAGCTTTATGACAACTTCATAGCTTAGATCTGGAAAAACAACAAGAAAAACACGACGAAACGAAAATAACAAAATGAAATAAATAAGAACAAGAAAACAAATCGGGTTGCCTCCCTAGGTAGCGCCTTTCTTTATTGTCTTTGGCTAGACTCCCTCTAGATCAAGAATAGGAGGGAATGGACAAGCTAAGCTCATCCACTACCTTCATTCGTTCAGCAACATGGAAAAGTTTCAACCGGTGGCCATTGACAGTAAAGTCTGTGTCGGGAATCCGGCTTTGAGATTGTAATCGCTCCACTCTTCGAGATGGATCGAATCCGGAAGGGCCGATCTAACGCGAACGGAGCTTGCCGAGCATGAGACGGAGACGAGATTGATATAATAATACCAATTGACCCTCCTTAAAGTTCTTAGTACGGATGTGTCTGTCATGCCATACCTTCGTGTGATCCTTGTATCTCATTGCCGTGTCGTATGCCTCACGACGAATCTCTTCAAGTTCTTGTAACTGATACTTCCTCTCTTTTGCACATTCTTGCAAATCCATATTAATCTTCTTTACATCCCACCATGCCTTGTGCTCCATTCCCACGGGTAAATGGCAAAGCTTCCCAAAGATAAGCCGATACGGAGACATACCTATAGGAGTTTTATAAGCAGTACGATAAGCCCATAAAGCATCGTCTAACCTTAAACTCCAATCCTTCCTAGAAGGATTCACGGTCTTCTCAAGTATAGCTTTAACTTCCCTATTGTAGACCTCAGCTTGCCCATTTGTTTGTGGATGGTAGGGTGTAGATATACGATGCTTGACACCGTATTTCTTCATGAGTGCTTCTATAGTGCGGTTGCGAAATGACTTCCTTGATCACTAATGATGGCCGTCGGCACTCCAAATCTGCTGAAAATATTAATTCTAAGAAAACCTGCAACCACTTTAGAATCATTAGTCCTTACGGCCTTATCCTCGACCCATTTAGACACGTAGTCTACAGCAAGCAAAATGTATAAGTTCCCGCATGAACTCGGAAAAGGTCCCATGAAGTCCATGCCCCACACATCAAAGATCTCACAGAAGCGCAACGGCTTTTGGGGCATTTCATCCTTCTGGGAAATGTTACCGGTCATTTGTCAACGTGTACATGTCTTGCAGAAATTGTATGAGTCGAGGTTTAAGGTCGGCTTGAAAAAACCTGCATCCAAAACCTTTATGGCAGTACGTTTTGGACCAAAGTGTCCACCATAAGGGGACGAATGACAATGAAAAAGAATCTCACCTTGTTCAATTTCAGGAATGCAACGGCGAATTACTTGATCCACTCCCATCTTCTATAGTATTGGAGAATCCCAAAAATATTGTCTACACTCACTCTCCAATCTTTTCTTTTGAGCATGTGTGAAATCAGGTGGAAGCTGCTTGGAAGTCAAGTAATTTACAATGTTAGCAAACCAAGGAAATTTAGAGAACTTACCAAGGCATTCAGCCGTTACGGGGCGGGAAATCGGTGCCGTATAGTCGAGATAGAGCCGTGGGCATGCTTGTAGGCTTGTAAAACATCGAGCGAGGGTCTGTCTCGTCCCGGACGGACTGCACCGTGGCAGACAGATTCGGGAACTGCATACAAATGCTCCTCGGGAAAAGTCTCCTTAATAGATTCTCCATCTTCTTCTTGGATCAATCGACTTAGATGGTCTGCTACTTGATTCTCTGCTCCTCTTTTGTCTTTAACCTCCCAATCAAATTCTTGAAGTAGAAGTATCCATCTAATCAAGCGAGGTTTGGACTCCTTCTTAGACAGAAGGTGCTTGACTGCAGCATGATTAGTGTAGACCATGATTTTGGAGCCAAGTAGATAAGATCTGTACTTGTCAAAGGCGAAGACAATAGCCAATAACTCCTTCTCCGTGGTAGAGTAATTCCATTGAGCTGAGTTAAGTGTCTTTGAAGCATAGTAGATCACATGGCTCTCTCTTCCATTTTTCTGTCCCAAAACGGCTCCTACGGCCCGGTCGGATGCATCACACATGATGTCAAATGGCTTGTTCCAATCAGGTGGTTGCATTATTGGGGCGGTGGTGAGCTTTGTCTTAAGGAGGTTGAAAGCCTCCTTACACTGATCATCAAACACGAACTCAACATCTTGCTGTAGGAGTCTTGTGAGTGGTTGAGCTACCTTTGCAAAGTCCTTGATGAAACGCCGATAAAATCCGGCGTGTCCTAGAAAACCTCGGATCTCCTTTGCAGATGTAGGTGGTGGCAGCTTTGCAATCAGGTCGACTTTGGCTTTATTTACTTCAATCCCTTGGCTAGAAACCACATGACCAAGTACAATTCCTTCGGTCACCATAAAATGGCACTTCTCGTAGTTGAGCACTAAGTTCTTCTCCACACATCGAGTAAGGACTTTGTCTAGATTCTCCAAGCATCCCATGTATGAATTCCCGTAAACAGTGAAGTTATCCATGAACACCTCAATGCAGTCCTCGATCAAGTTCGAAAAGATGCTCATCATGCACCTTTGAAAGGTGCCCGGTGCATTACACAACCCGAACGGCATACGTCTGTATGCAAAAGTACCAAAGGGACAAGTAAATGTGGTGTTGTCTTGATCCTCCTCCTTCACATGGATCTGAAAATAGCCGCTATAGCCATCCAAAAAGCTGAAGTAAGCTTGGCCTACAAGCCTCTCTAACATCTGATCAATAAAGGGTAACGGAAAATGGTCTTTCCGTGTAGCTTCATTCAACTTCCTGTAGTCTATGCACATACGCCATCCTGTCACCAATCGCATCGGCACAAGCTCATTCTTCTCGTTCTCTGCCACTTGAAAGCCAGACTTCTTTGGTACCACGTGAACAGGACTCACCCACTTGCTGTCAGAAATAGGGTAAATGATACCCATAGAAAGAAGTTTAAGTACCTCTTTCAACACTACCTCTCGCATGTTGGGATTGAGCTTTCGTTGGTGGTCGCAGAATGGCTTGCTCTCCGGCTCCATATGAATGGAATAGGTGCAGATGTCAGGACTAATGCCGGTGATGTCGGCTAAAGTCCAGCCAATCGCCTTCTTGTGCTTCTTCAAAATTGTCACTAAAGCATCTTCTTGACTCTGATTTAACTCATTGCTGATGATGACTGGCAGTGTGTCACCATCTCCAAGATAGGCATACTTCAAATGCATGGGAAGTTGCTGCAATTCGAGATCTGGGGGCTTCACCAATGAAGGCGAGTGCATCCGGATTCGGCTGTGCCCGGGCGGATCGGCGATGCTGGCGACGGCGAGCATACTGCGTGCTGCATAGAGTGCCTTGATGCTATCTCGAATCTCTTCATCTCTGATATCCTTAAGATCGAGATCAGTCAGTCCCTTTATCAAGGTTAGCTCCATTTTATCCTGCAACAAATGCGTCTCAAGATAATCTTGGACAAAACTCTCAATCTCGTCAGCAGAAAAAGCCATTTCATTTTCATGATCATAAGGTTTCTTAAGTGCACTAGCAATATGATGAACATATATTTCATCGTGATATCGCACACTTATTGAACCTTCATCCACATCAATAACAGCCTTTACAGTTTGTAGAAATGGTCTACCCAATAGAACTCCTGCAGTCCCTTCAACTTGCCTATCATTAGTATCTATTACATAGAAATCAGCAGGATAGACAAAGTCATTAATTCTCACAAGGATGTTCTCAAGTAACCCAACAGGTGCTATGCTTGATCTATCAGCAAGTTGTATAATCACTTTTGTAGATACCAATTCAACATCAGTCACTTGATTATATACAGAAAGTGGCATGACATTAATTGAAGCTCCTACATCACATATAGCCTAATTTACCATAACATTTCCCATCAAACAGGGTAAAGTGAACATACCTGGATCCACGCACTTAGTAGGGAGCATCTTTTGGATGATTGCTGACACAGAAGTGTCCATCAATAGTGTCCCAGTCTGCTGGATCTTGCCCGCTATGAAATCTTTGACAAATTTCCCAAATTGGGGAATCTTCACAGCCTCCAAAAAGGGTATGTTGATTTCCAGCTTCCCGAACAATTTTACATAGTCCATATAATCTTTGTTCGGTATTCTCTTCATCTCCAATGCTTCAGGAAAAGGTGGAGGTACAGCAGCTTTTGGGTCTGACAGGACAGATCGGCCTTCCCTAGTTGGCAGAACTTCATTAGTAACATTCTAAAAGTCTGTCAGGTCGTTCTAGGCGGTCGGACCTTCACTGTCAGACAGCTCTCCTTCTGTCAGACCTTCTGTTCGGTCGTTCTGGGCATAAGGACCTTCTCTGTTTGTCAGCTCAGTCTTGTTGAAATTTGCCCTTGGCTTTGGTTCAGACAACTCTCTTCCACTTCTCAATAAAATCTTACTACAATTATGAGAGTTTGGATTTGGTTCAGTCTGAGATGGGAGTTTACCTTGATTTCCTTTTATTTCTTGAACAGAAGAATTTAGCTTTGAAATCTGCTTGGCCAAATCCTCAAAGGTGCTTTGAGTATCCCTTTTAGTCCGGGTAAACTCCTCCCGCATCCGTTGCTTGGTAGGCTATGGCATTCTTCTGTGAGTTGATCATCTCGGCCATCATCTTCTCAAGAGGGCTCGTCCGTCTCGACCGAGAAGGACCCGATCTACTGCTTGAAACTATTGTGGATATTGCCTTTGATGTGGAGGTCTATAGGGTTCTTCGAAACCCTTGTGGCTGCGGTGGCTGATACTGTTGATGTTGATAAGTAGGTTGTTGGAATGTTTGTTGTGGAGGGTTCCTGGGTGCTTGTGGTACTTGTTCATCTTGCCTCCACCTCAAATTCGGATGCACCTTGTTTTGATTATTCCAATTACCTGCTGCATTAACATCTTCGCCTTCACATTGTAGAGATGTATGCCCTCTTTGTCCGCATGCTCCACATGTATGATCTGTCATTGATCGGGCAGCTGAGGAGGAAGAGGAAGGAGGATTCCTTTCCTTAAATAACCTGTCCAATTTATCTTCAAGTTGGCTGAACTTCTCCTCCATCTTCATGCCAACCTTCATATCTAGATCATCTAGGAAGTCTCCGCTTGAAAGGTTAACGGACTTCCTCTGTATTCTCGGTCCTTTGTACTGAGACGTGGATTCAGCAAGTCCCTCGATGATTGCCTTTGCATCAGTATAGTAGCTGTTAGCGAAGCTACCTTTCAATCCAACGTTCACCATGGTTTTAGATTCATCTGTCATTCCTTGGTAGAAAATTTGCAGTAGATCTACTTCAGAAAAACCATGGTTCGGGCAGCTATCTACTAGCTTCCCAAATCTCTCCCAGTAGGCACCAAAGGACTCATCAAGCTCTTGATTGATTCCGGATATCTCTTTCTTGAGTACATTCATCTTGGATTGTGGAAAGTATTTATCCAGGAATGTTTGACGCATCTGAGCCCAAGTAGTGATTGATCTAGGTCTCAATCCGGAAAACCATGCACGAGCTCCATCTTGTAGGGTAAAAGGGAATGCCTTAAGCTTGAAAGCATCCAAATGACCTTGTCTGTGCAGATCACAGACCTGATTGAATCCCTCCAGGAAAGCAAAGGGATTCTCATTCAGCTTCCCGTAAAACTTTGGACATGCCGCGACCAAATTCAGCTTCACATCTATCTGCTCCGTGGTAGTTATGTGGATTGGTCCGGGCAAGTCCTCTCCCAAGTTCCTCGAACCTGAGTTCATCTTCATATTGGCTCTTTCTTCTTCAGCCATGTTTCTTTTTTCAGATTCAGAATTGTTGTCTTCAGAATACGGGCTGTCGACTGTCGGACCGATTTCGGACTCGACTCACCGGTTGCGTTCTTTTATGCAGTCGGTCGGACTGTTTACGCTTCGACAAGATTGGTTCCTTCTGCAGCCTTTGTTGCCTTCCTATTCCTTTTTGCGGTCTTTTTCTATTTACGGATCGGAGTGTAGAAAAGGGCGGGAAGACCTGCTCATGCAACACTTAAAAAGCACAAAAGATCAGTAGGAAAAATAAGCTTAAATAAAACACCGTTCCCCAGCAACGGCGCCAATTTGGTGATCGTTGTTTACACCAAATAATCCTGCAAAATTGCTAGACCAAAAATTAGTATAGCACAGGTATCGAACACAGGGAACGGAGTAATTTAAACCTAAAAATCCTATCAATCGGGTTTGGTTAGCAACCACGCAAGTTTGGGGAATTTCTATATTCTAATAATAAACGAAAGCAAACAGGAAATTAACACAAAATTTACTTATGCAAATAAAAGCGGGTCCGGCAAGATGATTAACACACACACAATCGATCACAGACACTAATTATTAATTAATCCACTTAAATCAATTAGTTGTAGGACACCGTAATTAAACTGACATATCCCCTATTCCCCCTTAATTAATCGGTAATCGCCATGGTGGGCATTGAAATGACTACTTCTCTAAATTAGGTGCAACCTACGTTGGTGGACAATCAATAGATTTAACACCTAATCAGCTTTAAGAACTAAGGGAACCCAATTTAGGAGCCTACTCGTATGGTGGGAATCTAATAGTCTCCTACCAAATTAATCCAATTGTCCTAAGAACAATTTGCTACTTATTTAGCCTAATCCCACGAGAAACGATGGAAGTACCAAATTAGCTATGAATTAAATTAAGTAGGGTGATCAAGCCTAGATTAATTAATCCAATTAATTAAACCTAGATTAATTCAGAACCTAAGTGATTAATTTTAAGCCCTAGTCTCACGAAATTAAAGTGGTGTGTGTTTCACATCTCGCCGGCCCCTAAAAAGTCTTAGCTACGCATATCGGCCGGACTAGCCGGACGGGCCAGGTTTCTTGGACGGAGTAACACAAAACATGCTTTGAAATTCAATAAATAATTATGCACGAAAATTCTAACTAATTATCAGAAATCAGAATATAAAGTAATACGAAATATGGTTCTAAAATTATCAAATCATAAATTAAAAACTTCTGATCAATCCTCAGGAAAATAAATACGGAGACAATTCAAATTCGGGAATGCAAAACGAAAGTGATAACATGTTGTTTCTTCCAAATCAACCTACAATTCATGAATTTAAAGCAAGAAATACGAACTTAAAAGTGATAACCCTTCGATCGGACTTCCTCAACTTCTGGCGATGCTTGATCAGATGATTCACAGCGTCGGTTTCTCGGATCTCCTCTCTCGGTGATTGGTGATGGATGAATTGGTGTAAAACTGATGATGATGAATTGGCAGAGTGGCTTTGGTGGTTTTGGTTGATGAAGGCTACGGGAATGAATAAAAGAGATGAATGAGATGATGATTTCTTCCTCCCTCAAGGTGTGTTTATATAGCCTCGTTCTTTCCTTTTTGGTCACATGAATCATTAAGGGACTTAATGGTAAGAATCCCTTAATTTTCTCTCCTTAATTGACCATGTGATATGAAAATCAAATTAAGGATTGATTCCTCTCTTCCGTTCCTTCCTTTTCTTCTTCGGCGCAAATCAAGGGAGAGAGATAAGATTGATTTCTTCCTTTTATTTCCCTCCTTCCCTATCGGTCCTCCTCAAAATAAAATATATACTTCTCTTTATCCCCTTCAATTAGGGTAATCAAATATAGAAGAAACTAATATAAGATAAATTATATTAATTCCTTTCTATACTTAATTCCCTTCTTAATTCTCTCTTCAATCAACATGAATTCCTCAAGATTGGAAATCAATCTTTTCAATCTTTCCCTCCTTTGGCTCTTAATTTGATTTCTTCCAATTTGAGCATATATTCCTTAAATCTCGCAACCGCCACCTCAATTCCTCGTCAATGCCACATCATCTACAAACACTGCAAAACAAACACCAAAACAAATCCAAACACCACAAAATATGCCAAAATAGGTGGATTATGGATAGTACGAAATAGACCTATCAGAGACTCAGTCACCTGAATTTCAAGACTATGAACAAGCTAGCCAAGAACTCTAAAGTCAGAGGACTGCCCAATGAAGCGTTTATCAAAGACAGAAATTGTGAAGCATGCTTGAAGGGAAAACAGACAAAGAATAGCAATCCACCAATTCCGTCACCTTCCACTGATGGAATCCTTCAACTGCTACACATGGACTTGTTTGGGCCAGTTTCTCCAGTGACTATAAGAGGCAAGAAGTATGCCCTCGTCGTTATTGACGACTACTCAAGATATACGTGGGTCATCTTCATAGCCAACAAATCTGATGTCATGACTGAGTTACCTAAGATGCTGAAGAAACTCAGTGTGGAAAAGGACATGAAGATACAGAGAATTCGCTCAAACAGAGGAACATAATTTCTCAACTCAGCAGTAAAAGAGTATTGCGATAAAGAGGGAATCAAGCATGAGACATCAGTGCTTGCACCCCTCGGCGGAACGGACTTGCTTTGAACGTAAGAACAAAACACTTAATGAAGCGGCAAGAACGCTCCTAGCAGACTCTGGACTACCCTCAAAGTTCTGGGCTGATGCTACTGACACCGCCTGTTACACTTAGAATCGCTCACTGCTTACACAACAACACATGAAGACACCTTACGAACTATGGAAAGGGAGAATTCCTTCTATTTCTCATTTCCATATCTTTGGTTGTCCTTGCTTTATTCACAATAATGGGAAAGATCAGTTGAAGGTATTTGATAGCAAATCTGATCAAGGAGTATTCTTAGGATACTCTCGAGTAAGTAAAGCCTTCAGAGTCTTTAACTATCGGACTCTTTGTGTGGAGGAAAGCCCTCATGTTGTTTTTGATGAGTTTGTTACTGAGGACAGGAAATCCAAGAAAACAAATACTGAAGATGTCAGCAGCAAGCTACCGGATCTCACACTAAACGATAAAGTAGAAAAGATCCATCATTGGTGGGATGATGAGTCAGACGATGAGGAAATCCAGACCCATCCCACAGGCACTATAGCTGACCTGGTTGATTCTACTGAATAGAATAAACATCAGGTAACAACGGTCGATGAGGAAGCCCCAGTGGTTACTAAGACCTCTACTGAGAATATAAACTCAGGGGGAACAACAAATGTTCCTGAGTTAAATGCCCCTGAACCTGGAAACTCAGTAGATCGTAACCTTCTTACTGAATTGCTTCAGTCACAGAATAGCACTACTGAAATGCCTAACACTCCTATTGACTGTGCAGAAGTAATCTCAGAAGAAGAAGCCAAACTCAGACGTTCATGGCTTGACGCTCACTCTTCTGATCTTATAATAGGAGATCTATCAGCAACAATAAGGACGAGATCCAGATTAAGCCAAGGAGAAAGTTCTCTCTACTCCTGCTTCTTGTCTACTGAAGAACCTCAGACGATAGAGGATGCTCTTAATGATGCTGACTGGATCATTGCCATGCAAGAAAAGCTGAACCAGTTCGTTCGAAATGAAGTTTGGGAGCTTGTTGACAGACCTAGACATCAGCACGTGATCGGCACTAAGTGGGTCTTCAAAAACAAGCGAGATGAAAACAACGTCATTGTCAGAAACAAAGCTCGACTTGTTGCCAAGGGATGCTGTCAAGCAGAAGGAATAGACTTTGATGAAACTTTCGCTCCAGTCGCCAGATTTGAAGCTATTCATCTGTTCCTAGCCTATGCAACGCATCAAAGATTTAAAGTCTATCAAGTGGATGTAAAGTCAGCGTTTTTGAACGACGTACTGAAGGAAGAAGTCTATGTGGAACAACCGCCCGGCTTTCATCAAGGACATCATGTGTACAGACTTCGAAAAGCTCTGTATGAGTTAAAACAAGCACCTAGGGCTTGGTACGATACCCTATCAGACTTTCTGCTTCATAAAGGTTTTCAGAAGGGGACATTAGATCGCACCCTATTCAACATCAAGTCAGGACATGACATCCTATTTGTGCAAATTTACATGGACGACATCATTTTCGGTTGCAGAAACGTGACTATATATCAACAATTCGAGAAGGAGAAGTTCGTGATGTCCATGATGGGAGAGATGAACTATTTCCTTGGATTTCAAGTGAAGCAATCACCTGAAGGAATATTCATCAATCAAGCCAAATACACTCGAGACCTCCTGAAAAGATTCGACTGCGACTCAAGCAAGCCAGTCAAGATCCCCATGAATACAAATTTTAAAATCGATCTAGACAAAGAGGGAGGAGCTTCTGTTAACTCCATTGATTATAGAGCTATTATTGGTTCTTTATTATATTTAACAACAAGCAGACCTGACATAACTTATGCTGTAGGTGTATGTGCAAGATTTCAGGCAAATCCCAAGCGAAGTCATTTGGACTCAGCAAAGAAGATTCTGCGATATCTGAAAGGAATACCTGACGCAGGGTTATGGTATCCTGCTGATGATAATCATATACTAACAGGTTATTCTGATGCTGATTATGCGGGATGCGGGATAGATTGAAAATCAACTTCGGAACATGCCGGTTCCTAGGCGGCAAGTCGATATCATGGTTCTCAAAGAAACAACATTCGGAGCGACGTCCGCTCACGAAGCCGAGTACATGGCTGCCGGAAGTTCTGTGTGCCCATATCCTTTGGCTTCGACAACAATTGCGAGATTATGGAATTTCTCGGGATGAAGTGCCCATCTACTGCGACTCCACCGGTGCGATTGCTATAACTCGAACCCAGCTTCTTCATACAAGATGCAAGCACGTGGATATTCGACACCACTTCATCAGAGACCATGTCGAGAAGAAGGATATCAGGATGGAAAAGATTCATACTGACAAACAAAGGGCAGACATACTGACCAAACCACTAGCTGAGAACAGATTCAAAGAACTATCAGTTGAGTTAGTTCTACTGGATCCTACTGAGTCTAGTCAGTAGAAGGAAACAGATCTGACAAGTTAGAAGACTCAGTACTTTGATTCAGTCGGGTGAATCAGACAGTACACAGTAAGGGGGAACGTAGTTATCAGTACAACAAAGATCCTCCTGAGTCTTAACGGTAACCAGTTGATCGTAAAAGTTCAGCTGAAGAGGTTTGCGTAGTTTAAATACTTAGTATTCTCAGAAGTATGCTCGCATTTATTATATCAGTCATTTGCACTCAGTAGATTAATAAGCATTTATTTCCCGCCATTAAGTTTTTAAGGTTTAAGTTAGTAGAAATCGTTTTCATTTAAAAAGCTTAGACTTTAATGCTGCCTGCAACACATTTAATGCATGTCTTCTCACCTTACTTTAACTGCACATATCTTACGTGGGTCTAGGTTAGAGGCGGCTATAGTAATCATTCCTTTTATAACATCAGATCACAGCCGTCATTAAAAAGTGAGGTTTTATCCCAACCGTCCGATTAAAATCGGTTGATCTTCATTTCTTATAAAAACACCCGTCTTCTCCTCTAATCTTTCTTTTTCGCCATTATCGCACTTAGAGCAATTTTCAGCATTCAATTTTCATTCTCTACAAACTGTTTTTGTTCACACTCTCGCTCTTTATCTACGGTAATTTCTTAATCTTCTGCTTAAACTCGAACTAACTTACTCTATTTTCAAGTGCTAATGAGCTTTTTGTAGATATTCATGGCTATCGTTTTGACCCCACCCCACATCGAGGAGATCATCAAGTCGAGGGTTCAGTTCAAACCGACGGTGCTCCATCAGGCAGACCTTTCGTACGTAGAGCCCATATTTTCGGCTCTTGAAGAGTCTGGCCTTGAGCTTCTCGTGACGAAGCATCCGAGATTGTATCTCCCCCGCCAAGTGGCTGAAGTATACTTTAACTGGCGATCAGTGGAAGATACAGATGGGGAGATGTCCCAATTTGCTTATATGAGGGAAGTGGCTCCGCAGAAATGGGAATCGAGCCACTTTGTTATTAATATCCGGGCAGCGCTGAAGACTTCTTTTGATCTTCCTGCCTATGGGATATCTCCAGTGGGTTATAAGGAGAAGGAGCTAAATGCTTACGTTCATCGTTTCTGTGGGAGAGAAGACATCTCCTTCAAGTCCGCTTTGCCCAAGAACCAACTCTTGCCAGAGTACCGCGGGCTCGCTTACGTCGTCACTCATATCCTGACGAGCGCCACCGGCTCCTTCGATCAGCTATCCAGGCCCAGACTTCAGCTGATGATGGCAATTGTTGATGGAGTCCAGGTTAATTGGATGAAGTTCTATGTGACTGAGCTGAAGGCTCAGGTACAGAAGTTTGTCGCCACAGAGTCTGGAGAAAGGAGACTAATTAGTGTGGGAAATATGTTGTATGGGACGAAGATGTCCATACTGATAGAGGACTCCGTATCGAATCATGCTTCGTTTGCTGATTCCAGATACTTCGACAACAAGCTCATCAAATTCAAGACTGAGAAGTCAGTCGGCCGTGGACCTGCTGAACTTAAGAGGACTTCTACTGAATTGCCTCCACGTGCCGACCCGCCGAAGTGAAAAAGCCTTGCAAAGGCTGGAACGTCTGAGGTTCCAGCAAAGCCTGCTTCTCCTCCACCACCTCAGGAGGAAATCATTTTGGACACTGATACCGAAATCGAGGGTGCAACCCTCAAGGATAAGGTACAGCGTGTCAGCTCAGAGGAGACTCAGCCGGAGGAAGTTGAGGAACCGGTTGATGAAGTCTCCACTGAATGGTTGACGTTGCAGAAGACTCATCTTTGAGCCACAGGAGAAATCTCTGCACAGATCCCTGAAATTTCTGATCATTAGGATTTGGTCGACGTAGCGATCAGGGCAAGGACACAAATGCTGCTGAGGTTCCTAAACTGGGACATCCTCGAGGATCTGATCAAGCGCCGAGCTCATACTATCCCTACTGCGGGAAGAACAGTGCGTCGGCAAGCAATTGGGTTTGGGGAACCTGCTGACCTAGCTTCATTCGAGTACCTGAAATTTGCCATGCTCTATCTTCTCAGCCTGAGGTCCCCCGAATAGAATGCCAACAGCCCATCGCAGCCATCCCATCATGACGACAATAACGATGATAATGATAATAATGATGAGGATCAGGCACCACCCAAGGAAGCAGACCAGGGAGAATCTGCTGAGGGTAAAACTCCCAGCGAGAAGGGCAAGTCACCATCTCCACCATCTACATCAAGTGAAGCCCCCGTTGCCTCGAAGCCCAGCCGAGAGCAACAACTCGCAGCATCTGAGTAGAGGCTCAGAACCAGTTCTTATTAGATAAAACCCATCGGTTCCACCTGAAGTCTGACAACAGAGCCATCAAGAAGCAGGGAGACAAAAATTGTCTCCTCACTAAGGATGTCCACCTGAAGTGGGCACAATATACCAACTCTCAGAGAGAGACAGTTGACAGACTGGCTAGTGAAGTAAAGAAGGTCTCGGAAACTCCTACTCCATCTCTTAACATTCAGGAGATAGTCCAGACCGCGCTTGCCGCTCAGAAGGCGGACTTGGCTGCTCAAAGTCAGCAGCTCCTCGAAGCTCAGCAGAAAATATTTTTTGAGCAGCTGACTAAGAGCCTCGCCACCGTCCAGAAAGCCATGGATGAGCGCAACAAGATGGCCACCTCCAGCGTTCAGAAACCCTTAGAAAATCAGGCGGCGGCCCTCAAGCTCATCCAGGCAGAAATGACTGCCTCTCTTGACGCATCACTACTGAAGCAAAGACTAGAGACAGAAGCCCAGATCAAACTGATCCGCATGGACCAAGAAACTGAGTGGGAACACTACTGCGATGCGGTCAGAGACTTCGACACCACCACCACCTCCATCAAGAATATCCTCTTCAATCTAGAAAAGGAAGTGGTTGCTATCCGTACTCGTCTGACCCTGGCTGATGATGCCAAAAAGGGGGAAGATAAGGTAGAGGCGGAGACAGCTCAAGTGGGCGAAGAGGCAGAGGCAAGAGTAATTACCAAGGGGGAAGGTTCAGCTGCTCAAGCTGGAACCAACTCAGTACCCCCTCCCACAGTCCAAACAACTCAGGTGCCTGAGCCGGTCGGTGGATCAGGTGAAGGATCCTGGGCTCAGCAAATAGAGGAGGTCGCTCAGTTCGTGGACCAGGAAGATGAACCTCTGCTACCGCAAAGGCCAGGGAAGGAGAAAGCAACTTAATCCACTCCACCGCCTTCCCTGACGCCTAAATTCAAAACAAAAGCGGAGCAGGAGGAATTCGATAAGCAAGTCGCTCAGAAGCTCCAGGATGAGCTTGAATATGAGCGACAGCTTGAGAAGGAGGCTCAGAAATCCAAGAAGCAGAGAAAGCCTGTGGCCAAGATGGCCAGGAGCCAAGCTAAGAAGCTCCTGGAAGAGCAGCAGAAGAAGAAGGCTCGGGAAGAGCAGGCTACCTCTGATACTGATAATCTGCCCCTCGCTCAGAGGATGAAAAATCTTCCATCACTTACTCTTGAGCCACCTGGGAGGCTACGCAGCAAGGTCTGAATCTCCGGAGAGGAGATACTAGAGCTGCGGCCCTCAGAGAGAAGAAGAGACTGGAAGACTTGGACAAGATCGTAGAGTTGACTGAAAAAATGGCCAAGGAACCAGTTCTCGACTTAAGGAAACAGGTACCCAGAACTTCCAAGGTCTATAGGCGAGGCGCACCCAAAGCTGCTTATTTGAAGAAGACTCCACACCGCATGTAGACAAGTGGATACCCTGGAACCTGAATGAGGAATGGGAGGAACTGAAGATAGAATTCATTAAGGGATACTACGTTTGGCAATGCTACCCTACTGAGGTTCCGGCTGATCAAGTCTTCGATGAATTTCTTCATCAATCCAACGCCAACCTCAGAGCTCAAGTTCAACTAATTCTATCAAAGGAGAAGCTGCCACTCGTTGCCCCTACCTACAGGAAGTTGACTCCCCCCATGACCTCTCGAGGAGTACTTTGTACCAAAGAGATTGAAGAAGAGGTCAACGCGGCTGCACGTCACAATGATCTTGATCCTCAGCAGCCGAGCAATCTTGAGGACATCCAGACCCTCCGTGCCAGAATCTACAAATCCTACGGTTTGGATCCTCCTGCTGCCAAGTCTGCTGATTTCAAGAGCAAGACCAAAAAGTTCAGGCGATAGTAGTAGTTCTTTACCTCTGTATAGAAGATAGGACTGTGTAATCTCTTCTCATATATATCAGTTCTTTTCTTCTGGCCAGACAACTACTAATTATCTTACGGCTTTGTTTATTTACTTTATCACGACTGATCATTGAAGTGATCTGACACACAACATAACTGTTTCTCTGATATGCCTATCTTTCAGCTGCTGACTGTCTTACCTTATGCTCTGTCTTGACGTAAACTAACATGATGCTACTGGAAGTTTATTATTATTATTATTATTATTATTATTATTATTATTATTATTATTATTATTATTATTATTATTATTATTATTATTATTATTATTATTAACAACAACGTAAACTAAATTGCAGGGATTCTCGTTATGGGTGGATTTTGTTAATGCTTTTCAAATTACAGTAGAAAGTAAACGGGGCCATATATAATTAAATACTCGATAAATTAATAACTTCTTTAAAATAATATTTTTCTCCGATTCTGACTCGGGTTAGTGTGAAAAATCATCAAATTCGAAAACTCTCACTAAATTAATAAATATTAATTAATAGATAATTAATATATCTCTAAAATAATAAAATCTTACGGTTCCAACTATATTAATTTAGAGATCTCTAACTATAGTTTCAATTTTGCATTTTACAATTATATATTTTTTTTCTCAATGATTACATTGAGAAAATTGAAGGTCCTTTTAAAGTTGTGAAGTATGCTATTGGAAGTTTTTTTATTAATATTATTTATTTAACTTGTGACGTAAATTAAATTGTAGGGACTCCCGTTATGAGTGGATTTTATTAGTGGTTTTTCGAATTTGTTTAAGTTTAATTTGTATTTTCCAATTCGTTACTTTAGGAAAAACATCTTCGATTATATTGGTTCTATGGGGTTTATGCATCGTCATTTCGACATCGTGCTTAGTTGGTTATACCTCATTTTCGGGTCGTATTATTTTGGGGTACTCTCCAACTAAGACATTGTAAATAGTAAATGTTGGGTTATGAGTCAGTGGCTAGTCTTAACAACCACTTAGAGGATACTTAGTATTACTTTATCAGTAGTTCTTGTATTAGAATTTATCTGTTTATCGGTAATGGGGGAAATCATAGTGTTTCGTGCTATGGAATTGAAGATCCCAAAACCCGGCTTGTATCCTTTGTGTAGTGTCGATAGGACTAGATGATGTAATAGGCTAGATAGATTATATTTTCATTTTCGTTTTTGTCTAAGTCTTGTACGGGGTAAATGTTGGATTGATCTTCAGTAGGAAGTTACTTTCCAGAACCCCACGTCATCAGTGTAAGAGCTTGTGTTCTCAAGTCATCAGCTGACCATCGCTCAGTAGAAGACATCTCATCAGCTGACCGACATCAGTAGAAGAACTCTATATTCAAGCTCAGTACCTTCAGAGTCATCAGCTGACTACACTTAGTAGAATATTCACTATCAGCCGACTCAGACGAAGAAGACAAAGATCTTATTAGGTCTCCTGTATTCGACAGGAAACAACCCAATTTTTAACATCTTTCGAAAGTCAGTAGAAGATCATACGAGGTTGAGTGAGAGTCAACTCCGATGAAGACCGATGTTTGACAGATCTCACCTACCACAAACCTTGACCAATGAGAAGCCGTCTAAGCTTTACCTGCTCTGACCTACTAAAGCTACTCTTATGCACAGTAATCAACAACTCTGTTGCAACAATTCGAACATATGGCCGTTTTCCTTGGACGCTTGTGACAAGTGGCATCGTCCTCTCCAACGGGAAAATGCCTGGATCACAACTATAAATAGAGAAGCATTTCCGAGCTCCACGCACGGGATATCAAAGGGATTACACGCTCAAGCTTTCGAAACACTCTAGCGCTTTCAAGAAGATCCAGTGAAGAACTTGCTTAGCAGAATATTTTTAGTTCTTCTCTCTAGAGTTTCTTTCTTTAGATCTCTCTTCTCTATCTAAGCTCAATCGTTCATATCTATAGCTTAGAACATTGTAAGGAGTTCACATTTGTGACTGTTCTTATTGTAAGAACTCCTTCATAGTTCGAGAAAATTCCCTCCCCTTCAAACTTAGGTTTGAATTGTAAAGTCGCTAAGGACTATAACTTAGAAGGGTCTGTCCAGTGCACAGATACCTTGTTGAGGCTTGCTCAGATTAATCAACAAGACCTCCTGTTCAGCAGGACCGTGGACGTAGGATCTTGCGTATCCGAACCACATTAAAAACTGCTTGTGTCATTTACTGTTTTATTGTACTGCATACAAATCTCTTACAAACTCATACTTTGCATAAAACGTATTCGAAAAGTGCCCTAGCCAAAACAATTTATTCTACGAAAAACACGTTTTCAACCGAGACAAAATCTCACCGGGCCCTACACACTTATCCGCACGAAAGTCTCCGATTGAGAATCAAGCTTGACAAAAGTCAGTAGGAGAGACTCAGTAGCTGACTCACTCTGACCCGCGATCAGAAGGTTAGTATTTGGGACTGTTCATCAGTTGCAACCTACAGCTCAATTGTCCTTCGCGTTTGAGAAAAAGAATTAGTACTCAGGTGTATTCACCGCCCCCCTCTACACCTGACTCTCATCTCCGGACCAACAGTAAATAATTGCTTAATGAAAATAGTTCATTTCCATTAAATCATTGAGTCAATATTAGATTTAGTTCAAATTAGATCCCTTACCATTAACCTTGCTGACACGCACATAATAACTGGAATAATTTGAATTTGTGAGTCTATTCCTTTCTTCAGAGAGTATTAATAGAGTACAATATGTTAGTTCTATAACTATGCTAGAGTTACGGTAGTTTAGAGCTTTCCTTATTCCTAAGGTAAATCCCCAAAAATACTACAAGATAAATACATGATATAAATGGATTATTTGATTATTTCTATAATCTATCAGACCCCCGCGGTCGAAGCGAGAGAAGGACGAATGCAGATACTGGCTCGAAAGTCTTCAAATAGAACACGAGGAAGACCATTAGTAAATATATCCGCTATCTGATACCGCGAAGGAACATGAAGAACACGGACATAGCCTCTTGAAACACGTTCACGGACAAAGAGAATGTCCATCTCAATATGCTTTGTCCTTTGATGCTGAACCAAGTTACCCGAGAGATAGATGGAGTTCTAAGAGAAGATTGCGGAGCCAACAAGTTTCAGATACAACATTGGTCACTCGCCTATACTCAGTCTCAGTGCTAGAACGAGATAGTGTGGGTTAGCATTTATAAGACCAAGCTATTAGATTATCTCCAAGGTATACGCAATAGCCGGAGGTGGATCGTCTTATAACAGGACACCCACCTCAATCTGTAACTGTATAGGCAAACAGTTCAAAAGACTTAGACTTATATATGTGTAAACCAAACTCCAAAGTCCCTTAGAGGTAGCGAATGATACGCTTAAAAGCACGAAAATGTGCTTCTTTGGGATCATGTATGTGTAGACACACTTGTTGGACGACATAAGATATATCCGGTATTGGAATGATATTCAGTATGATAATATTTGAAGATCCCAAAACCCATACTTGAATGATGAACCTGTTGGAAATTTGTATACTGGAAGCAGGTTTTATGCTTGTATACAATGTGTTTTTGTCCCTACCACTATTTTTTTCTCCTATCTCATAAATATATTTATTTGCACATGTTATCCTTTATCTTGTATAAAAGTTAGATTTGTGTAGTGTGTCGGGTATCACAGAAGACAACACAAATTGGTTGAACTGACAAAATATAAACAATTATCACAGCTAAGACAACTTCAGGATAAGTTGTCGGTTTAAGCTGCAGTTTAGATAAGAAGTGGCTTGTCTTAGCTGCTTATCTTTACTGGTACACTGAAGGTGGTGTATTGATGGACCACAGTGAGATGTGTTCTCCTAACTGACCTTAGTGGAGAACCAAGATCTTGGTGACTTAGCTGGTCTTAAGCTTGGTAAGACTTCAGCTGAGCGCATTTGGTTATCTATCACTTTGACCTACTATGGTGAACGTCATCGTGACCGAATCTACGTATCTTGGGTATTAGTAGTTATTTGTGGCTCAGGCTGGTTGTCTGTATCTTGCAGCCGTATCATAGTAAAATGGGTTGATAATATCCCCTGAGGAACCGAAAGGATTAGCACACTAAACCCGGCCGGTTGATTAAGTTCAGGTGTGTTAATAAGGTCGAGTGGTACTACTTAGGAATATAAGATGTTAATTAATTTAGGCTGTCACTGAGCTTAATTAATTAATGGATATTTCTATCTTAAATACGGGGATCGATTAAGTCTAAAATACAAGCTCATGCTCAATTTGGGATAAGGGGGTAAGTCAGCACATATTGTCTAGTGGAATGAATCTGTGTTTTATTAATTAATTTTGCTCTGGGCTGAGCATTGATAATTAATTAATTTGAGGCACAACTTTATTTCTTGTATTAGATCTCTGATCTGGCCCAATTAGTTGCCTAGTTATTTATTGTCTCTCAGAAATCATTATTAATGGATTAAAGTATTTTTACATTATTTAATAGTGTTATTTATCTGGAATTAATTGGCTGGGCCAATTAATTGATAAATATTAGTAGCCCAGTGGATTAATTAATTATATTATGGGCTAATTATGTGGAAGCCCATTAGAAATATAATTAAATTAATGGGCTACAAATATATTAATATTATATTGGCTTTTAAACCCTATATATATTAGTATTCTGTTCAGAAACAGATTACACACATATTCACAAATTATTGACGCCATGCGTGAGTATGTAGAGAGATAGAAATCTTATTTTCTCCAGTTCTCTGACCACCTAGAGGGAGAAACAGATCAGAAGATCTAACACACGAGCAACAATCAGAGCTGCGACAGAGGGGTCAAAACAGTGGCTCTCAGGCCGCCCCATACACGAAATCAGCCCGATAACGACGGAATTAAACCCTAATCATGCTCCTAACAGCAACAATCAGAGCCTAAACCAGGCTCTGATACCAATTGAAGGAAATATAAGGGTTAGAACGATACCTTCCTCCTTCATTATGTTTTTCTCTTGAAAAAATCCACGAGTAGATGATAGGACCTATTTGTTATGTGATTGTACTGTAATTGGTCCGAGATGCATGAAAATTGAGGCGCGACGGTGTAGAAAGACGGAAAAGGGCGAAACCCTAGTTTCGGGCAGAACACGGCCGTCATCTTATAGAAGCGTGTGGGGGCGCGTGCTGATTTATTTTTCCAATTTGTTCATTTGTTCGCACGATCCATTTCGATTTCTGGTATGTCCGGAATAGCGTCGGAAAGGAGAAGTGGTCGTGCTGTCCAGAAAAGCCCCAAATTGGACGAAAACCCTAATTCGACTAGAGTTCCGCCGCATCTTGCGGCGGCGATTCCCGGCGGGTCCGATTTCTGATCGTCTTGAACCTCTGGATTCCTCGTCTTACGAGCTTCGCGTCGATAGGTTGTAAGGGTTCATCCGATCCCGGATGCGATCGAAATCGACGTGGAAGTCCGCTGCTCACCATGAAATCTTTCCAGAGAAATATTCGAAATTGAGGGAAATTGATGGACGATTTCAGCCGTAATCCGTTCATGGAGGCCGAAAATTGTCCAAGGATCGTTTCCCCTAAATCAATTGAGCGAATCTCCGATCGGAAAGAGGTAATTTTGCGTCGGTGGAGCCGACGGCGGAGGGTTGCGTGACAAGTTGAAATCTCATCGCGGTTGTAGAAATTGCCGGCTATATTGCACGGCCCAGAGGTCTGGGTGAAGTATGGTAGCAATAGGGATGATGAAGGAGGGAAGGCGATGGCCGAAACAGGCACGGTGGCGCGCGTGCAGTCGCGACCGCGCGCCGCTCTTACAAGCGGCGGCCGGCGACGCTGCCAGCCGCGCCTCGGGTGGCGGCGCCTTCGTGGAAGGGGTCGTCGTGGCCGGTCGTGGGGTGGACGGTGGTAGCAAGCCGCCATCGACGGCGGAGATGGCGCGGCGGCGTTCATCGTGTTAAGGAAGACGATGCTGATGTGGCGCGCTGATGTGGCGTGCCACGTCAATGTTGGGATTTTGTATACTGGAAGCAAATTTTATGCTTCTATACAATGTGTGTTGTCCCTACCACTATTTTATTCTCCTATCTGATAAATATGTATATTTGCACATGTTATCATTTATCTTGTATAAAAGTTAGATTTGTGTGGTGTGTCGGGTATCACAGAAGACAACACAAATTGGTTGAACTGACAAGATATAAACAGTTATCACAAATGAGACAACTTAAGGATAAGTTGTCGGTTTAAGACGCTAGCTTTAAATAAGAAGTGGCTTGTCTTAGTTGCTTGTTTTTACTGGTACACTTAAGGTGGTGTATTGACGGATCACAGTGAGATGTGTTCTCCTAACTGACCTTAGTGGAGAACCAAGATCTCGGTGACTTAGCTGGTCTTAAGCTTGGTAAGACTTCAGCTGAGTGCATTTGGCTATCTATCACTTTGACCTACTATGGTGAACGTCATCGCGACCGGATCTACGTATCTTGGGTGTTAGTAGTTATTTGTGGCTCAGGCGGTTGTCCGTATCTTGCATCCGTATCCAAGAAAATGGGTTGATAATATCCTCCGAGGAACTCGAAAGGATTAGCACACTAAACCCGGCCGGTTGATTAAGTTCGGGTGTGTTAATAAGGTCGAGTGGTGCTACTCGAGGAATATAAGATGTTAATTAATTTAAGGCGTCGGTGAGCTTAATTAATTAATGGATATTTCTATCTTAAATACGGAGATCAATTAAGTCTAAAAATACAAGCCTTTGCTCAATTTGGGATAAAGGGGTAAGTCAAGACGGATTCTCTAGTGGAATGAATCTCGTGTTTATTAATTAATTTTGCTCGGGTCGAGCATGGATAATTAATTAATTTGAGGCCCAAACTTTATTTCTTGTATTGGATCCCTGATCTGGCCCAATTAGTTGCCTAGTTATTTATTGTCTCTCAGAAATCATTATTAATGGATTAATGTTACATTATTTAATAATGTTATTTATTTGGAATTAATTGGCTGGGCCAATTAATTGATAAATATTAGTAGCCCAGTAAATTAATTAATTATATTATGGGCTGGTTATGTGGAAGCTCATTAGGAATATAATTAAATTAATGGACTACAAATATATTAATATTATATTGGCTTTTGAAGCCTATATATATTAGTATTCTGTTTAGAAACAGATTACATACAATCATAAAATAATTCACGCTACACGCGAGGTTGGAGAGACAGTAATCTTAAATTTTCTTCAGTTCACTGACCACCCAGAGGAAGAAAAAGGCCGGGACACAGATCAGAAGATCTAACACAGGAGCAACAATCAAAGCCGCGACAACATAAGGAGGAAGGTATCATTCCTAACCCTCAATTTTCCTTCAATTGGTATCAAAGCCTGGTTTATGCTCTGATTGTTGCTTTTAGGTGTATGATTAGGATTCAATTCCGTCGTTATCGGGTTAATTTTCGTGTTTGGGGCGGCCTGCGAGCCACTGTTTTGACCCCGTTGTAACGTTTTTCTCGTGAGAAAATCCACGAGTAGTTGATAGGACCAATGTGTTATGTGATTGTACTGTTATTGTACTGTTTTTTGTCCGGGTTGCACGAAAATCGAGGCGCGACGCGCAGAAAAACGGAAAAGGCGAAACCCTATAAACTGGCAGATGGCGCGTAGGGGTGCGTGCCACCTTATGTTTCCGATCCGTTCGGATAGTTTTGTTCGTTGTTTAGTTAGCTTTGTCTGGATAGGTCGCAAGACCCATTCCGATTTCTGGTTTGTCCGGAATAGCGTCGGAAAGGAGAAGTGGTCGTGCTGTCCAGAAATCCCCAAATTGGCCAGAAAACTCTAGTTTTCTAGGGTTCCGCCGCATCTTGCGGCGCCGATTCTCGGCGGGTCCGGGGTCTGATTTCCAATCGGCTTGAACCGCTGGATTCCTCGTCACACAGGCTTCGTGTTGATATGTCGTATGGGATCATCCGATCCCGGATGCGACCGGAATCGATGTCTGAAGTTCGCTGCTCACAACGAATTTTTTCGGCTAATCGTTTCAAAATTGAGGGAAATTGAGGGACGTTTTCGGCCGGAATCCATTCATGGTGGCCGGAAATCGTCCAAGGATCATTACCTATGAATCAATTGTTCGATTCGCGGCTCGGAAAATGGCGAATTCGGGCGGCGGAGATGGCGGCGCCGGGCAATGCGTTTTCTCACAATTCAGGAGCCGGCGCCGGCTGTTCTTCACTGGCGATACATCCGGGAGACGTTGGGGATGCCGATAGGAAGGCCGGAGGAGGCGAACGACACGGCGGCGACGGGCGGGAGCTGCGGGCGGCGCGGCTGCGACGCCCATCGCGCGCGCCGGGCGAAGGCGCAGCGTGGCCGCCGTTCCCGGCCGCTCCAGGCGGCGCGGCGCTGCCAGGTTTGTGACGTCGGTCCTCCAGCAGCGTCAGGGAGGCGGCGGCGGATTGAAGGCGGCGGCAGTTTCTTCTTGATGAAGAAGATGATGACGTGGCGGCTGACGTAGCGCGCCACGTCACCCTTTCCTGATACGTGTCTGCCACATGTTTGACACGTGGCAGACGTCCCTGATGACATGGCGGTGATGCAGTTTTCGATACAGTCTCCAGATTCGAAAATTTTGAAGATCGAAGAGGTGTATTTTTATCGGGCTATGTAATAGTTAGGAATTACGTGGTTTAAAGCCCGATAACGACTTTAAATTTTC
Organism: Lavandula angustifolia; assembly: GCA_028984105.1. Taxonomy (NCBI): domain Eukaryota; kingdom Viridiplantae; phylum Streptophyta; class Magnoliopsida; order Lamiales; family Lamiaceae; genus Lavandula; species Lavandula angustifolia. Next base: position 23,474,601 of record CM054807.1, on the reverse strand, counting down.
TATTTGCGTATTTATTTATTATTATGCTTTAACATGCGATTATGTGTTTAATTGCGCTTAGAAAAGCATGTAAATAGGAATTACGTCGTATTAAAGCATGTTTTATTTTTCGCGAGCACGTTTTATTATGTGCGCTTAGAAATTGCTTGCTTTAGGAATTTTGTGGATATGCATGATTTAAAAGACTAAGCAATTTTTAAATTAAATGTTTAATTAGATTCCATTAATTTGGATATTAAACACTTAATCGGACCTCCATTAATTGGACTCTACACGAAAGTAGTAAGATTATGTGAGTAAACGTCCACCTGCGTGGCTTGTTTGCATTTTTGAGCTATCAGTTTTGTGAGATGAGTTTTTCAAAACAATAGTTGATTATTATTGTGTAGTGGGAGCGAAGCCGTAAACGTGCACCTGTCTGCCTAGTAAACACGAGTACTCTAGAAGATAATAATTAAATAAGATGGCTAATTAGATCAAATTGAATGCGGCATGGTTCGAGTAAATATGTCAATTTCGAGAATTTGATTCTATTTTGGTCAAATTAATGGTCAATGCTTAGATGTCACCGCAGGTACAATTCACTTCCCTCGAAGTCCCTTCCCGCGTTTTAATAGTGACATGGTCCAGAATATCAAACTATTAATTTCATTCTTCTTAAGAACCTAGACGTGGATTGGAATTAAAGAGCTAGGTAAATAGCTTGGTTTAGGGTTACGCTAGTAAACGTCCACCTGCGTGGCTTGCTAGTGGAATTCCTAGAGCCGTTCGAGATTTTTAATATCATTGTTTTTACAATAGGTTACAATGATTATTAATTACGAATTATGTGCAAATATTAATTTCATGCATGCTCTTAAATTACATTTTTTCAGATATGTCTGTTCGAATATTTTATTTTTCGAGTTTCTAAACAGTCTCACCAACCAAACCCTAACGGGTTTAACAATTTTAAATAATTTCATAGAGTGGAAGAGATATCTTACCTCTCCCAAATAAAAGCTCTGCAAAGGTCCTATAAGAACTTCTGTTTTAGGACCGCTATGTCTAAGAACGAGTTTACTATGAGAATGTTACTCAAATCTTTGGTAGCGGTCAAAGAGGTTATAGGAAAGTGCAAGAGTGCTCAAGTCTTGAATATCCCTAGTAGTTCAAGGAATCCTCCAAAAGGCGGAAACCAGAAAAAGAGCAGAAAGAGTGGACATTTCAAGAAGAGTAGTAGAAGTAAGAAGACGGTCCTTACCGGCGACATGCAAATGTCAAAGGAGAAAGGAAGGTTCTTTAAGAATGGTAAGAAAGGACACTGGAAGAATTATAATCCAGATGTCAAGGCAAAACAGAAAGAGACGCGAGTCGCTCTTGTAACTGAAATTGTTCTGGTTTCCTCTTCTACCCACGAATGGGTAGTGGATTCGGGGGCAACTGATCATGTTCGTTACACATTCCAAGGTTTCTTGCGGAAAAGGCAATTGAGCAATAGCAATGTGGTAGTCTCAATGGGAAATGGATCGAAAGTTCCTGCAATTGCCATTGGAGATTTAAATCTATCTTTTGATAGTTCTGTTTTAGTACTTAAAGATGTTTAATATGTGTCTGAGTTTAGGCGAAACATTATTTCTGTTTCAAAACTCTGCACCATGGATAGTTATAAATCTAGTTTTGATAGTGAAGTTTCTATCATGAAAGATGATGATTTTATCTGTGGTGGACCATTAAACGGATCTTTATATACTATTACTTGTAAACCGCGTAGTTCTGTTAATATTGCTTCCTCATCATCAAATCCTAAGAAGAGGAAAGAGTCTTCTAAGGTAAACCAAACTTATATGTGGCACTTAAGACTAGGTCACATCAATCTTAACAGGACTCAGAGGTTGGTGGTATATGGCTCATTGGAGTCTCTCCAAGTTGAACCATTTCCAACTTGCGAAACCTGTTTGGAAGGAAAGATGAAGACTAGGCCTTTCAAGGCAAATGGTTATAAAGCCACAGAAGTATTAAGTTTGATACATTCTGACTTGTGTAAGTCTATCTCTACACAAGCTCGTGGAGGGTATGAGTACTTCGTCACATTTACTGACGATTACTCGAGGTATGGATATGTTTACCTTCTTCGCCACAAGTTGGATTGCTTTGAAACCTTTAAGGAATTCAAGGCAGAAGTGGAGAAGAAGCTAGGTAAAGAAATCAAAACACTACGATCTGATCGTGGTAGGGAATACATATCCAACGAGTTCAAGGACTACTTGACAGAATGTGGGATTACATCCCATCTGACAGCACTGGGCACGCCTCAGCAGAATGGTGTGTCAGAGAGAAGGAACCGAAATCTCTTAGAGATGGTTCGGTCCATGATGAGTTAAGCAACTTTGCCAGTTTTCTTTTGGAGATATGCCCTAGAGACTGCAGCATACTTGCTGAACCGTGTGCATTCCAAGTCGGTACAGAAGATCCATTTCGAGTTGTGGAGCGGGCACAAACCCAATATGCATCACTTAAGGATTTGGGGTTATCCTATTTATATGCTAAAAGGCAGGCCGATAAATTGGAATCACGTTCAGAAGTGATGTTGTTCATAGGGTATCCAAAGGAAACGAAGGGTGGAAACTTTTATGATCCTAAAGAACAGAAGATCGTTGTTAGCCCTAACGCTCGGTTCTTGGAAGAGAATTACATTAGTAACCATAAATCTCGAGTCGACATCATCCTTGAGGAATTACAAGGTGGTCGAGTTCCACTTGAACATCCAGTTGTGCAAGATAGTACTCCACGAGTAACTGAACAATCTGTTAACACAGCTCCGGACACTGTTCGACGTAGTGGGAGGGTGATATTTACACCTGATCGGTATATGTTCACTGGGGCGACGTTTGATTATCTCCCGGCAGATGAACAAGATACCGTGGATCCTTGGACTTACAACGAAGCAGTGGGAGATGTAGATGCAGATTCATGGAGAATCACCATGGACTCGGAATTTGAGTCCATAACTGATATGGATGTATACGAGATCACTGAACTACCTGAGGGCTGCAAAGCTAATGGTAGTAAGTGTGTATACAAGAGAAAGAGAGAGCACCGAATGAAGGGATCATGACATTTAAGGCCAGGCTAATGGCGAAGGATTTTACCCAGAAATAAGGTGTTGATTATGAAGAGACCTTCTCGCCTGTAGCAATGATCAAGTCCATTCGGATTCTCCTTGCCATAGCAGATCACATGAACCTAGAGACCTGGCAAAACTCGATTTATGTGATTAAGAAGTCGATTTATGTGATTAAGAAGTCCATTCGGGTTATGTGTTTACCTTGGGAGGTGGAGCCATCTCATGGAGGAGTGCAAACCAGAAATGCATTGCGGACTCAACCATAGAAGCAGAGTATGCGGCTGCTTCAGAAGCCTCTAAAGAGGTAGTTTGGCTCAAGAATTTCCTCCTGGATCTTGATATTGTTCAGAATTTGCCTAAAGCGATCACGATTTATTGTGATAATGCGGGTGCAGTGACAAATTCTAAGGAACCTAGATCTCACAAGGCGTCTAAACACATAGATAGGAAGTACCATATTATACGAGTATTCGTAAATCGAGGTGACGTGGTGATTGACAAAATTGGAATTGAAGTCAACCTTGCTAATCTTTTCACGAAGAGCTTACCACTCCCGGCTTACGAGAAGCATGTTTTTGGCTTAGGGATGGTAGAGATGCCCCCCCACTTAGGACTACAGAAACTTTTGTGTAAGTGGGAGAAGATGCAGTGATAGATAGGATAGATAGCTGAGAGATAGTTGAGTACTAGTTTGTACCTAGAACTGACACATTGTATACTAAAAGTTTGCTTTAGTATAAGTGGGAGAATTGTTGGGATTTTGTATACTGGAAGCAGGTTTTATGCTTGTATACAATGTGTTTTTGTCCATACCACTATTTTATTCTCCTATCTGATAAATATATTTAGTTGCACATGTTGTCCTTTATCTTGTATAAAAGTTAGATTTGTGTAGTGTGTCGGGTGTCACAGAAGACAACACAAATTGGTTGAACTTACAAGATATAAACAGTTATCACAGCTGAGACAACTTCAGGATAAGTTGTCGGTTTAAGCTGCAATTTAGATAAGAAAATGGCTTGTCTTAGCTGCTTGTCTTTACTGGTGCACTGAAGGTGGTGTATTGATGGATCACAGTGAGATGTGTTCTCCTAAGTGACCTTAGTGGAGAACCAAGATCTCGGTGAGTTAGCTGGTCTTAAGCTTGGTAAGACTTCAGCTGAGCGCATTTGGCTATCTATCACTTTGACCTACTATGGTGATCGTCATCGCGGCCGGATCTACGTATTTTGGGTGTTAGTAGTTATTTGTGGCTCAGGCTAGTTGTCTGTATCTTGCAGCCGTATCCTAGTAAAATGGGTTGATAATATCCCCTGAGGAACTCGAAAGGATTAGCACACTAAACCCGGCCGGTTGATTAAGTTCAGGTGTGTTAATAAGGTCGAGTGGTACTACTCAGGAATATAAGATGTTAATTAATTTAGGCTGTTAGTGAGCTTAATTAATTAATGGATATTTCTATCTTAAATACGGGGATCGATTAAGTCTAAAATACAAGCTCATGCTCAATTTGGGATAAAGGGGTAAGTCGGCCATGCATTCTCTAGTGGAATGAATCCGTGTTTATTAATTAATTTTGCTCTAGGCTAAGTATAGATAATTAATTAATTTGAGGCACAACTTTATTTCTTGTATTAGATCCCTGATCTGGCCCAATTAGTTGCTTAGTTATTTATTATCTCTCAGAAATCATTATTAATATGTTAATGTATTTTACATTATTTAATAATATTATTTATCTGGAATTAATTGGCTGGGCCAATTAATTGATAAATATTAGTAGCCCAATAGATTAATTAATTATATTATGGGCTAATTGATGTAGAAGCCTATTAGAAATATAATTAAATTAATGAGCTTTAAATATTAATATAATATTGGGTTTTGAAGCCTATATATATTAGTATTCTGTTCAGAAACAGATTACACACATATTCACAAATTCTTCACGCTATGCGTGAGTATGTAGAGAGACAGAAATCTTATTTTCTCCAGTTCCCTGACCACGCAGAGGGAGAAAAAGGCCGGGACACAAACCAGAAGATCTAACACACGAGCAACAATCAGAACTGCGACAACATACGAAGGAGGAAGGTATCATTCTAACCCTTATATTTCTTTCAGAACCATATAGTGTAATAGCTTAGTTGAATTCAGCATGTTAGGAACTCAATAGGCTAGCTAGAGCTTAGTAGTTGATAGGCTTAGTAGTACAGATTTGCTCAGATGGACTTAGCACTAGAGAAAAAGCTGCCCTCAAGACTGAAAAAGAGAGAATCTATACAATAACGTTCAAATTGAATATGTTTGTTTTCCTTGTTGATTTTGACACATGTCTTAGTAGTTGATAGGCTTAGTAGTACAGATTTGCTCAAATGGACTTAGCACTAGAGAAAAAGCTGCCCTCAAGACTGAAAAAGAGAGAATCTATACAGTAACGTTCAAATTGAATATGTATGTTTTCCTTGTCGATTTTGACATATGTCTAGGTCCTCTCCAACAGATCTTTTCATGAATCAAAACTATGAATAGAGATCAAGCTTCAAACGTTGAAGACACCGGAAACACCAAGCATTCAAGCATACAACCTCTAGAGAACTCAAAGCTTATTCAGCGAAGAACTTGCCACTTAGATAGCATCTGATTTAGTTCTTCATTGTTCCCAATCTCTTTTCATATTTCTTGAAATGTTCTTATTATAAGAACTCTTTCATTGTTGGAGAAACTCAAACCACTTTAAAAATTGTCTATGCATTTACTATTTCACTGTTTTGCTGATCCTCTGCATAAAATTGATTTGGTAAAATTCAGAAGTAAGATTTTTCAGAATCCACGCACAAGCATGAACATAATTGTTTTAAGTAATAAACGTTTTTCAATCAAAGAGACGATAATATCGGGCCTACACTTTCCGCACATATTCATCTTCTGGATTACTGTAACTGAAGTTAGTAGACAATGTTCGATTTATTAAATTACTCTGCCCACGCGATCAGAAAGCTTATCTGGCGAGCTGAACTATTCAGTGAGCATACTTAGTAATACTGACTTTCGTATTTGAGCTAAAACTTGGATTAAGATATATTCACACCCCCCCCCCTCTACACCTAAAAATACGTCTTTGGACCGACATCTGACCTTGAAAATGTAAGATATTGAAGAGCACCTACAAGGCTTCAGTAAAGAGTCGAATCTGAAACCGAGGACCAGAATTATGACTAAGCTTTGATGCAGTACCCACCGGTGTAGCCGAAGGTTTGCATGAAGCCATACCAGCTTTGGTGATGATTTCCAAATCATATTTACTCTGACTGAGAAATAAACCATCAACTTGGCGAGTAGCGACAATTCCCAAGAAATAATGCAATGGATTGAGGTCCTTCATTGCAAACTCCGATGATAAACTCGATATAACTTTTTGGCAAAGAGATTCGGAAGAAGCCTTAATAATGATATCATCCACATATAGAAGTAAGTAGGCTAGATCCTTGCCTTGGTGGTAGATAAACAAGGAATTATCCGATTTCCTATGAGAAAAACTGACAGTTGAGATAAAACTAGCAAATCGTGTGTACCACGCCCTCGGGGCTTGTTTAAGACCATAAAGGGACTTCTTCAACAAGTAAACTGAGTCGGGATGGAGAAGATCATAGACACCTTAGGGCTGATGCATATAGACTTCTTCATATAGATTGCCGTGAAGAAATGCAGTTTTAACATCTACTTGATGTATAGACCAAGAATTAAACAAAGCCAAACTAAGAACAATCATTATAGTTGTCGATTTCACGACGGGACTAAAAGTCTCGTGACAATCCTCTCTAACTTTTTGAGACATGCAATCACATACAAGTCGAGCTTTAAATCGCTCAAATGAACCATCATAATTAAATTTGTGACAAAAAATCTACATACATCTAATAACATTCACGTTTAAAGGTCGGGGAACCAACTCCCACATCTTATTCTTAATAAGAGCTTCAAATTCATCAATCATGGCATGTTTCCAATGAGGGTCGGAAAGCGCATCTTTAAGGGTTCGAGGTAAAGGAGAGGGTTCAACCAAAGTGGATAAATTCCATTGGTAATGTGGTTTAAAGATGATGTGCGTGCTACGAGTGATCATGGACCTCGTAGGAACGACATGAATAGGTGGAGATGAAGAGACCAATGAAGAGGTGGTTTAGGAATTAGGAGATGACGTGTTATGCATGGGACTTATGGATCTAGGAGAAGCAGTAGATTGGGAAATGGGAATTAATGTACTTTGCATGGGACTCATTGGTGATGTAGGCAAGGGCGGATGGAGTAGTTAGCTAGCTCAGTGCAACCCAGCCCGAGAAGACATAATTTATTTAAAATAACTATTGTTCAGCCCACTCAAGCCCACCTCAGCCCAGCCAAACTGAATAAATATTTTATGGCCCAACTCCATAGTACTCAAATTTTTTTTGCCACATACAGACCAATTTACTAATTCCAGACCAGGTTTTATTTGTTATTAATAGGCCCAATTGATTTTTTTTATCCAAACTGATTTTATGGCCCAACTGATTTTTATAGCTGAACTGTTATTAATACTATAAACTTCTATAGTCTATACACTATCTAATTTTGACTTCAGTCTTCACCCAATTCATTAACCAACAAATACCGCTAATTCTCTTCTTCGAGTTCGCCCCTCTGACTTCGAGTTCGAGTTCGACCCTCCGGCGCCGGCAAATCCTCTGATTCTCTTCTATGACCCTCGGACTTGACGCAGGATAGCAACTAGCAAGAGGGAGTCTTGCTCGATTCCTGCAAGAGCAAGAGGGAGTCTTGCCCGACCCTTCGGTGGCGGCAAATCCTCTGACGGTTGGTTCCCATTTTCTTTTGCTAGTTCTTTGTTCATGATTCAAGACTTTCATCATGATCTAAACTGTGTAACAATGTATCCGCAGTTTTTTGTTTTTTGAATTCTGCAATTGATTGATGTTTACCTAATCTAATTTTAATTTTCTTATATTTGAGATGGGGGATCTGTTCTTATGGCTGTTAATTGGGATTTGTTTTGAGTGATGGGCGAAAAAGATTGTGGCTTTTGCATTTTTCTTAAGGTTGTTAAAACCGAACTCATAGTTCGAGATTATGTAATTGCTGGTTCGAATTAGTAGGTGTGATTCTTACCATATCTTTGGAAGGATTTGTCTTGATCGCCATTCATATTCACCTTGGTCTTAATTGGCAGGTGGTGCTTAATTCAATTAGAATTTAGCAGGTAATTCAATGGGCGACCAACATATAACAAAGAAAGGAATCGTTCTCGTGGGCAAACTACAATTGAACATCATTATCATTTTGATGTTTTCAATGGAGCAATAGATCACATCTTGATAGAGTTGAATACCAGATTCAATGATGTGTCTATTGAATTTCTTTCTCTAAGTGTGGCGTTAGATCCGAAAGATTCTTTCAAATCATTTAACAGTGATGATATCTGCAAACTTGCAAGGAAATTCTATCATGAAGACGTCACTAATCAAGATATTGTTACATTAGAGTATGAGTTGCTACACTGTAAGCATGATGTGGTGGTGAAGCAAGAGTTTCAAGTTTCTACACTTGTTGACTTGAGTCAACTACTTACTAGTAGTGGAAGATCGAAGACCTATTGTATGTTAACTAGACTGATTAATCTTGTTTTGACTTTACCGGTTTCCACTACTACTACGGAACGAGCATTCTCCAAAATGAAGCAGGTGAAGACGGTACTTCATAACAAGATGGAAGATGAGTTACTTGAAGATTCGTTGATGCTTTGTATTGAGAGAGACTTTGTTAAAGATATAGATATAGACTCAGTTATTGATGAGTTTTATGTATTGAAGTCTCGTAAGGCACAACTTATGTAGATATTAAAATAATATTTTTATATATAAAGAGTTGAAATTTTACTGTTCAGCCCACCCCAGTATAGATTTCTGGATCCGCCACTGGATGTAGGTGATAATTCGGTAGTGGGTTGACTAAAGAAATGATGATGAATTAATGAGCTAACTCCAGCATCTACAAAGTCGTACGAGGATGGTGTAGGAGACATACTGGCGAAGGAAAACTTAGCTTCATCATAAAACACATGGCGCGAGATTATTATTTTCTGACTAGAAAGATCATAACACTTATAACCACGATGATTGGAAGGATATCCAAGAAACACATAAGGAGTGGAATGGGACTGGAGTTTATGTATAGTCGTGGAAGGGTAGAGAAGATAACATAGACACCCAAAAACTCATAAGTGATCATATGAGGGATCTCGATTATATTGGATGCGAGTTAGGGACTTATCGTGAAGAAGTTTGCTAGGTATAATATTTAGGAGATATGTGGTCATTTGTAGAGCGTGGTGCCAAAATGACGGTGGAAGAGAGGCATAAGCAAGAAGAGTACGAATGAAATTATTAACGGTTCGAATTTTGCGTTCTGCTTTCCCATTTTGAGAAGAGGTATGAGGATAGGAAAATCGTAAGACTATGCCTGATTGCTTACAAATTTTTTAAAATGAATGATTTGAGACTTCTCCCCCATTATCACATTGAAAACATTTAATTGGGATGCCAAATTGAGTTTTAATATATTGTGATCGCCTTAGGCAAATTGACAAAAAATTTAAAATGAATGATTTGAGACTTCCTGTCTATGTGTTTAGACGCCTTGTGAGATCTAGGTTCCTTAGAATTTGTCACTGCACCCGCATTATCACAATAAATCGTGATCGCCTTAGGCAAATTCTGAACAATATCAAGATCCAGGAGGAAATTCTTGAGTCAAACTGCTTCTTTAGAGGCTTCTGAAGCAGCCACATACTCTGCTTCTATGGTTGAGTCCGCAATGCATTTCTGCTTTGCACTCCTCCATGAGATGGCTCCACCTCCCAAGGTAAACACATAACCCGAGGTAGACTTTTTCTCGTCTCTATCAGCCTGGAAATCCGATTATGTATAACCCAAAGACACTAGACTGTCTGACTGGTAAACAAGCCTATAATCTCTAGTCCATTTAAGGTACTTGAGAATATGCTTGACCGCAGTCCAGTGTTTCTTTCCAGGGTTAGACTGATATCTTGAGACCATGCCTACATCATATGAGATATCTGCTCTCGTACAAAGCATCGCATACATGAGGCTACCGACAGCGGAAGCATATGGTACTAGCCTCATACTTTCTATCTCTTAAGGCGTTTTAGTGCACTGATTCTTGGATAGAAAAATACCATGTCTGAAAGGTACTGAACCTCTCTTGGCTTTTTGCATGCTAAAACGAGCAATAACAATATCAATGTAGGACGCTTGTGACAAGCTTAACATCATTTTCTGGCGATCTCGGATAACCTTGATCCCAAGGATGTAAGCAGCTTCACCTAAGTCCTTCATTTGAAACTGCTCGGATAACTATGTCTTTACGTCTGATAACACTTCATTCTTGCCAATGAGAAGGATGTCATCTACGTAAAATGCAAGAAACACCACTGATCCGTTAACACAAATACGGTACACACACCTTGTTAGGACAGGATACAAATCCATAGGATTTGACTACCTCGTCGAAAACACTGGTTGCCTTAACCGAAAGCTTGCTTAAGTCCATGAATAGACTTCTTAAGCTTCCAAACTAGATGCTCTTCGCCCTCCTTCACATAACCATCTGGCTGTTTCATGTAGATGTCCCTACCTTTTTCAAGGTGACCGTTTAGGAATGCGGTTTTGACATACATTTGCCAGATCTCTAGGTTCATGTGAGCTGCTATGGCAAGGAGAATATGAATGGATTTGATCATTGCTACAGGCGAGAAGGTATCTTCGTATCGATACCTTCTTTCTGGGTAAAACCCTTCGCCACTAGCCTGGCCTTAAACACCATGATCTCTCCATTCGGTCCTCTCTCTTTCTCTTGTATACCCACTTACTACAAATAGCCTTGCAGCCCTCAGGTAGTTCAGTGATCTCGTATACATCCATATCAATTATGGACTTAAATTCTATGTCCATGACGATTCGCTAGGAATCTGCATCTACATCTCCCACTACTTCGTTGTTAGTTCCGGGATCCACGGTATCTTGTTCATCTGCCGGGAGATGATCAAACGTCTCCCCAGTGAACATATACCGATCAGGTGTAAATATCACCCTCCCACTACGTCGAACAGTGTCAGACGATGTGTTAACAGATTGTGCGATTACTCGTGAGTAGTACTATCTTGCACAACCGGGTTGTTCAAGTGGAACTCGACCACCTTGTAATTCCTCAAGGATGATGTCGACTCGAGATTTATGGTTACTAATGTAATCATCTTCTAAGAACCGAGCGTTAGGGCTAACAACGATCTTCTGTTCTTTAGGATCATAAAAGTATCCACCCTTCGTTTCCTTCGGATACCCTATGAACAACATCACTTCGAACGTGATTCCAATTTGTCGGCCCGCCTATTTAGCACATAAGCAGGATAACCCCAAATCCTTAAGTGGTGCATACTGGGTTTGTGCCCGCTCCACAACTCAAAAGGAATCTTTTGTACCGACTTGAAAGGCATACAGTTCAGCAAGTATGCTGCATTCTCTAGGGCATATCCCCAAAAGGAAACTGGCAAAGTTGCATAACTCATCATCGACCGAACCATCTCTAAGAGATTTCGGTTCCTTTTCTCTGACACACCATTCTGCTGAGGCGTGCCCTGTTTGTCGGTCACCGGATGTAATCCCACATTCCGTCAGCGATCCTTGAATTCATTGGATAGTTATTCCCTACCACGATCAGATCGTAGTGTTTTGATTTCTTTACCTAGCTTCTTCTCCACTTCTGCCTTGAATTCCTTAAAGGTTTCAAAGCAATCCAACTTGTGGCGAAGAAGGTAAACATATCCATACCTCGAGTAATCGTCAATAAATGTGACGAAGTACTCATACCCTCCACGAGCTTGTGTAGACATAGACCCACACAAGTCAGAGTGTATCAAACTTAATACTTCTGTGGCTTTATAACCCTTTGCCTTGAAAGGCCTAGTCATCATCTTTCCTTCCAAACAGGTTTCGCAAGTTGGAAATGGTTCAACTTGGAGAGACTCCAATGATCCACATTCCACCAACCTTAGAGTCCTATTAAGATTGATGTGACCTAGTCTTAAGTGCCACAGATAAGTTTGGTTTACCTTATAAGACTCTTTCCTCTTCTTAGGATTTGATGATGAGGAAGCAATATTAACAGAACTACGCGATTTAAAAGTAATAGTATATAAAGATCCGTTTAATGGTCCACCACAGATAAAATCACCGTCTTTCATGATAGAAACTTTAGTATCAAAACTAGATTTATAACCATCCATGATGTAGAGTTTTGAAACAGAAATTATGTTTCGCCTAAACTCAGGCACATATAAAACATCTTTAAGTACTAAAACAGAACTATCAAAAGATAGATGTATATCTCCAATGGCAATTGCAGGAACTCTCGATCCATTGCCCATTGAGACTACCAGCTCGCCATCGCTCAATTGCCTTTTCTGCAAGAAACCTTGTAAGGTGTAACAAATATGATCAGTTGCCCCCGTATCCACTTTCCATTCGTGGGTAGAAGAGGAAACCAGAACAGTTTCAGTTACAAGAGCGACTCATGTCTCTTTCTGTTTTGCCTTGACATCTGGATTATAATTCTTCCAATGTCCTTTCTTACCACTTTTGAAGAACCTTCATTTCTCCTTTGACATTCGCATGTCGCCGGTAAGGACCGTCTTCTTACTTCCACTGTTCTTCTTGAATTGACCACCCTTTCTGCTCTTTTTCTAGTTTCCGCCTTTCGGAGGATTCCTTGAGCTACTATGGATATTCAAGATTTGAGCACTCTTGCCCTTTCCTATAACCTCTTTGACCGTTACCAAAGATTTGAGTAACTTACTCATAGTAAACTCGTTCTTAGACATAAAGGTCCTAAAACAGAAGTTCTTATAAGACCTTTTGCAGAGCATTTATTGGAGAGGTAAGATATCTCTTCCACTCTATGAAATTTTTTAAAATTGTTAAACCCGTTAGGATTTGGTTGGTGAGACTGTTTAGGAACTCGAAAAATATTCGAACATACATATCTAAGAAATATAATTTAAAAGCATGTATGAAATTCATATTTGCACATAATTCGTAATTAACCATCATTGTAACGTTTTGAAAAAACCAATGATAGTTAAATACTCGAATAGCCCTAGAGATCACACTCCTAAGCCACTCAGGTGGACGTTTACTTGTGCACCCCTAGACCAAGCTATATACCTAGCTCTTTAATTTCAATCCACGCCTAGCTTCCCAAGACGAATGGAATTAATAATCTGATATTTCTTTACCATGTCAATATTAATATTAAAACGCGGGAATGGACTTCTCATGAAGTTGTACTCGCGGTTACATCTAAGCTTTGACCATTAATTTGACCGAATTAACATCAAATTCTCGAAATTGGCATACTTACTCGAACCATACCGCATTCAATTTGATTTAATTGGCCATCCTATTTAATTTTTATCTGCTAGAATACTCGTGTTCACTAGGCACGTAAGCCACTCAGGTGAACGTTTACGGCTTCGCTCCCACTACTCAATTATAATTAAATATTTCATTAGAAAACCCATCTCACAAATCTCGTGGTTCAAAATACAAGCAAGTCACTCAGGTTGACGTTTACCTATATAATTGTTCCACTTTTGTGTAGGGTCCAATTGATGGAGGTCCGAATTAATGTTTAACATCCAATTCGATTGGAATCTAATCAAATATTAATAATTTTATTTTATTGTTTGCTTAGTCTTTTTCTTCAAAAGGTTCGTTGAATCATGCATCACCACATAATTCCTAAATAATGCAATTTCTAAAGAAACAGAATAAAACGTGCTCGCCAAAAATTAAACATGCTTAATACGACATAAATCTTATTTTCATGTTTTTCTAAGCGCAATTAATCACATAATCGCATGCTAAACCATAATATAAAATAAATGCGCAACTATGAAATAAAAACGTCGTTATCGGGCTAAAAACAAACAAATAATTCCTATCTATTACATAGCCGGAACAAATATAGATCTTCGATATCTTGAAAAATCTTCGTATCTGAAAACTACATTGAAAACTGTCTCGTGCCACGTCATCATGGTGCCAGCCACGTGACAGACACGTGTACGACACGTGTCAGCAAGAGCTGACGTGGTGCGCCACGTCATCATCTTCCTCCTCTCGCACTGCACCCCGCCGCCGTCGTTCCATGTCGGTTCCCGGCCGGCCGCCTGCACCTAGGGGAGCACCGGACGACGGCGAACCAGAAGTCGTCGTCCCCACTAGGCATCGCCGCCTGCGTGCGGCACGACTGCGGCCTCACTACTGCCCCCGATGCGGCCGTTCCGACCGTCCTCCATTGTCTCAGCCGTGCCCGACGTTGCCCAGACATCTGGGCTACGATGAATTGCCACCTGGAGGCGCCGCTGCGACCTAGTGCTGGGAAATTTAGCAGCCCGTCGCCGGTGAGCTCCTCCGCGCAAATTCACCACTTTCTGAGCCATGATTCATTCAATTAATTCATGGGTAAAGATCCTTGGACGTTTTTCGCCACCATTAACGGATTCTGCTCAAAATTGTCCAACAATTTCCCTCAATTTCAAACAAAATCGCCAGAAAAATATAAATTAGAGCAACAACTTTAGATGCCGATTCCGGTCACATCCAAGATCAGATGATCCCATACGACATATCGACGCGAAGCTCATAAGACGAGGAATCCAGCGGTTCAAGCCGATTGTCGATCGGACGTCGGATGCGCCGGGAATCGCCGCCACAAGATGACACGGAACCCTAGCCAACCTAGGGTTTTCGGCCAGGTTGAGGATTTCTGGAGAGCACGACCACTTCTCATTTCCAAAGCTATTCCGGACAAACCATAAATCGGAATGGGTCGTGCGACCTATCCAAATGAAGCTAAAGAAACAACGAACACAACTATCCAAACGGATTGGAAAAATATGTGGGCACGTGCTCCCACGCGCTTATGAATTCGGCGGTCGTGATCCGCGGAAACTGGGGGTTTCGCCTTTTCCATCTTCCCGCGCCGTCGCACCTCGATTTTCATGCATCCCAAACCAAAATACAGTATAAAATAGTGAATACAAGTATGCACATTGGTCCTATCAACTACTCATGGATTTTCTCAGGAGAAAAACGTTACAATGGTGTCAAAACAGTGGCTTGTAGGCCGCCCCAAACACGAAAAACAATCCGATAACGACAAAAATAAACCTTAATCATGCTCCTAAAAGCAACAATCAAAGCTTAAACCTGGCTCTAATACCAGTTGAAGGAAATATTAGGGGAGGAATTGTACCCTCCTCCTTCGTATGTTGTTGTAACTCTGATTGTTGCTCCTGTTCAAATCTTCTGATCTGTGTCCCGACCCTTTTTCTTCCTCCATGTGGTCGGAGAACTGAAGAAGAATATTTGTCTCTCTCAAAAATGCGTATGCGCGTTAATGTGTTTGTCTCTATTCTGATTATGAACATAATACTAATATATATAAGCTTCAAAACCCAATATTATATTAATATTTGTAGTCCATTAATTTAATTATATTCCTAATGGGTTTCTACATCAATTAGCCCATAATATTAAATAATTAATTAATCCATTGGGCTACTAATATTTATCAATTAATTGGCCCAGCTAATTAATTCCAGATAAATAACATTATTAAATAATGTAAAATACATTAATCTATTAATAACGATTTCTGAAAGACAATAAATAACTAGACAACTAATTGGGCCAGATCAGGGATCTAATACAAGAAATAAAGCAGGGCCTCAAATTAATTAATTATCTATGCTCAGCCCAGAGCAAAATTAATTAATAAACACATATTCATTCCACTAGAGAATTTGTGTTGACTTACCCCTTTATCCCAAATTGAGCAAGGGCTTGTATTTTAGACTTAATCGATCCCCGTATTTAAGATAGAAATGTCCGCTAATTAATTAAGCCCACTGATAGCTTAAATTAATTAACATCTTATACATTCCTGAGTAGTTCCACTCGACTTTATTAACATACCTGAACTTAATCAACCGGCCGGGTTTAGTATGTTAATCCTTACGAGTTCCTCAGGGGATATTATCAACCCATTTTACTAGGATACGGTTACAAGATACAGACAACCAGCCTGAGCCACAAATAACTACTAACACCCAAGATACGTAGATCCGATCGTGATGGTGTTCACCATAGTAGGTCAAAGTGATAGATAACCAAATGTGCTCAGCTGAAGTCTTACCAAGCTTAAGACCAACTAAGTCTCCGAGATCTTGGTTCTCCACTAAGGTCTGTTAGGAGAACACATCTCATTGTGATCCATTAATACACCACCTTAAGTGTACACATAAAGACAAGCAGCCAAGATAAGCCACTTTTTATCTAAATTGTACCTTAAACCGACAACTTATCCTTAAGTTGTCTCAGCTTTGATAACCGTTTATATCTTGTCAGTTCAACCAATTTGTGTAGTCTTCTGTGATACCCGACACACTACACAAATCTGACTTTTATACAAGATAAATGATTATATGTGCAAATATATATTTAAGAGATATGAGAATAAAATAGTGCTAAGGACAAAACTACATTGTATACAAGCATAAAAACTGCTTCTAGTATACAAAATCCCAACATAATAACCTCAAGGCGAGTAGGACACCCACTACAAGGGACGTTGTTGAGATTGTAGACGTCTACCATCGCCTGCATGACAACCACGTCTGCGTCCTCGGCCACCACCAGATCTATTCCAATTAGAGGAATTATTACCACGTCCTCGTTTAGAGGATGAGTTGTGGGAAGCAGTAGATCCTTCAGAGCAAGGAGGATTATGTTGCTCAGCCTCACAAGATGGATTCTGAGATGAGTAGAGGGCTGTGGCAACAGTACTTGCAACAAGAGAGGTTTACTTTGCTTTTCTAGTTTCTTCGAGAATGAGTCACGATCTGGCTTCATAGAAGGGAGGCAATGGATCGCTCTATTGGATGAATGTAGCTAAACCATCATAGTTTTCAATTAATCTCACAATTAATTAAAGTACTAAATGTTGATCGGTAACTGGGGCTCCAACGTTAGAGAGTTGATCGGCAAGCATTTTTAGTTCTTGACAATAAGCGACTATATTTGGAAAATCATCAAGACGAACATGTGTGAATTGATTTTCCAAATATACCGCATGTGAGTTTTTGTTGTCTTGGAAGATATTTTGTAGACGATCCCACGCTTGCTTTACAGTCGAGTCTGGTTCTAGTATGGTGTGGAGTAAATCATTAGAGATCGTACCATATATCCACGGGAGTACGATGGTGTCGAGGCGATTCCAAAGTTCTTTGTCTTCTTTTGGATCAGAGGTGGTTGTAGTTGTGGGAGGGATGATATGGTCAATCACCTTGTATGCTCGACAATGAATTTGAAATAATTCAGCCCAGGAAGAGTATTGACTTTTCTCCATTTCAAGATTGATGGAGATGAAGTTTTTGACATTGTTGACGGCGAGTGCAGGATGGAAATATGATTTTCCAGCCATGGGATGAGAAGAAAAATGATAGAATGGAGAAGAGAGACGGAAGAAGTGTTAGAGAAAGAGCACTAGCGCTTCTGATACCATGAAATAATTTGAATTCATGAGTCTATTCCTTTCTTCATAAAGTATTAATAGAGTACAATATGTTAGTTCTAACTATGCTAGAGTTACGGTAGTTTAGGGCTTTCCCTATTCCTAAGGTAAATCACTAACAATAAAAGACACTCCCTCCGTCTCGCTACTACTGTCCTACTTTCATAATTGAGTTGTCCCGCTTTTACTGTCCTCTTTCCTAAAATAGCAAAAAATACTCTTAAACAAAAAATGAAGTGGGCTCCTCCTACTTACTACTCATCCCCATATTCTCTCTCCAAAAATCTATCTCTAATATGATTTTTGTTCCACTCTGAACTTAGAAATTTATGATTCTTAACTTTTTGAAAACTTTAGATTATTTCTTAAATTACAATATTAAAAAAGGAAACAGAAAAAAAATACGTTGCAAAAAAAATACGTTGCCTCAACTATCCCTTGCAAAAATTTTGAGGAATTCTCATTTTTTCCACCAACCACTCCTTGAAAATTGTGTCCATTTTTTAATACAATTAAAACTCATAAAATACATACTTAAACAAAATTTCTTATTCTTCATGCCAAAACCAAAGGGGACCGTAATAGCAGGACGGAGGGAGTAATATCTACAAGATAAATACATGATACAAATTGATTATTTGATTATTTTCTATAATCTATCAATAACGACATGTCAATTATGTTTATTTCTAGACGAGACTTCAGGCATAGAGTGGGGAGGGGAGTGAATGCACCTGAATGCCAAGTCTCAAACTTAAACGCAGAAGTAAGAATAACATTAAATGTTACGTACTGATCTGAGATTCAGCTTATCAAGTAAGATTCCATATCGCGTTATCAGAAGTGACACAGTCTACTGATTAGTGTTCACTGACTGAAGTTAGTTCACAAAATATTTGGTAGAAGTATAGTGCGAAATGTGTAGATGTTCTATAGTCTGGTTGAAAAATGTTGTTTAACAAAACCCGCCCAAGTTTATGCTTATGTGTGTCTTAGGTTTACTAAAAATCAACACTTGTTTTATTTTATGAAAGTAGTTCAGTGCAGATGAACAATAATCAATAAAACAGTAAGTTGGTTCAAAGATGAGTCTTCAAGTGTGTGTGTGTGGGGGGGGGATGGAATACACTTGAGTCAAAGCAAACTCAAATGTGAAAGTCTATCTGGTACTGAGTTTGCTTGCTGAATAAATTCAGGTTATCAAGTAAACTTCCTGATCGTGATTCATGATACTAAATACTATTCATTAACTAAAGTCAGTAGATAGGTGGTTCAGTACAAGAAGTTGGGTAGAATTGTGTAGGCATGTTTGCATTAAGTACGCTAGAGCTTGTATCCTTTTTGGATGTTCGTTGTTCCTAATTTCTTCAACCCTGGAAAATCGATCTCTATTTATAATCTTGACCTGTGAATAGATACGTTGGAGAGGACCTAGACACGTGGCAAGAATGACAAGCAAAACGACCATCTTCAAATTTTGAACGTTACTATAGAGATTTTCTCTTTTTTAGAGTGGGGAGGCTGACTGTAGCTTTTGTGTCAGGAAAACTATAGTGTTGTCAGCTCCTTATTGGTCGAGGTTTGTTGGTAGTGAGGCTTCATTCAAACTCCAAGTCTGATACTGAGTTGACTTCCTTTGATACCTCAGACACTTTACTAAAAAGTTCTCTACTAACATTCTCTAATATCTTCAGCATGTTGACCGTTGCTTTCATACTGACTCCACAACACTCATTCAATAGATTCATCCCCGAATCTACTAAGTCTTCAGACAGCTGAGTTTCTAGATATTGCTGATCAGAATAATCTACCGAGTCTAACAACAGCTACTGAAAAGCTATTTGTCCTACTGAGCTCAACTAAGTTGTACATTTATTACTAT
The DNA here is from genome assembly GCA_028984105.1 of Lavandula angustifolia. Taxonomy (NCBI): domain Eukaryota; kingdom Viridiplantae; phylum Streptophyta; class Magnoliopsida; order Lamiales; family Lamiaceae; genus Lavandula; species Lavandula angustifolia. Next base: position 23,454,904 of record CM054807.1, on the reverse strand, counting down.
ATATTAGTTCATCGCTCAACTATGGGTTTTGGGATCTTCAAATCTTATATAATTAATCATCACGCAACAATTCCCCCCCTATTTGGTGATGCCAAGCATATGTGTGAGTGTGTGTTAGTGATCACTAGAGTGATCAATTGTGTTCAATTTAAAATACGGAGGCCAATGTGACGATGAGTAGTTGTCAGACCAAAAATGTAGTACTGATTTCAATATAATGTGAGAGATTACAAGTACATGAACCAACACTAACACTATCAAGCTATGACACTCTAGACTAATAAGCTATGACACTCTAGCCTCGGGAGGCTGGGGTCCAAATAGCTTGTAGATGTCTGCTCTGAGTTTCTTGATTTAAGCTTGATCATCCTTCTCTGTCAGTATCAGAATTTTCTTTGCAGCAGCATCCATGACTTCTTCCTCAATCTCCTGAGTGCATAAATTTACTTCAATGTCTACACAAGCTCGTGGAGGGTATGAGTATTTTGTCACATTTATAGATGATTACTCAAGGTATGGATATGTTTACATTCTTCGCCACAAGTAAGATTGTATTGAAACCTTTACGGAATTCAAGGCAGAAGTAGAGAAGAAGCTAGGTAAAGATATCAAAACACTACGATCTGATCGTGGTGGTGAATACCTCTCAAACGAGTTCAAGGATTACTTGAAAGAATGTGGGACTACATCCCAGCTGACATCACCGGGCACGCCTCAGCAGAATGGTGTGTCAGAGAGAAGAAATCGAACTCTCCTAGAGATGGTTCGATCCATAATGAGTCATGCAACGTTGTCGGTTTCTTTTTGGGGATATGCCCTAGAGACAGCAGCATACTTGTTGATCCGTGTACCTTCCAAGTCGGTTTAAAAGACCCCGTTCGAGTTATGGAATGGGCATAAGCCTAGTTTACACCACTTAAGGATTTGGGGTTGTCTTGCTTATGTGCTAAATAAGCAGATCGACAAGTTGGAATCACATTCAGAAGTGATGTTGTTCATATGGTATCCGAAGAAAATGAACGGTGGGTATTTTTATGATCCTAAATAATAGAAGATCGTTGTTAGCACCAACGCTCGGTTCTTAGAAGAGGATTACATTAGTAACCACAAGTCTTGAGTCGACATCATCCTTGAGGAATTACAAGGTGGTCAAGTTCCACTTGAATAGCCAGTTGTGCAAGATAGTACTCCAAGAGTAACTGCACAATCTGTTGACACAACGCCTGACACTGTTCGACTTAGTGGGAGGGTGATGTTTACGCCTGATCGGTATATGTTCACTGGGGAGACGTCTGATCATATCCCGGCTTATGAACAAAATACGTGGATCCTCGGACCTACATCGAAGCGAATGGGAGATATAGATGCAGATTCATGGCGAGTCGCCATGGACTCGGAATTTGAGTCCATAACTAGTATGGATGTATACGAGCTCACAGAACTACTTGAGGGATTCAAGGTCGTTGGTAGTAAGTGGGTATACAAAAGAAAGAGAGGATCGAATGGGGAGATCGTGGCATTTAATGCTAGACTAGTGGCGAAGGGTTTTACCCTGAAAGAGGGTATCAATTATGATGATATCTTCTTGCATGTAGCAATGATCAAGTCTATTAGGATTCTCCTTGTCATAGCAGCTCACATGAATTTAGAGATTTGGCAGATGGATGTCAAGACCGCATTCCTAGACGGTCACCTTGAAAAAGGTAGAGACATTTACATGAAATAGCCAGAAGATTATGTGAAGGAGGGCGAAGAGCATCTAGTTTGGAAGCTTAAGAAGTCTATTTATGGACCTAAGCAAGCTTCTCGGTTATAGAACCAGCGTTCCTGTCCTAACGAGGTGTGCATATGCCGTATCTGTGTTAACAAATCAGTGGTGTTTCTTGCACTTTACGTAGATGACATCCTTCTCATTGGGAATAATGTCTAAGTGTTATCAGACGTAAAAAAATGGTTATCCGAGCAGTTTTAAATGAAGGACTTAGGTGAAGTTGCTTACATCCTTGGGATCAAGGTTATCTGAGATAGCCAGAAAAGGATGTTAAGCTTATCACAAGCATCCCACATTGATACTTCCATTGCTCGTTTTAGCATGCAAGATACTAAGAAAGGTTCATTACCTTTCAGACATGACATTTTTCTATCCAAGAATCAGTTCCCTAAAACGCCTGAAGAGATAGAAAGTATGAGGCTAGTACCATATGCTTCCGTTGTCGGTAGCCTCATATATGCAATGCTTTGTACGAGATCGGATATCTCATATGCTATAGGCATGGTCTCAAGATATCAGTCTAACCCTGGACAAGAACAGTGGACTGCGGTCAAGCATATTCTCAAGTACCTTAAACGGACTAGAGATTATAGGCTTGTTTACCAGTCAGACAGTCTAGTGCCTTTGGGTTATACAGACTGAATTTCTAGGCTGACAGAGACGAGAAGAAGTCTACCTCGGGTTATGTGTTTACCTTGGGAGGTGGAGGAGTGCAAAGCAGAAATGCATTGCGAACTCAACCATGGAAGTAGAGTATGTGGCTGCTTCAGAAGCCTATAAAGAGGAACTTTGGCTCAAGAATTTCTTCTAGGATCTTGATATTGTTCCGAATTTACCTAAGACAATCACAATATATTGTGATAAAGCAGGTGCAGTGGTGAAATCTAATGAACCCAGATCCCACAAGGCGTCTAAACACATAAACAGAAAGTACCACATCATACGAGAATTCGTAAATCAAGGAGACATGGTGATTGACAAAATTAGAACTGAAGACAATCTAGCTGATCCATTCACTAAGAGCTTACCAATTTCGGCTTACGAGAAGCATGTTCTTGGCTTCGGAGTGGTGAGTTTGTTTGTACTAGTTAGTACCAGAACTGACACATTGTATATTAAAAGTTTATTTTAGTATAAGTGGGAGAATTGTTGGGATTGTGTATACTGGAAGCAAATTTCATGCTTGTATACAATGTATTTTTTTTTCCATTATTTTATTCTCCTATCTGAGATATATATATATATATATATATATATATATACATGTAGTCATTTACCTTGTATAAAAGTTAGATTGTGTAGTGTGTCGGGTCTCACAGAAGACTACACAATTGGTTGAACTGACAAGATATAAACAGTTATCACAGCTGAGACAAGTTAAGGATAAGTTATCGGTTTAAGATGCAATTTAGATAAGAAATAGCTTGTCTTGGCTAATTGTCTGTATGGTACACTGAAGGTGGTGTATTGATGGATCACAGTGAGACGTGTTCTCCTGACTGACCTTAGTGGAGAACCAAGATCTGGGTGACTTAGTTGATCTTAAGCTTGGTAAGACTTCAGCTGAGTGCATTTAGCTAACTATCACTTTGACCTACTATGGTGAACGTCATCGTGACCGGATCTATGTATCTTGAGTGTCTGTTTATTTGTGGCTTCAGACTGGTTGTCTGTATCTGGCATCCATATCCCTATTAAATAGATTCATAATATCCCCTGAGGAACTCGTAAGGATTAGCATACTAAATCGGCCAGTTGATTAAGTTCAAGTGTGTTAATAAGGTTGAGTGGTACTACTCAGGAATATAATAAGCTGTTAATTAATTTAAGCTGTCAGTGAGTTTAATTAAAGAACGAATAGTTATTTCTTAAATACAGAGATCAATTAAGTCTAAAATACAAGTTCATGCTCAAGTTGAGATAAAGGGCTAAGTCAACACGGATTCTCTAGTGGAATGAATTTGTGTTTATTAATTAATTTTGCTCTGAGCTAAGCATAGATAATTAATTAATTTGAGGCCCGACTTTATTTTTTGTATTGGATCTCTGGTTTGGCCCAGTTAGCTGCCCAATATTTATTTAGCTCTTTCGAAAATTATTATTATTGGATTAATATATTTATATATTATTTAATAATATGAAAACTATTTATCTGGAATTAATTGATAAATAGGTGGCCCAATTATCATTAATTATATTATGGGCGGATATTAATTCATTGGAAGCCCATTAGCAATATAATTACTAATGACTCACAATTATAATACAAAGTTTTTATGCATTATATTGTAAGTATTATACACACGTTCAGATTACATAATTATTCTTCATTTTCACAGAAGATAGTGAGAATGTGAATGTGAGAGAAAAACATAATTATTCCTCTCAGATCTCTATCCACACGGAGGAGAGAATGGGCTGAGATACAGACCAGAAGCTCCAGACACGAGCAAAAATTAGAGGCTATCCAAGGACGCAGTTATATCGTCCTCCCATTCCTTCATAAGGTCCATTAAGGGTAAGTATGTCTTTTTACACTTTATGTTTTGAAACTAAACCAAACACCTAAACTTTCTCCCTTCATCTTTCTGTCTCCTTATCTATCTCTCTATACCTTACAACTCATCTCTCCCCTCATCTTTGCGATAGTGGCGGCAGACGCAGATGACGATTAGCTGGAAAATATGTTGGAAAACACAACTTTTTAATGCATAATTTGGTGTTGGTTTATGCATAATTAAGAATATTTTTATGCCTAAAACTTTATTTTATGTGGATGTTATGTTATACAATAAAAAACGTTTTGTGTATATTATAATATTTGTTTATCCATAAGCAGGGGCGGGGGCAAGATTTTTAGGAAGGGGGGCAAAATATAACACGCTTAATAACATATAAACGTGTTATAGCAAAATCTATTGTATAATTAATCTATTAAAAATTAATCTGTAATCGGCCTCTACGGTTTGCAGTATTCTGAAACTTCTTAATAATAGGTGCATTAGTAATAACACTAAATATATCTTTCTCAATATAAATCACCACATTATTGTCCGTTCATTCATCACCTATTGGAGTAGAAGTGCAGAACATAAACTGAGATTTGAGAATGAGATTTATCTTCTCTAATTTGTTTTTTAATTGATGGGGGCATAACATGTATTTCACACACAAAATTGAGGAGAGGCAATTGCCTCTCCTTGGCTACATGTAGGTCCGCCAGCATAAGCCCGAACAATCTTATGCATAGACTGATAATCTTGTATAAATTATTACATTATAAAATAAAAATCAGACTTTATTGGTCCCGGTACGATTTCAGGTGTATTGGGGGGGGGGATACAAATGATGCCAAACTTTCCTTTTTATTTTCCAGATCAGAGAAACACTGACTGGAAGTGAGTCAGTCAGACAGTGCGAAAATATGTTAGGCCCCTTATGAAAAGCTTATTTGTATGCAATAATTAGGCTGATGAGTGAACGATGAACAGTAAGCTGAAAATAAAGAATGCAACAGTGAACGACACCAAGATTTTATAGTGGTTCGGATTCACAAGATCATATGTCCACTTTTCTGCTTCCAGTAGAAATCCACTAAGGATACTCGGAGATTGTCAAGTCCAGATCAATACAAATAATCAATCAAGCTAACCAACTATCTATCAAATTATCTATCTATAAAACCGATTCTAACTTAGAATATCAGGTTGGGTATGAAATTGTTCAACTATTAAGAGTATGAAACACTCTTGACTCCAAGTTTTTTATGTGTATGAGATTATACTTGGAGTATGAACAGAAGATGAATTTCTAGCAATGGAACAATAGAATATGAAAGCTAAGGTTTGTTCTTTGCTTGAGTGTAACCTCTCAACGAGAGCTTTCTGCTATTTATAGACGACCTAGGAAAAAATCCGTTGAACAAAGATCAATATCCTATTCGCTTCGTGCTGAAACGGTCTTCTGCATTGAATGCATAGACACGAGCAAATCAAAGCACACTTCATAACCCCTTCACGTACCTCGTACTGTCTTCACATGTTCGAATCCTTCAGTTCGGACTGGTCAAGAATATGATCTATCAATCAGTTCAGCTTGGAGAAGTCAGCTTATCAAAGCTGGACTCAGTAAAATCCACTAGCCAAACGATCACAACCTGAACTAACCTAGTACGAGAAATATCAGTCTGACTATACAATCACTGAAAACTAACAAATTACATCAGATTAGTTCATTTATCAATAGAGGTTTGGGATAATTAAAAACTTATATTATTTTCCAACAGACTTTAGCCATAGTAAATTACTAGTTTATGCATAATTCCATGCATTTTTATGCAAAACATTGTCTGTTTTACAAACACAATTCATTATACTTATAATATATAACATATATTTTTTCAATATATGTCTTCGAGAGCATTAGATTTCTCAATCTCCTTATTTTTTCTATTTTTTTGTTTTATTCTTTATTTATGCTTACCAATTGTTTTGTTTATCTTAGCAATCCTAAAATTGAACTTAGTTAGTTTATTACATTTTTTTTATAAACTAGATGTGATTTTTAATTTTAATTTGATGAGTGCATTGAATATCAAAGGAAAGTGCATCACGATATGCCTATAAGTGCATCACAATTTGTCTTCGAGAGCATTAGATTTCTCAATCTCCTTATTTTTTTTTCGTTTTATGTTCACCAATTATTTTGTTTGTCTTGGCTATCCAAAAATTGAATTTAATTAGTTTATTACATTTTTTATAAACTATATTTGAATTTTTTAATTTTAATTTGATGAGTACATCAAATAACAAAGGAAAATGCATCGAATAACAACGAAATTGCATCAGATAACAAAGGAAAGTGCATCACGAACAGTATACGTATTACATATCGTGTCTGACGACTTTCATATCTGAAGAGAGAGAGAGAGAGAGAGAGAGAGAGAGGGGAAAAAGAGAGGGAGGAGGGAGAGAGACGAGAGAAAAAAAAAAAGAGAGAGGGAGGAGAGAGAAAGGGAAAAAAAGGAGGGAGGGAGGAGCGAGAGACGAGAGAGAGATGAAAGAGAGAGAGGAAGAAAAAAAATTGGAGTTTAATTTGATGGTGGGGGATCAATGAAAATGATTAGTAATTTAGCCTTAAGCTATTAAAAATAAAGAAAAAAAGCTTATATTATAATTAAGCAAGTATAAATCCTATCCATCTATTGTTGAAATTTAATGTATAGAAGTGTTTATTTTTCACACTCTAAAGAGGTGTTCACTAAAGAACCACTGCATTATATATATATATATATATATATATATATATATATATATATATATATAGTGAGTGGATCATGTGAGAACCTGCATTTAACGTGAAAACTACAAACCATGCATAATCATTATATATTTTATGCATATTCCTTATTTTTTTATGCAAGAACCTATAATTTTACATTTTGCATAATCCTTATATGTTTTATGTAGAAGACAAAAAGTATAAAATAAAAGTTTTTTTTTGCATAAAATATATAAGGATTATGCATAAAACATATAAGGATTATGCATGGTTCGCAGTTCTCACGTTAAATGCGAGTTTCTCACCGAGATCCACACTATATATATATATATATATATATATATATATATATATATATATATATATATATATATATATATATATATATATTCTATATTCTATACCTTATTATTATTATTATTGATTAACATGTAGTTATATAATTAAAAAATTTGTTAAAGAAACATGCACACATTTTAAAATTTTCACTATATACTTATTTGACACAAATAACTATATTATTTAAGTTGATAAATTTACAAATTCAATTTTATGTGTACTAACATAAATTAGTAATTTGGGAAATTAACACGAGAAATATATACTACAACTAAAAACACAAATCATTGTTTAAGGATATAGATTCTCATCAGAGATATGTATAGTGTTAGCTGATTGTTTGACTACCTGAGTTCATTTTCGACTAATCTAATATTTTGATCCCCACTCTCACACATTTCTCTCTCTCTATCGTCTCTCTCTCTCTCTCTCCTTCCCCCCCTCTTTTTCTCCTCTCTCTCTCTCTCATGTATTTTTTTCCTTCTCTCTCTCTCTTGTATCTCTCCTCCATCTCTCTCTCTCTCTCTCTCTCTCTCTATCTCTCTCCATTCGAGTGCATTAGATTTTTGCTATAAGTGCATCATGATGTGCCTATATGTGCATCACAATATGCATATAAGTGCATCAATATTTGTCTTCGAGAGCATTAGATTTCTCAATCTCCATATTTTTTCTATTTTTTGTTTTATTCTTTATTTATGCTTACCAATTGTTTTGTTTATCTTAGCAATCCTAAAACTGAACTTAATTAGTTTATTACGTTTTTTTTTATAAACTAGATGTGATTTTTTAATTTTAATTTGATGAGTGCATCGAATAACAAAGGAAAGTGCATCACGATATGCCTATAAGTGCATCAGAATTTGTCTTCGAGAGCATTAGATTTCTCAATCTCATTTTTTTTTCGTTTTATGTTCACCAATTGTTTTGTTTGTCTTGGCTATCCAAAAACTGAATTTAATTACTTTATTACATTTTTTTATAAACTATATGTGATTTTTTAATTTTAATTTGATGAGTGGATCGAATAACAAAGAAAAATACATCGAATAACAAGGAAATTGCATCGGAAGTGCATCACGAACAGTATACGTATTACATTTCGTGTCCGATGACTTTCATATCCACGAGAGAGAGAGAGAGAGAGAGAGAGAGAGAGAGAGAGAGAGAGAGAGAGAGAGAGGCGAGAGAGAGAGACGAGAGAAAAAAAACAAAGAGAGGGAGGAGAGAGAGAGAGAGAGAGAGAGAGAGAGAGGAGGGAGGGAGGAGAGAGAGATGAGAGAGACGAGAGAGAGAGAGGGAGAAAAAAAATTGGGGTTTAATTTGATGGTGGGGGATTAAGGAAAATGATTACTAATTTAGCCTTCAGCTATTAAAAATAAAGAAAAAGCTTATTTTATAATTAAGCAAGTATAAATTAACCATGTATTGTTGAAATCTAATTATATAGAAGTGTTCATGTTTCACAATCTAAGGGAGTGTTCACCAAAGAACCACTCCCTATACACACACACACACACACACATATATATATATATATATATTGTCAGAGCCCGATTTTCGAAAAAGGACGTGTGACCAAGTGTAGTACAATAAGAGTAAATAAATCAAGAATTCATGATTTTAAAAGAAAATCATATTACAAAATAGTACTAGAAATTTTAAATTATAATATTTTATTAATTTCTGGGATAGTTCAAAATGTGATATATGTCATATCACATAGAATGCAATAACTGATAATAAAGATGGGTTTAGAGTGGCGATAGACAAAAGGGCTACATTCCTTGGATTGGGCAAAAACCGTTAAGCACAGCGGAATTTAATTTATTTGACAGCAACACTCGCCTCGGCTCCGTCTGTCAGCAGCAGCCGCTCAACCTGAAAATATTTTGAAAAAGATTTGGGGCTGAGTACTAGTGTACTCAGTGGGCGAGCATTTAATAAAGCATTTTCTAAAAATCTGCAGTTATCCAGAGCATAAAAGTATGACTTATGAGGTTTTAAAATGAAAAAGAACTCCTAAGTATACAAAAGCATTTTTCCTTTCTTTTGCGCGCGAGTGCAGCGTTCTTTTAGTTACTTTTGCTATCCCGGAACATATCCTCGTCGGATCCACTTTCATTGCGATCCCGGAACGTATCCTCGTCGGATCCAATTTCATTGCGATCCCGGAACGCATCCTCGTCGGATCTAATTTCATCTAGGGTCTCGAGCCGTTACTCAGAGTACCCTTTTCAACTTTGGATATCGGGCCTTTCCCCAGATAATACCTTATAAAAGTTAGTGTACAGTGGAGATCAACCCACTGCGCAACTAACGGGGGGTGTACACAATTCCAGCCTGACGTGTTAGGTCAAAACAAGAATCTCGATCGACCATACAAGAGCATTAAACTTAATCGAACGCGCATAAAACATTTCCAAGGATAACAACATTTCATATAATTTAAGAGCTTATTAACTCAAAGATAAGTTTAGAGGAAAGTATAACCCACCTTGTGGCGCGTTATTATTATCCGCAGCTTTTTCCGAGGTTACCGTCCTTCCTCAGAGGGCTACAATAGAGACCTAATTTCTGTTAGGGTTAAATCCCAAAGTCCTAGAATTTCATTGAATTCTAGACCACAAAGTTCGTCTCTAGCAATTTGGATTTTTGGTTACGAAGGGCGGATTTTGTTTCGCTATTTTCTCGAAATGATAAAATTCGTCTTCAATAATCTTGGCCGGATATATCCCGTTCACATATTCATAGCATCCTCTCTTCATTCGGTAAATTTTTTTGTAGCTTGGTATTTTCCAATTAAGGGGATATTTGAAAATGAAATATATTTGGAAATGATTTTCGCAGCAACTTCCGGCATTATTTCCGGACGATCCGACCATCGGTCTTCGACTAAGACTCATGTTTAGATTCTGCCTCAGGAGAGGTACAAGACCGTATAAATAAGTTTTCTGATCGGACGTTGTTTCGACATCGAAAATAGTTTCTGAACTTGAGTCGGCGAAAATGTGGCAGTTCTGCCAGCGGTACTTTGTAGGCTCGTATCTTTTTCGTTCGAACTCCATTTTATGCGTCGAGCATGGTTTTGGAAATTCAATGAACTCAGCTTTCTACCGGTATAAGGTTCGGTGAGTTTCGAGAAGGAACGAAGCTCATAAGCTATTTTAAAGTTGGGGGTTCAGCACATTCCGGAAAGGATAGGCGTTTCAGCGATGCATTTTCGTCGATCCGTAACTTCTCGATACGATCTCCAAACGGTGAACGGAAAGGTTCTGGAGATTCCTTGAATAGCAAGGTTTGATACGGTATGGGGCTTGGGGTTACCAGATTCGAGGGCTGTTCACAAACGATCTCTCAAAACGGGTGGAGCTACACCCTTATTTCAACACTTAGAATTTTTCTGGTTGGGGCTTTTAAACAAACAGTTTCTGGGCTATATTCGAGCAAGCGTATCTCAGCGGTCGGGACTCTGTTTCACGATCGAAAATATGTTTTGGAATCCTTGTTGATTAAGGTTTGTGTTGGTGTAAGTTTTCTGGAGTTATTAGTTCGATCAGGTCGTAAAAATTGGGTCGGAACTTGCTGTTATGCGCTTCTCGCCAGCTCGGCAGTTTTGAGCGGGTGTTTTTGACGAGTCATAACTTTTCGGTCTGAGCTCCAAACATCGAGAGACAAGTGGCGTTGGAAAGCCTGTAGATGTGTCTTTCCAACAATATGGGTTTCAAAGGGGTTTCGGCAATACACAACGTGTTGGAGACGCTCGAACAAGGCTGCTCCGCAGTCTGAAAATGTTAGGCAGTTCGGCGGTCCAAGTTCGACGTTGAATAACTTCGTGGTTCGGACTCCGTTTCGCGAACCGAGTGGTGCGTTAGGAAGCCTGTAATCATGGCTCTTCGACGGTATGGACGTACGGGCATAGGAGTCAGTCAGCAAAGTATGGGGAGGTCGGGAATATCGCTGCCCTGCAGTGCGTAAGGCAGGGCGGCTTCGGTTAGGCCTTTTCGGCGCTGCATAACTTCCCGGTTTGGGACCCGATTCACGTCCCGTTTGGTGCGTTAGAGAGCCGAAAGTAAGGACTTTCTAAGAGTGTCCAGAAAGGTGCGTTCTTACATCGAGGGGATGCGGTAAAAGGGGGCTAAAGCTCGTAGGTTAACGGCGGAGGTAACGATTTGGATAGGGACTTTAAGTTCGTTTCGACAAAACCAAATGGGATAAACAAACATACCATAACATGATTCTTCGTGTCTTTAATTTTCCAAGCATTCATGTCGACTATGAATCGAGATACATCTTATTTTTCTTCTATTAATCTCAAGAACGTGATTGAGATATTTCGTCGAACATTTAGAGGGCGTCTAAAGATCATACATGAGTTTAGCATTTTAGAGGTTGGATTTGCTCCACTTAACAATGAATAGCAACATCATTTAAGAATGCAGTCCCAAAACAAACAAAACATCCCAAATTCTAAACGAATATCACGAATAAACATACATGAAGTTCACGTGTTTTGGAAACGGTTTCGAAAACAAGAATTGTTTTGATCTCAAAACACACACGCCCAGAACTGAAACGAAAAGAAGGAGATATCACTCTTAGTGTTGCAAGGTAAGAACCTTACCTCTAACCTCCTTCTTCCGATTTTTCGAACGCGTTTCTTAGCGAAGTCGTCGGCCGTGATTTCTTCCTCCTTCAACCATAAGCAGCTCGAGTTGTCTGAAGGTGAGGGATATTTCGTGAGATACAGAGAGAGATAAGTAAGAATGATCTTCAATAGTTGATGGCTTATGAGGGATCGGTTCTCCATCTTCACACTCATCAAATGCTTTTCTGCATCTCTTTTTGTTGAATGGTGGTGACAGGAGAAACTAATCATTTCTTGTAGATGCAGCGCCAATGGAGAGGGGATGGTGTAATCATAATTTTTCTCTCAAAATCTGGCCGGATCCTTCCTTGCGTGTGATAGGTATTAGCGAGAGATAGTGGTGATTGGGAGAGAGAAGCGGTGATAGGATTTGGCGAGATTACACGGCGTTGGAGAGGGAGAGGTGGATGACGTGGTATGATGAAACGTAAGATACGGAGGGAGATAAGTGGATCTTATCTTATATATTTCATAATCCTACCAATTATTAAAATAGGATACATCTATACACACATATATATCTATATACACATATATATGTTATGTATTTACTAGAAATTAATTCCCGTATCAAAATCGACTCAATTACACGTATTAAAATCATGAGGCACACATGTATACGTGTGCTATATATATATATATATATATATATATATATATATATATATAATATGTGTGCCAATATAAAACTCGAAATTATTTGAAATGTCTCGAAACGTTCATAATGCTCCGTAATTACCCGCGAACGCGACGATAATTAAATCCTATCGAAAATGGATTTATTCGGAAATAAATCCCTATCGTTACCGATTTTATTTATTAAAATTTTTCGGGGTATTACATATATATATATATAGGGAATGAATATTATGAGATCCAAATCTTAAAAGAGATACGAGATCTGATCTCGTCCCTCCATTTCGCAAATCTAAGGCTCTCATTTTATCACCAAAAGTATTTAAAGTTAAATCAAAAAAGGAATAAATAGCCTCATTAAGGGCAAAATAGTAATCTTATGAGAATTCTTTTCCCTACCTAACCATACTCAATTTGAAATGGCCAAAAGAACAGCAGCAAACGACGACTCAAGAGATCTGAACTTCAAATCGTTAATGTGGGAAAATCAAGTCGATTATCTTTCGTGGGTTTCGTTCTCTTACGCTTCTTACGTGGTTTCAGCCCGATTTGCCGCTGGATTTATCCCGATTTCTGCCGATTCCGAAGATTGATTTCTGCATATTTATCGTGGTTCACCAATTTGCTGCGAAGGTAAGAATTCGTTCTGGTTTTGAATATATTGTAGTTCGAGATTTTGTGGATTCATTTTTCGGGTTCCACTTGTTTATGGTCGTTTTCATTTTATGCGATTTTTTTCGAGATTTCTGGTTATATTTTGTATAAGCCCTTTTTTTGGGATTAGGGTTTCTGTACTGGATTTATGAGATATATGTATCGATTAAGTATTTGTTGTTCTGTTCTCGATTCACTATTCTCATTTCATTTGTCTACGTAAATACACTTTTCATGCATATGTATTTGTTAGTTTATGTTGATACTGTGTAACATTCATGAATGCAGTTTGTTGAATGGCTGACAAGTTACAGTCAATTGTGTCTCTTGAATCCGATGAATCCATTTACATTCCTGATTGTGCGGCCGAATTGAAACCGTATGCCGGACGGAAATTTGATACTCTTGAGGAGGCCGAAACTTTCTATAGAGACTACGGAGGTTTGTGCGGTTTCGATATTCGTAAGTGGTCGATAAAATGTCATGGGGATGGGTCTATCATGCGTAGATATTTGGCTTGCAGTAGAGAAGGGGAGAAATTTATGGATGTTGATAATGTTAATTCGAAAAGAACAAAGCGAAGGTGTAATTCAAAACGGTCATCTTCCTTGTCACGCGTCGGAAATGCAACCAGATGGGACAACACGATTCAAGAAATTGCCCTAACGTTAAGGATGTTGAAGATTCGTCTTAAGTTTTTATGCAGAACTTACTACAGACATATGCATTGAACCATTTAATTTTTGGCACTAATTTGTCATAACTGAATCCCTTTAACTTTTTGTTATGTTATTTTCATGCATGACATTCATGCATATCTATTTTAGTTCTCATGTTCACCCTTTATTGTACTGATTATGTAAAAGGTTTGGTATTTCATGGATACCGTAGTGTATTTATATGCTTATGGTATGTAATTTTTTTGCATATCCCTTTTTTATGTACATGTGTGTTTATATTTCTGCATAGTGCCCAATTTTGATTTGCATGAAAAACACGTTATATATGCATAACTTCTAATACTTAAATATACAAAAACTTCGTCTACATTTGTTCAACTACTGTATCAATAAAAAACATAAGTACCACCATAACTTCTAAGTTTTACATCCCAAGTTGTTCCAACAAAAGAGCTTTCACACATTCTTTAGAATCAAGTTCATTCTCATCGGCATGACCAACATCCTCTTGTTCCACTGTCTCCTTCATTTTGTTATCATTGAAATTGACTATGCTCAAGCAATACCGCATCCTCAAAAGCTTAATTTGCTTCACACCTTTCCTCAAAAATCTCGTGTCCCGATTGATTATGTCACCCTTGAACGTCTCCATATGTCTCATCAAATACACTCCACGCAAGAAATAATTCATATTTATCATATTTTACCGTTACAAATTGATTTATGCTTACCTTTCTCAGAAATCATGCACACAAGTATATAATTTCATGCTAACCTTTCGATCAAGTTTTGCACACATTTTATGCATTTGACTCAATCTTTTTATGCTAACCTTTCGATCAAGTTATGCACACCACTAATATTAATTATGCACAAAAATCCAAAATAATATGTATCAATGGAAAAAAAAATTATGCTTACTATTTCATATTTTTATGCTAATATATAAAATGTTTTATGCTTACGCTTACAAAAAAAGGCAAACCAAAAAAAAGGGTATGCCTACCAATATTAAAATTTTCATGCACACAGACACTCATTTTCATGCTAATAATACAAGAGATTCATGCATATTAATGAAACCGGGATAGAAAAAATCAAGGGTTTTATATGAAATAAAAACAACAAACCATTCCCATGAGCATCAATTTGACAATGAAAACGAGCTAACAAAAGGCTAAAACATTCCCATGAGCATCAATTTGACAAATCAAAATAATTATCTTGAATCGCTACAGTCCTTAGCCCGAGAGTTTTCCCCAACTTCTACAATTTTCGATTTTCAAAAGGAAATCGGTTACACCCACAATTTCTCTTCTAAAACACAAAATCATCCATGGGTAAACTTAATTAACAAACGAAGGACGAAACTACAAAAATTGAGGAACAAAATTCAAGAAATTGACCAAGAAACACTAAATCCACAAACAAATCATTTCCCAGCATAGATTAGACAAATGAAAACAATCTAACAAAATGGTAAAACATTCCATGAGCATCAATTAGATAAATCAAAATAAAAATCGTGGGTTTCGGTTTCAAAAGGGTTTAGGGTTTATGTAATCGCTAATCGTGGGTTTCGGTTTCGCTAATCGTGGGTTTCGGTTTCGGTTTCGTTCACAACAACAATGTCTCCTCTAAAACACAAAATCATCCATGGGTAAACTAAATTAACAAACGAAAACATGAAACATACCTGAAATTTCGTCGATTGAGGGGATTTCTAGTCGATTTTCAACCAAAACACGAAACTACTATTTACGAAGATTATGCTTCTCTCTGCAAAACTTTCTAGTTTGGGAGAAGTTTTGGAGAAGTTTGGGAGAAGTTTCTGGAGAAGTTTTGGAGAAGTTTGGGAGAAGTTTTGGAGAAGTTTGGGAGAAGTTTGGGAGAAGTTTTGGAGAAGACGTGCGTCGTTTTCAAACAAAATGGAGAACCGAAAAAATGAAATTGTTTTGCCCGCCCACTTCCTATGCCCCATTTCAAATTAAAATGTTTTTCTAAGCCCAAAACACCCTTTCCACTAAATTTTTTTTTTTTTTAAGATAGAAGGGGTTGATCTTGGCCATTAGATTAGGACCAATCGACGCTTAGGATCGGTTCTCGTATCTCTTTTGAAGGGAGGATCTCCCTAGAACCATACCCTATATATATATAGGGGGCCTTATATTGTGAACACCCTTAATGAGAGAAATGAGAACATCTTACATCCATAGATCAAGTAGAATGGATGTATAGGATTTGTAGAGATTTCATTTATTTTAGCATTTTTTTTAAGAATAAATAAGGGAATAAGGGTAGTTTGGGGACATTGTGGGAAAAAATTAATAGATGGGTTCCTTTCTAACCTTCATTTCTACTCTTTCATTTCCCAAATCTTTCAAATTCAAAACATTTCGTTGGTTCCCTCAAAGCTTCACACTCGGTGAAAATCGACGCCAATCTTCGATTCCAATCTTCACAATCTTAACCCAATCGCCTAGCCCAACAAGAATCAAGCAACCTAGCGTTGAATCGAGTCGTTTGCACACGCAACCCAGCAAGAATCGACGCAACCCAGCAAGAATCGAAGGTGTGGTTCTAGTACATTTCAACTTTTGAAGCTTTAGTTGCAAATTTTCTGATTTTGAATTTGCTGTGGTTTGGAATTGCGAGTCTGTTCTTCCTCCTTGTTTTCTATCTCTCTCATCTCTTCTCATTTATATAGATCTGCTCCCGGATACGTGTAGATCTGTTCATATTTATGTAGATCTGTTCCAGATCTGTGTAGACATGTCTCAGATTTGGAATTCGAGATTGGTGGTGTTCGGGGCGTACGCATCTAGAGTTCGAATCTGGAGTTCAACAAATGTTTTGCGAATTCGAGAAGCATGTGCATACAAATTATAGTTAATGTGCATAGAAAATATAAAAAATGTGCATATAAATTATAGAAAAATGTGCATATAAAAAATGTTCATACTAATCATTATATAGAATGTGCATAGAACACATACAAAATGTGCATATAAATTAAAAAAATGTGCATAGAACACACACAAAATGTGCATATAAATTAAAAAAAAATGTGCATAGAATACACACAAAATGTGCATAAAAAATATTGACGAAATCAGGAGAAGTAACAAGAAAAAATCATCAGCAATCGGATCTTGAATTATTGGCCGATCTTGCACATCAAAAACGCTCTCGCTCTCTCCCTCCCATGAAGAAGTCGATCCCCTTCTTCAAAATCCCTTGTTGACTAAATTAGAAAGACAAAATACCAAAATACCCTTAATGAAGCTTGAAAAATTACAAAAATTACGAAAATACCATTAATGAGCTCCTCAATCCTGACCACACATCTTCTAAAGGAAGGGTTGAGATGTGTTCTCCTTTCTCTCAATAAGACCTTGTTATCAATTTATCCTTTCTCTCTCTCTCTCTCTCTCTATATATATATATATATATATATATATATATATATATAGGGAGATGATCATTTGTGTACACTTCCTTAGAGGGTGAAAAATGAACAGCTCTACACTTTCCATTTCTAAGATCTAAGGCTATGATAAAATGAACATTATTTAATTATTAATAATCATTGAATTTCATTAAAGGTAATATAGTAATATTCTTTTATTTTTTATCCCTACTACTAATCTAATATTTTGATCCTCACTCTCACACATTTCTCTCTCTCCCCCCCCCCCC